>CM052445.1:5884829-6087066 GCA_028533085.1 Varecia variegata
TGGTGAGTACAGGTGGTGCTTATTTTTCCATTCTTGGGATACTTCACTTAGTAGAATGGGCTCCAGCTCTATCCAGGAAAATACAAGAGGTGCTAGATCACCATTGTTTCTTCCAGCTGAGTAGTACCAAGGAAAGTGTTTAGAGCACTAGCGACCCCAGTTTCCCCTAGCAGACTGGGTGGTCCATGGTGGCTGGGGTGAAGGGGAATGGGTTGCAAGGGCTGATACCTCTTGTTTAGGGCAAGTTGCATCTGGCGTGCTTGTGGGAACGTCTGAGCGGGGGTTGGGGGGGGGAACCAGCGGTCAGTCAGGTATAAGGACTGTAGCTCAGCCAGGAGCCGGCTGCCTGTGAAAAATGTCCACCTGCTAAAGATTGCACCAAGTACAGTCACGTGGCACTTAACAAGGTGAATACATGCTGAGAAATGTGTCGCTAGGCAATTTTGTGATGCAAACATCATGGAGTGTACTCACAGAAACCTAGATGGCATAGCCTACCACACATCTCCGCTATATGGTGTGGCCTGTGGCCCCTGGGCCACACACCTGCGCAGCAGGTTGCTGTACTGAATACGTGGCTATAATGCAAATCACTGGGCCACAGACGTCTTTCAGCTTTGAGATAATCTCACGGGACCACCATCACGTGCGCGGTCCTTTGTCGATTGAAACGGCGTTACGCGGCACATGGCTGTAGTTACTTCCTCTGCTACTTGACTGGAGGGGCCAGAAGGTCCCTACATGCTAGTAATTTCGCAGACTGAGTCATTGGATGGCCTTTCTCTTGTGGTTCATTTTCTTTACCGAAGCACAGAGTTTAATGATTTTTCAGGCTCCTTTCCCCTCAGTTATAATGTGGAACTGCTCAGCCTGACACTCAGGGAGCCCATTTCCCACTTAAACCTGATTAGAAACCTAATCCCTCCGCTATAAAACGGCAATGCAATAAGTCCAGCTCCCCACGCAGGCGGGGAGGGAGGCCTCCAAAGCCGAGCGTAAACAGGAAAGCAGAGAAAATGAAACAAAACACGATACTTCTCCCAGGCCCTGGGGCCCGGCTCACAGCTTCAGGGGCGTCTCTGTGCTCTCTGGACACACCCTGGGGACCGCCCAGCAGTGTCTGCCAGTGGAAAAGATGCACAGGGCAGGGCCGTCCCAGGGACTTGAGAGAGATGTCCTCTGGTTGCTCAGTGGTCCAGGGCCCTGCGTGGGAAGAAACAGCTCCAGGTGGAGGCTGGATTACTTCAAACTCACCTTTCACAACTGGGCTCAAAACTTCTCTTCCGTGAAGCTGTCCTCAAGTCACCCAGGCACCAGGGGCCTCCACCTCCTCTGCCTGCCTTTCCCTGGCACTTTGTTCGTTCTTACCTTAAAGTATTGACTGCATGGAGGCTTATGTGACTCTTCTCCCGACTCCATCTCAGAATAGACTTTAAAGCACGGGATTCAATATATGTGGAGCATTTGATAAATACTATTTAAACCATGAATGGATGACTGAATGAATGAATGGCTGCCCATCAGGGCCTGTGGTTTGCCGTTCAGAATGCAGAGGTGTGGCCTGGGAACAGTGTGCTGTGGACAAGGCTGGCCACGGGGGGTCAGGTCCCCCGATACTTCCTCTCCCTGCTCTTCCCCCTCCCCCAGGCAGACCTCCCACCACTCTCCGGAGCGGGACCCTGCTCAGGCCTCGGCCCTACTGGGGCCCACCTGGGCCATCTAGTGCAGGGCCTCTTCCTTATGCCAACTCGCTGTTTTCTTCCCAACCCTCACGCCCCACCCGACCTGGCCCACCACCTCCTCTCGGTCCGTCTCCGTCACCGAGAGGGTCGCACCAGCCCCTCCCCCAGGAGTGCCCAGGCAATTCTGAGCACTGTGGGTGCCCAGGAAGGGAGATGGAGACGCATCATTCTTTAAGGTGTTCCCATGGCCAGCAGAGCACGGATATCGAGGAGAAGTCATATTCCTGAGAGAGGTCGGCACCTTAGCTTAACCCTTTTATTTCACAGCTTGTCCCTGTTGAGCTCAGAGGCTTTGATTTTTAATCAAACCTTTTATTAATAACATATGCCTAGTGACACCCTGTCTCAGGCTTTGTCAAAATAGCCCCAAAGAAGCAAACCTTAGGCTGAAACACGTAACTAAGTTCCCTAATTCTGCAGCCTCAGCAGACCCCGGCCACGCTGCATTCTGTGGGGTGGTCTTCCCAGGGACCCCTCCATCCATCCACCCGCCCATCCCTCCCTCCATCCTTCCACTCATGGACGCTGCCATGTTTCTAACGGTGCAACATGACTCCCCACCAGAGCTGACTAGTCCAGGAGTGGGTAAACTACAAAACAAGCTAACCCCTCACGTGGGAGTTTAGAGTGGGTCTCTACCTGGGTAGCTAAACTGTGATGTGGAAGTCACCGAGAAACAGAGAAAGTGGGTCTGCAGCCCGGGAAAGAAACGAAGCAAACCGTAGTGAGAAGCGGGACAGGTGCAGCCTCCCTCTGATGCCATTTCCAGTTTTGGTTCCCCGGCTCAGTGCCACCTCTGCTCTGGGGCTCCACGGCACAGCCCAGAGTCCGTGAGTCACCACGGTGCCCTTCCCTAGGTCACACTGGGGCTCTGTGCTTTGCAACGGGGAAGGTCCTATGAATTCAGGGTCTCAGCACAAGGCGGCTCTGGGGGCCCCTCTGTGGCCAATCCTGGGTTAGGACTGTTTGGAAGAGGTCCTGGGGTCCTGGAGGCCCTACGCTCAGGCTTGGCCCTTCCTCCCGTCCTCCCCTGACCTGGCCCCAGACTGTGGCTGCGTCTTGTTTCCTCCGACGGGCTCCCTGGCCCTGCCCTGGCCTCGGCGCCGAATGCTGGGCCTCGGGCCCTGCCCACCTGTCGGGACACCCAGCTCTTCGACTGGACCTACTTCATCTGCTGCTGCCCCCTGAAACCTCGTGCGTTACTGCTTTTCAGCCTACTGTCAGCATCCGGGTTGGGATCTGTCTCCCCAGATGTTCCTTTCCCGAGTCTCCCCTCGATGTCCTGACAATGACAGGAATCCTGGGGCCAAAGCCTCACTGAGTCCTAAGAAATGCACCCTGTGTGCGTGCGTGTGTGTGTTTTAGTTTCTGTAAAATTAGGATGAAGCTCAGTCTCCTGGAAAAGGAGACCAAGAGAGCTGTGGACACCGAGCCTGGTACCCATGGCAGCTCTGCTGCATCACAGAGGGACACAGAGGGAGCAACACCCACGTTGGGGTCCAGGACAATTGGGGCACTTGAGAAATCCCACCTTCAGGCAGACGGCAGGAGCGGAGCAAATAATCCCCGACATCGCTCAGCAACGTGCAGGCGGGAAATAAAGGGAGAGTAAACCCGGGTGAACCGGGGCTCTGCCTCTGCTGCCCCCCGTTTCCCTCCCATTGCGATAATGGGAATGGCAGCTGGCTTGGCCCAGAGGGCGTGGGCATCCTGAGAACCTAAAGCATGCAGTAAGGAAATGTCTTTTGTTTTAACTTTGTATTTGGATGTAGTTTCAAATTTACAGAAAACAGCAAAAAAAAAAAAAAAAAAAAAAGTATGAGGACCATTTATAAACTCTTTACCTAGATTTACCCATTGCTAACGTTGTAGCCCACCTGCTCTGCTGCTTTATCGTCCGCCCACCCCTTTCTTCTAATTTTTCTCTGCATCATTTGGGAGTGAGTTACACACAGCACGGCCCTTTACTCCTAGATACTCCAGGGTGTATTTTCCAAGAACAGGGATATTCTCTTACATGACCAAGGCCGTCGACTTCATGAATCGTCATTGCTGTGATGCTATTGACTGAATGATAAATTCACGTCTATGTGCCAGTTTTGCCAGCTGACCCAACAGTGTCCTTTGCAGCATTTCTCCCACGGCAGGACAGGACCCGGTCCAGGGCCAGACACTGCCCTGAGTTGTCCTGTCTTTGGAGCCTCCTGCAATCCGGAGCACTTCTGTCACCTTTTGTCTTTCAGGACATCAACGTTTTTGAAGAGCTCAATCCCCAGCACCCTTTTTAATAGGATGTGGCTCGTTTTGTGTTTGCTTGAAGTTTCCTCATGGTTAGACTGAGGTTGTGCCTTTGCCATGGGATGCCCCAGTGGTGAGGTTGTGTCCTTCTCGAGCCATCACATCTGGAGGAGAGTGACTCCCTCTGTCTCTCAAAGAGGATGTCATTTTGATCACCTGGACCCGGTATTGCCTGATTCATCCATCATGTAATGACTTTTTAAAAAACAAAATGTCTTTTTTAACGCTCATATATTTGTGATGTAACAAGTAATTTCACACACACACGCAATTTCATCTTCCCTTAAAGTTTCTTCTTTGCGATGCCACATACACTTGAGCTGTGAGGTCTTCAACTCCTGCGTGCACAGGGCTGACTTGCAGAGGACAGAATGCCCTGGAATGAGTTTCGGCAGGAAGGGATTTAGTAAAGGGTAGTGACTTGCTCGTGAAAACACCACACCACCTGTAGAAACAAATTATAGGCTAAGCAACACCTTGGGGCTGGTGCTCCAGTTTTCTAAGCAGTCAGCTTCAGAACCGCATGTTTAGGCCACAGTCAAGAAGCTACCGTGACCCTCGGCTGGCTGCCAAGTCACAGCTGCAGCTGCCACAGGCCACACGTCCACAGGGACACCCACAGGCTGCTGACAGACCCTGGGGTGGGGCAGCCTCTGCTCATCTGCCACAGAAAAGCCCAACACCTGCAGAGATGTACCTGACAGTGGGCAGGGCAGGGCACTAGAGGACAGCCTCCACTTCACAGTCCCCAGACTGAGGTCACTCTCACAACCTCGGCTGCCAGGGAGCTGGGAACTGCGGTCTGTCGGTTCGGGCCTGCGCTGTCCCGGAAGGTGCACTGGGCGGAGGGGGGAACGGGCGTCGTGGACTGATCCATCCCATCCAGTTCACCTCCCTGGGCTTCCTAAGTTGATTACACAGCGACCCTCCCAAGGATTCAGAGATGCCCCAGCTCTACACTCTCCTGCCCTCGGGCAAATCAGAGAAGCCTTCCCTTTCCTAGTGAAAACGCCAAGTATCAGAGGGAGGCCTGCTTTGAGCTCATCCTCTCAGGGACGTAGGTTAGACAGGAGAGGGTGTGGCTCAATGTTGTCAAGCTCCTCTAATTACACACTGCAGTGGTTTGGGGCACGGGCCACGCCCTGAGGAAGGACTGCTGTTCCTGCCCCCCTCCCCCTGCGTATTGAAGGTGAGGGGCAGCTGAGGATGACTCCCAGGTTTGCTGCTTAGGAGGCTGGTAGAGGAGCAGGTTTTAGTGGGCTGATGCCAGCTCAGCTTTGGAAGGGTTGCGTTTGAGGTGACGGAGAGACATCGTGGGCAGATGCCCAGGAGGCTGCAGCTTGGGGCACGTCTGAGTTAGGGACAGTGGTGGGGAGTCACCAGCATTAAGGTTCTAATTTTTCACAATGATGAAGTGGATCACAGTGTTACCATGGCAACAGCGAGTAGCGCTCCAGTGTTGGAGATGGAGGGTGGGGCAGGGCAAGTGTGTGACTTCCGTTTGGTGGCATGTTAGGAGCTGCGTTCCAAGGAATCGAGTTCCACAAACACAAGGGATGATTATTATGGCCATTATTATTGACTTTGGACTTTTATAGTTCCAATAAACACCACACTAGAAGTGGGTAATACACATTAAGTACAAAAACTGCAAATAATGATGTGGAGACATGATTCTGAGGGGACACGACTTGGCACACCCTCTGCGGCTCTCCCCCCGGAGTCGTTCGGAGGGGCACGGCACGCCCCTCGGGACACTCGGACACAATTCATCCACCGAACACTCTGACAGCGCTGAGTCACTGTGGGCTCCTCACGCTCCAAGTTCTCATCTAGGGAGAAACCACTCCTGCAGTAATTATTCTCAAGATGGGGAAGGGAAACAGGAAATGAATAATTAGGAGGCATTGAAGAGATGCAAATTTCCCTTCGCTCAGAGCTGGTGATCAAGATGCCACTTCACCAAGAGGATGTTCTTCCCACTTGATTTGCTTTCCTTCTGAGTAAGGGAAGGAGAAAGTGCTGGGGGACAGGAAAAAAGGAAGAGGCCAACAAGAGAGATAAGAGGAAAAGAGAAAAAGGCTTCTTTCTGTAGACAAGGCATGTTATTGCTATTCTATCAAAAAATAAAATGGGAAGAAATTAGCATGATCGACATCTTATAAATATTGAGGAACGGGCAGAGACAGGTTCATGATCCTCATGGGAACCCAGGGAAGAGTGTCAGTGCCTGTGCTTCGGGGCCAGCCCAGCCTCCTGGGTTCCCTTCTCTCCCTCTGCCTTTGGATCCATGCACCTTTCCTAAGCTGAGTGCAGGACCGGTGAGCAAACAACTGCAATCCAACCCTACAAGCCTCTTATCTTTGGCTAAAAGCCTGTAAGTAAAAAAAGAGTTCCCTTGTACTGACTCACCCTGGGGCAGGCATGGGCTGGCACTTGCCATGTGTAGCAGGCATCCCGGCTCAGGTCTGCATAGCACCTGCCCCAGCACGGGGGGCTTCCGGGCTGGCCTGCTCGCCCTGGAGCACCCTACATGGAGTCTATGTGGGGGACTCTGGGTAAGTGCTCCCTAGAGGGAAGAGAACTCCTGCTCAAGTCTGGTGCTGGGGCATGGAGCTCTGAGAAGCCACTTTAGGGGCGCCTGGTACCTAAGACAGAGCTCCTATGCTCCCTATCAGGGCACTCACCACTATGGGATGTGACTGTCCCCCGATAGCCTATGAGCTCCACGAGGCCAGGGTCTGCCCCCACCCTGCTCACCTGTGCACCCCCAGTGTAGGGCGCAAAGCCTAGTGAAGAGGGGGTGCTGAGCACACGTCGGTCGGGAAGTGGATGGTGAGTAGTTAATGACTGGGATCTCCCCGCTTGCCTCCTCCTGCCCGGCCTGAACTCAGCCTCGGTCGGGGAGGACACAACAGAACGGGAAGAATTGCTCCCCCCATTGCAGAGGGTGGCTTCGACAGTCTCCCTGGGAGTCAGCAACTTCAGTAGCCGTGCGAGATGTCACCCGTGTCCTCGACAGCACTGGGTCTTCAGGTTTGTCCATGGCTTCAGATTTGCGGGTCCTGGAGGCGTTGGGCAAGCCTCGATGAGCCAGCTTGTCTTGCCACCCGATGCAAGTACGCTGGGGAGGAAGGGCAGGAAATGGGAACGCCAGGCCACGGCTGGGGTCACATTCATGAGGATGGGGGGGTCCCTGCCGGGGGATGACCACCGAGCAGCTAGAAAAGAATTTGGTGGAGAGAGAAGGCCCACATTGACCAATAGGAAGAGGCAGGGAAATGCCGAGGTTACTGTTTTGGGGAGCTTAAAACAAAAGTCCAGTAGGCATGGCCTGGGGAACGCAGGTCAAACATAATTATCTCTAATTTATAAAACCACCTTGCAAGGCAGTGCTCTTTCCTACCTTCCATGTACCGATGAGGAGCTGGAGGCTGAGGTCAGGTGGCTTGCCCTGCGTCACAGGCTGACCCTCGGGGACCTGAGCCACATGCCCAGGTGCCTGCTCCCGGGCCACGGGTCCCCCACAGAGGGTCAAGCACACCCAGTGAGGATGCACCAGCCTCGCCCAGGCCACGGACTTTGCTCAGCCATAGCAGACGCGGCTGCTGCCCTGGCACTGTGTCCTTCGGGCAAAGTCTGGGTCAGAGGGGAGAATTCTGCAGCCAGGGAAGCAGAACAGAGCATCCATCTCACCTGCCAAGAAAAGTTTGCTCTGGATTCCTGCTGTGCATGGAAACAGCGAGGCAAAGAAATGATTTAAGAAGCACAAGGCTTCTGGTGTTATGAGCAGAAGCAATAAAACCGATGCTCGGGTGAGTTGTCAGGAGGCAAAGAGGCAAAAATCCAATTTAAGAGATTATGCCAAATGGAATAAAGCCACAGTCATTGGATCACTGAGCATTCACCACCATAAAGGGAAACCATACATATCTTGGTTTTAAAAAAATTAGATGCAGGACAAATACGAGCTGATGTTTGGTGTTTGGGGAAATATTTGCTGTTTTTTTCCAAAGAGGGCTATAGTCAAAGACTGTGACTTCAGTGCAGCGCGTTCGATAAATATTTACTGAGAGTCCTTATGCCTGTGTGCTCCTGCTGCCCCAGCCACGATGTGCCACGCATCGCCTGGCCTCCCAGCGCCACCGGTCTTCGAGTGGTTCTGTGGGGAAACACATCAGGCCGGTGGGGTTTAGAAGGAAGGTGGATGAGGTTGTCTCATGAGAAGATGTGGATTTCGGAAGCATGACTCCAGCCTTTAAGGACAATGTCACAGAGAGGTCTTTGGTGCCGGAGGAGGGTCCCTGGGCTGTGTGGAGGACAGCTGGAATCACTACAAGAGTGTCCCAAACACCGTGATTCAGGTTTGATGATGGTAACAGAGAAACCGCGTTGCAGATCTGCTTAAAAACCTCATTGTGTTCCACTCAAAAGGTTACGTTCTAGGTTGACTGAGATTTTGTTCTTTTCAGTCATCAGTCTGCAGCGTCCAGAACAGCGTCATCCCAGCTGTGAAACAGAGACCACGTGTTCAGAGGCAGGGGCGGAATGCGTGGCTCAGAAGGGAGATGAGAGCAGCTCCCCCCGTGAGCGCTGTGAAGCACTCTGCTGAGTGCTTTACGTACACTGTCTCCGTGCAGCTACTGAAGGTACCTCTTCTGACAGATGAGACCGCAGAGGCTCAGAGAGGTTAGGTAACCTGCCCAAGGTCACACAGCCAGTGAGTAGCAGAGCTGGGGTAGCAGTGCTTGACCAGTCTGCTATCTGGACTCTCCCAATTGGGAAGGCTTCACAGCTAGGTAATTAGGGGAACAATTCAGGGAAACAGTTAGGGGTTTGTACGAGTAAAGGCCACATCCCATTCTGGAGTGTCCTTCTCTTTTGTTTTCTGCTTCTTCCCCAAGAAGGAAACGGTGCAGATGTTGACCTCAATTTCCAGGGCTCAACAAAGGCAGATCATTAGTGCTGACAGAGAATGTCCAGATGTGCAACAAGCCAGTAACACAAACTTACAAGCGACAGTGTCTAAAAGATGATTTACGAAAGAAGCACAGCTGATACAATGTACACGTAGGGATTTCTGTTTGTCTCCTAAAAGAAATCGCTAGTCCAGAGGAAGAAAACTCCCATGCCCTGCGGCCCTGGTAGGTAGCACAGGTTGATAAAAAGAGCCGGTTTAATCAACGTCCACAGGCAGCTCTGGGCCCTGCTCAGGGGAGCGGCTGTCACCTGTCACCTGCTCTGCAGGCAGCAGCAGGTTAAGCATTCTGGGGCCTGGGAAGAGCCGGCACAAAGAAAGGTTCTGATGGGTTTTTGAGGACGGTCAGACAGGGAAAAGGAGTATCTCTTACGCTCTCCACTCTTTTTCCCCAAATCCTTATATCACTCTACTCAGGGCTGTCACCGCGAGATACATTCATTCATTCATCCATTCATTCCTTCATTCACCCAGCCCCCATTTATTCATTACTCATCACGGACAGACTCATCACTCTGTCAGCTGTCATGCTGAGCCCTGGGGTTATAAAAAGGAATCAAACGCAACATCAGTCCTCAAGCTGCTAATTGTCTAGAAAGGAGATAGATCTATTTTTACAAAAGCAGGCGCCATTCGGTGAGGCTGTGGAGGTGCCCTGCCTGGGGCATGGCCCTGGGAGGGCTGCGTGAGGAGGGAGAGCCTTGGGCTGGATCGGAAAGGGTGGTGGGGGTTTCCCCAGGTGGAGGGCAGGGGCAGGAGGGGGGAGTGTCAGTCTGAGGGAGCAGCCCATGCAACCTGCGCGGACACGAAATCACAGGCCCTTGGCGGGTCCAGTAATCCTTCCGGCAACCGCCTGCTTCCAGACTTGCCCCACTGCTGCTCTAGCCTAAATCCATCACGGGGTTATTCCTCCTGAAACCCAGTTCCACCACGTCACTCATCTGCTCCAACCTTTCACGGCTTAGGATAAAATCCCAATGTCTCAACCTGGTCCCCTACCTGCGGCTGGCAGGTTTCCACCCCTAACCTTTCACCAGTGCTGGGCCCTGAAAACTCTCAGAGACCACAGGCACCGTAAAGGTGGGAGGTGGCAGAGTGGACGACAGCAGGATGCTGTGAGGACAGACTGCTGACCCACTCTCTGTGTGAGGCCCCTGCGGGGCTGTCCCAGCCTTTGTGCAGGCTGGACCTCCCACCTGACATCCCTCCCCTCCTGTCCCCCCTGCCACACTCACCTCCCATGGAGACTTCCGAAAACACTTCAGGAAACGAAGCCTCTCCTCCCTCAGTACCGAAACCCAAATCTGTCCAAAACCAGATTCATCTTTGTTTTCCAAACTAGTTCTTCCTCATAATTTTCCTGTCTCTAGGCATAGTCCTGCGATTCTTCCCGTCACTGGGACCTAGAGGTACACATTCCTCCTGTCTTACCATCACCCTCAAACCCTGTGCACACAAAGTGCAGCATTGTGGACTGCAGTCGGTGGAAGGGACTTTATCTGATTATCTGATCTACCTGCCCACAAACCCAGGCATCTCCTTTATGACATCACTGACAAATGATCTTCCAGATTACTTTGCATTCTTCTCGAACTGCTTAAAAACTCTTCTTTATATTGAATAAAATCTGCCTTCCCAGGCCCCTTCTTCTCATCTTCTCTTTAGCTGCACAGAACAGCTCTCATTCCTCTTCTAAATGCGTTTGCTGTGGCCTCCTTCACTTTGCTCTGCTTAAACTTCCTTCCAGTATTTTTTAGGTGACATTCACATGACTATGCTGATTACCTCTTTTAACTTGTCATGGTCCTTCCTAATGTGCAAATTGGGATTCAGTTAAATTCTGCTCAAAAAATATCCCTTGGGTCTACTGTGAGAGAAGCAGCGTGTCCAGGTGACTCTGAGCACGCATTTGGGAGTGAAACTGCCTGTGGTCAGATCCTACCTCTACCGCCTACTGGGTATAGAACGCTGGCCTTCAGTTTTCTCCTCCAAGGCCATGGGTAATAAGAGTGCTTACATGTAGGGTTGGTATGAGGCCTAAATGAGTTAGTGGATGTAAAAGTTCTGAGAACAGTGTAACACCCAGTAAACATTCAATAGATGTTTGCTCTTTTTTTGTTGTTTAAAAATATATGACATGAAAAGTTGATAATTATTTTTTTCATGTTGACAACATGCCATTGAATGATATTTCTTTTTTCTTTCTTTTCTGGATACATAATTTTTACATATTTATGGGGTAAATGTGAGTATTTTTCACATGCATAGAACGTGTAATGATGAAGTCATGGCATTTGGGGTATCTGTCACTTTGAGTAGTTATCATTTCTACATGTTGGTAATATTTCAAGTGCTCTCTTGTAGCCACTTTGAAATGTAAAATAATATTGTTGCTAACTGTGGTCTCCCTGGTTTGGTATTGAACATTAGAACTCACTTCCTCTATCTAACTGTAAGTTTGTTCCCATTCACCAACCTGTCTTCATTTCCACCACCCCCGCCAACATCACACCCTTCCCAGCCCCAGTGTCTATTATTCTATTCTCTGATTCCACGAGATCAATTCTTCTAGCTCCCGCATGAGTGAGAACATGCCGTGTTTAACTGTTCTGTACCTGAGTTATTTCTCTTAACAAAATGACCTCCAGTGCCACCAATGTTGCTGTAAATAACATGACTTCATTCTTTTTTATGGCCAAATAGTATTCCATTGCCTATATATACACCATATTTTCTTTATCCATTTGTCCCTTGATGGACTCTTAGGTTGATTCCATATCTTTGCTATGGTCAATAGTGCTACAATAAACATGGGAGTGCAGGTGTCCCTCTGATATACTGATTTCTTTTCTACCTAGTAGTGGGATTGCTGGGTCATATGGTAGTTTGGTGTTTAGTTTTTTGGGAAATCTCCATATTGTTTTTCATAGTGGTTGTACTAATTTACATTCCCACCAACGGTGTATAAGAGTTCCCTTTTCTCCACATCCTCGCCAGCATCTGCTTTGTTTTGTTTTTATCTTTTTATTTTTTTAATCTTTATTTTTTTTAATTTCAGCATATTACAGGGATACAAATGTTTAGGTTACATATATTGCCTTTGCCCCACCTGAGCCAGAGCTTCAAGCCTGTCCGTCCCCCACATGGTGTGCACCACACCCATTAGGTTCGAATATATTGATTCCCTCCTCCCTACCCCACCTGCCCTACACTCAATGAATGTTACTACTATGTGCATATAAGTGATGATCAGTTAATAACAATTTGATGGTGAGTACATGTGGTGATTGTTTTTCCATTCTTGTGATACTTCACTTAGTAGAATGGGCTCCAGCTCTATCCAGGATAATACAAGAGGTGCTAGATCACCATTGTTTTTTGTGGCTTATTAGAACTCTATGGTATACATATGCCACATTTTGTTAATCCATTCATGTATTGATGGGCACTTGGGTTGTTTCCACATCTTTGCAATTGTGAATTGTGCTGCTATAAACATTCTAGTGCAGGTGTCTTTTTTGTAGAATGTCTTTTTTTCCTTTGGGTAGATGCCCAGTAATGGGATTGCTGGATCCAATGGTAGTTCTACTTGTAGCTCTTTGAGGTATCTCCATATTACTTTCCACAGAGGTTGTACTAGTTTGCAGTCCCACCAGTGTATGAGTTTTCCTATCTCTCCGCATCCATGCCAAAATTTATTGTTTTGGAATTTTTAATAATAGCCATTCTAAGTGGGGTAAGTTGATATTTCATTGTAGTTTTGATTTGCATTTCCCTGATGATTAGTGATGTTGAACATTTTTTTCATATACCTGTTGGCCATTTGTATATCTTCTTTTGAAAAATGTTTATTCATGTCCTTTGCCCACTTTTTAATGAAATTATTTGTTTTATTACTGTTAAGTTGTTTGAGTTCATTGTGTATTCTGGAATTAGTCTCTTGTTGGATGAATAATTTGTAAATATTTTCTCCTTGTAAATACAACTTCTACAGGTTGTTTCTTCCCTCTGTTGATTACTTCCTTTGCTCTGCAGAAGCTTTTTAATTTAATATAGTCCCCATTGTCTAATTTTTTTTTTTTTAGTTGTCTGTGCTTTTGAGGTCTTAGCCATAAAATCTTTGCCTAGATCAATGTTCTGAAGTGTTTTCCTTATATTTCCTTCTGGTAGTTTTATAGTTTCTGGCCTAATGTTTAAGTCTTTAATCCATCTTGAGTTATTTTTTGCATGTGGTGAGAGACGGGGGTCCAGCTTCATTCTTCTGCATATGAATATCCAACTTTCCCAGCACCATTTATTGAAGAGGGTGGCTTCTTCCCAAGTGCTAGGGAGCACTGGCTGTGGATCGAGGGATGTAGAGACCCAGGGCCTGAGATTCCTGGGTCAGGAAAGCTGCAAAAACACTGCCTGTCCATGAAGGGAGAGAAATGAGCTGCCCCCTCTGTACAGAACCCAGGCATGGTGAACAGAGTACTATTGAGGGTGCACCCTGCCTCCCCACCCCGCACCTCCACTAGCCTAGAACTGGCTGTCCTGCAGTTCACCAAAAGCTCATGTTGGGGGGCAGAGGCAGCTGTGTCCACAGCATTGGGTGGTTGGAGAAGGGGAGGTTCCCCTCTCCACATCCCTTCCTGAGCTGCCCAGCTTTGAACTCCCAAAATGGTGCCTTGGGCCTGTGACCAGGAGGGTGGGACCTCTTCCAGGCAAACCTTGTGGGCAAGATGCTGGGTAGAGTGCCACCCACTCATGTCTCAGTCACAACCTTGTTCCCTCAGGGCTGGAGCAGATCATGGGACACAGGACGGCGGGAAAGGGGATAAAAGGAACTCCTGCTCTTGGAAAGAAAAGGCAAAATCAAGCCTTGGTTAAAAGTTAAGATGGAGATGTTTACCCTTCCCTCGAGGGAAAGGGAAGAAAGACAAAGACTCCCGGCTCCATTTCCGTGGGTTTGGGGCCATGACTGCTTTTCTGAGGCTACAGCGCCACCTGGCGGCTTCACTCTCATGGTTGTCCATCTTGCTGTAGCCCAGAGCCACACTCTTCTTATTAAGAATTTGTCCCTAATTTCAAAACTAAATACAATATCTAATTTGCTTTCTTTATAGAAAACCCCTGGAAAATTGTGTTCATTCCTGTCCTTAAGAGATTCTTCATCTTGGGCAAAGCATTCTTTTCTGAAGGGAAGACATTGTTTCAAAATTCCATTTGAGCGACATAATTATGACACATCTGCTTACTCCCTTGTAGCGTTTGGGAGTGCTCGTCTGTCTAGTATAAAAAAGTCATGTTCCAGGATGACACCTGCACAGGTAGCCTGCCCGAATCATCGCCTACCTCCATGGGCACAGGTAGCCTGCCCGGGTAGCCTGCCCGAATCATCGCCTACCTCCTCCCCACGGTGCGCAGGTGCCCATCATTTACTGCCTACGTTTACACCTTCCATCTGTTCTCCGCTTTATGGGCAGCAAATGGTGCCTGGACGCGGAGGCACTCAGTACCTATCTGACGAACGAACCATTTAATTTCATCTTTAAAATGGGCTCGTCTGTCAGCTCAGCAGCCCACCCACCCTGTGCTGGCCCAGGGACCAGGGAATATCGATGCTGTTTTTTAAACAGGTGTTTTCAGGAGGCAGTGAGATTGCTGACCGTATAGATGGTCTCTGCAGAGATCATTGGCTTCATTATTTAGCTCATTGAGCAGATCTCTAATGAAGCTGGGTTTGATTATGTTGGGAAGAGATTCACATCCTTCTTCGATAACCTTTTCTAAGTTTATTGGCCATTGCTGGTCCTTCCTCCGCTCCAATCCCTGTGCGGGGTAACGGGTGGAAGGGTGTTTAGATATGGACACTTCTTAGGAAATTTTTGCTGCTTTGGAGACTAAAAGTACCCAAAGGAAAGTGGGGGAGCCGCGGATAAAAGCCTCACTGCTGTGTTTAAGCTGCTGTCGCACAGAACTTTTAAGGAGCAAGGAGGTCATTCGGTTAGTAACAGCGACGGCCACCAGATGGCGCCAGCCCACAAGGCATGAGGCGCCGGCCCGCCCGTGAGCCTTGGGAAGGGGAGGGGTGAGCAGCGGCTGGTCCCCATCCAA
Organism: Varecia variegata; assembly: GCA_028533085.1. NCBI lineage: Eukaryota > Metazoa > Chordata > Mammalia > Primates > Lemuridae > Varecia > Varecia variegata. The sequence continues at coordinate 5,899,944 of CM052445.1, forward strand.
AGAGCCGAAATCTCTTTGGGGTCATTCGTATCCTGACCTTTGCCAAAAGAAATTATCTCCTTTCGAGGAAGAATGTCGCTTCCTGGCCCTTGGGACTCACCTTTTGTTTTATTTTGTTTTAGGGGGATGTGCTTGCCGCCTGTCCTGTCTTCCTTAAAGAATTGCTGCCACCTCACCTAGATGTCCCTTCTGCCGCACAGGCTGGCTGCCAAGAGCAAGGCTTTGCTCAGGGCCCCCGTGGTTGACAACCCTGTCCTGCACTTGCTAATTTATAGTGCGTGCAGGTCACTCACTGATCAAATGTCCCAGGGAGACGGAGGGGTGGGTGCTGGTGGGTGCGGCCTGATGGAACTTCTTCCTCAGACAAGCGACGGGGGTGGGCCTGCCACACCAGGCCCGTCCCCAACACTCCCTCTTTTAAATCATCTCTTAAGTCCCCTGCCACCCCCCATGTCTGTCCTGGCCTCCTTCCGAAGCCCTAAGCAGCCCAGCCGACACTTGGTTCCATTTCCACCTGCAAGGTGAACCCACACGCGTCTGTGCCAGCCAGCAGGGCCTGAGGAGGGCGGACAGAGGAGCCCTGTGGTCAGCTCTCTGGGGACTGAGGTTTCCTGGCCCCTGACTTTTCCTCTGCCCTTGGAGGTCAGATCTCCATTTCCTTTATAAACTGCACACCAGTAGGTGGCGATACCATTTAAGGACATGCTCCCCTGAGCCAGCACCCACAGTGTGGCCTTCCCCAGGTGCCCTCGCTGCTGACATTAGGCCATGCCAGGATGCCAGGCTAGACTGCCCAGGGTTCGTGCTGCCTCTCCAACCCTGCCTGGCCCTGCTGTCTGTGCGGGTGGTGGGAGCAGGCCTGCGAGGAGCTGCCCCCCGTAAGACCTTTGCTGCATTCGGGCTTCCTCATGAGCCTGTTTCTAGCTCATAATGTTCCTGGGGTTAACTGTAAAACAAAACCAAACCAAAAAGGTTTTCATTATATACTGGGATTGTGCATAACTCTTGAAAGTAGAGCTACACAAGTTTAATACAACACCATATCTGCTCAGGATCATAGAATTATCCATATTTTAATGGGTATGGAGCAGAATTCTTATGTCTCCTGATGGAGCAAGATAGCAAGATAGCTTTGAGCCTGTAGGAAAATTATCTTTCTTGGCTCTGTCTACTTTCCAGTGACCTCTGAGGGACAGAGATGCTAAGAGGGGCCGGCTGCCCTGCAGAAAGTGGCAGTAAAGTCACTGCCTTATTTTGCCATTGCTGGTTGTCCTAGCAGATGTATCTCATTCTCAACTCAGCTTTCCCCAGCTGTCCCTCTCATCCCCATTCTAGCCCTGCCCACCCCCCTCCACAAGTCCCACAAGATGGACGGCCTGAGGCTCATACCAAGGGGAACGAACACAGACGCCTTCCAGAAGAGGAAGTCTACAGAGAGAACATCTGCATTCCTGACTCGCTGACAGCGTATGTCCTTTTACAGTGTCATCAGTTCACATTTCTCTATCTTTCTCACAAAGAAGTCCTGAAAGACATTGAAAGTGCTTAGGTTTAAAAAGTGTGGAGGGCATAGCGTAGGGAGATTCGGCATTTGTAACCTCCCTCGCCACTTCCTACGGGGGACGTGGAGCGAGTTCTCTGTTCTCTTTGCATCTCAGTTCTCTCATCTGGAACACGGGGTGATGGTACCTCTGCTGCGGGGACTGCTTGAGACAATGCAACAAGTGCCCAGTGGGCAGAAAACACGTCGAACGACAGCTCCCTTCTTTTCCTGGACGGAGGGAGTAGAGAGCTTTGAGGTTCGAGTTCAGTCCTGCCGATCACCATCTGTGACCAGAGCACTTTGCCTCATCTCTGTGAGCCCTGGTGTCCCACCCATGCGTGGGTCCACGGGGTCATTTTCTATGACTCTTGGATATATTTTGTCTGCGTGTCCTGCTGATCTCACCTTCGGAAAAGGATGTGGGGTGAGTTTGCACGACTTGGTCTCCTGTTTACCACTGTGGTCAAACCGTTTGCTTGTCATCCATCTGGGGTTTGTTAAAGATAAATGGTATTGATGCTACATGGCAGTGTATGGAGTGCATGAAACTGGCCAGCAGTGACCTCTTCTGGGTCCCCACACATCCCCCCTTCTCCGTCACCTACAGGGCTTCTGACGGGATAGGGTGGGATGGGACCCACCTGGGTGAGGATGAGAGATGATCATTGTGTCCTGCCCTTCCCCCTCCCAGCTTCAACACCTGTATCCTGTTTGATCTATCCTCGCTCATTTGAGTTCACTCTCTCCTGGAAGAGAGAAAGAGAAGCAAAGTCGTCAAGTAGTTGATTATCTTTCGCTATGCAGAAGTTTTTTAGTCTAATTAAGTCTGCCTTGTTTCTGGAGTTTGTTAACATTTTCAAATTTTCCCCAAATCTTCGTCTTCTTTATTTTTATGATGAATGAAGCTAAAACATGTTCTTTAGAAACTATTGTAATTTTTTTGTAAGGCGAAACTACAAGATATATTAAATCCAAGCTGCTGTGGGCTAGCTGACAGTACTTTACTAAATTGTTTAGGGCATCCTACAGTGGGTTGGGCTCAGCTGAAACGAACGTGGCGGCTTTCGACGAGAATGGATGCCTGACACCTTCACGTGCGGTTTCCTCTGAGCCCACAAAACAGTCATAGTCAAGATGAGTATTGTAGTAGATTTCTCCAAATTGTCCCCAGTTTTCTGTCCTTCATTTAAAAGGCATTTCTTCCCTAGTGTCTTAGGTAGATTCAGAGTAATATGAAAAACGATATATTTTTTAAAAATAAAATGCTAAGTAGAATGATGAAAATAACTTTAAAAATAAGTTGTTTTTTTAAAAAACTTTAATGTATTAAAACATGTACTTCTTTTAAGGTTCAGAGTTGTTACAACACATTGTGTTTTTAAATTAACTCGTTTTATTTATTTATTATTTATTTTTATTTTCAATAGATTTAGGAGGTACAAATGGAGTTTTGTTACATGGCTATATTGTTTAGTGGGGAAGTCTGGGCTTTTGGTGTACCCATCACCCAAATAGTGTACATTGTGCCCCTCAGGTAATTGTTCATCCCTCTCCCCTCAGTCTCCCTCCTTTTGAGTCTCCAATGTCCATTCCGTATAACCGTAGCTTTGCTCCCTCTTTAAAGTGAGAACATGCAATACTTGCTTTTCCATTCCTGAGTTACTTGACTTAGGAATGATCTCCAGTTTCATACAAGTTGCTGCAAAAGACATTATTTCATTCTTTTTTATGGCTGAGTAGTATTCCATTGTGTGTGTGTGTGTGGGTGTGTATGTGTTTACCACATCCCTGCCATCTATTGTTTTTTAATAGTGGCCATTCTAATTGAAGTAAGATGTTATGTTACTGTGGTTTTAATTTGCATTTCTCTGGTGATTAGTGATGTTGAGCATTTTTTCATATGTTTGTTGGCCATTTGTATGTCTTCTTTTGAAAACTGCCCATTCATGTCATCGGACCACTTTTTAATAGAGTTATTTAGTTTTTTCTTGCTGAATGGTTTGACTTCCTTGTAGATTCTGGATATTAGTCCTTTGTCAGATGTATAGTTTGCAAATATCTTTTCCCATTCTGTAGGTTGTCTATTTACCCTGTTGATTTTTTCCTTTGCTGTGCAGAAACTTTTTAGTTTAAATCAGTCCCACTTGTTTATTTTTGTTTTTGTTGCATATGATTTTGGGGTCTTAGTCATAATTTCTTTGCCTAGGCCAATGTCCAGAAGAGTTTTCCCTATGTTCTGTTCTAGAATTAAGTCTTTAATCCATCTTGAATTAATTTTTATATATGGTGAGAGATAAAGATCCAGTTCCATTCTTCTGTATGTGGCTATCCAATTTTCCCAGCACCATTTATTGAATAGGGTGTTCTTTTCCCCAGTGTATGTTTTTGTCTGCTTTGTTGAAGACCAGTTGGTTGTAGGTGTTTGGCTTTACTTCTGGGTTCTCCATTCTGTTCCACTGATCTATGTGTCTACTTTTATGCCAGTGCCATGCTGTTTTGGTTACTATAACCTTGTAATATAATTTGAAGTCAGCTAACATCATGCCTCCAGCTTTGTTCTTTTTGCTTAGGATTGCTTTTGATATTCAGGCTCTCTTTTGGTTCCACATCAATTTTAGGATTGTTTCTTCTAATGCTGTGAAAAACGACATTGGTATTTTGATGGGAATTGCATTGAATCTGTAGGATACTTTGAGAAGTATGGTCACTTTAACAATATTGATTATTTAAATCCATAAGCATGAGATGTTTTTCCATTTGTTTAAGTCATCTATGATTTCTTTTATCAGTGTTTTGTAGTTTTCCTTGTAGAGATCTTTCTTGTCTTTGGTTAAATATATTCCTAGGTATTTTATGTATTTATTTATTTATTTGCAGCTATTATAAATGGAATTAAGTTCTCGATTTGGTTCTCAGCTTGGTCATTATTGTGTGCAGAAATGCTACTGATTTTTGTATGTTTATTTTATAACCTGAGACTTTACTTATAAATTAACTAGTTTTAAATTCACTTTTTATTTCTATATAAGTTGTTTTCATTAAAAATTAACTTCTATTCCTTTAGGTCCTAAATAAAGCCCTTCTCTCTACATAGTACAGACCCCCATGCCAGTCTGTATAGGACAGCTTCATTTGCAAGTGGCTTTATTTTAAAATATGGACTTTAACAAACACCACATAAATTACATATACTGTCATCCAGTGGGACTCTGGAGGCAAGAAAATACCCAACCCCAAGTAAAAATGCTCTTTGAAGCATTAGAAGAGGTTAATAGAGTACATTTAATCTCAGATATTTCTTCTTCTAGCTGATCTCTTCTCAATTTTTCTTTCTATGGGATCCTTGTAAATTTTGAATTTCACCTTGGCACACTTGGAGGGAGGGAGTAGCCATCTCAAAAGCCAGTGTGAAAATTAGAATATGAGAGGAAATTGCTGGTGGAGAGGAAGGAGTTTACACAGAAATCCTCAGAGAGAGAAGAGCTGCAGTGGTCATTCAATTCCAAGGGACCTGAGAGGTGCCAGGGCAGACCCCAAATGGCGGAGGGCCCGAGGGCAGGGCAAACACAGGCAGAGCAGCCTCAGGGGGCAGCCCCCATGGCGCTACAGCCAATGACCCTGTTGAATGGATGGACCAGGGAGGCTGTGTTGGTCTTAACATGTTGGTGAAGAAGCATGGCTTTGTTCTTGGATGAGCGAGAGACAGAGAGTTCTTTTGTAGGTGGCCTGGAGATTTCTGACGGTTGTCCTGCTTGTGGAGTTGTAGAAACAGAACATTATAGGGACCTTGGCTCTGATGATCTCCAGGTTTAGAATTTGGGTTCTTAAATGGACGAGATCCAGAGAAAATACTTTTTCTGAAATAAGAACTGTGTTACGATGGAATCTCCAATTTGCTATTGCTATAAAAGATTATCAAAGCGATTAAGTTGCTCACAGTTACAGCCCAGGAAGTTGGAATATAAATCCATGTTTCCTGTCCAAAAGGTTGAGCTCTTACCCCAGCCACCTCTCACGTGTGCCCCTGCAGCTTACCTTGTGTAAACTTTCTCGAGATATTCCAGCTGATAGTTTTTGGAAGGACATGGACGTGGTTCTTGGGAGGACAGGATGGTGGGGAGAGAGTTTTAGGTATGTAAGGTTCGCTTTTGAAATACCGTTTTATCCCGGCTCTGTCATTGTTGGGACCCAGCAGCATCCCCTTGACCTGCCGCCATCGTCTTGCTGCTCGGGCGTGTGTCTGTGATGTCCTCTCCGTCTTCAGAGCTGCTGCAGGGCCCTGCTCCTCCACACGGGCAAGGAAATGGGCTTGGAACAACGTCCCGTCTCCTGAAGCCACTGGCTCAGCCCCGCTGGAGGCCAAGATCCCACTCTTTCCTGCCAGCTCCTCTGGGACTTTCATCTCTGCTTAGAGAAATTTGACATTTTCAAAAATTCAAAAATCGATTGGGATGGAGCTGCCGCTGCACAGCGGGTTATTAATGGCCCTGGGGCTGACCAAGCGTGTGTGCACAGCCTTTCAGTGCACAGCTTCCACAACCAGGGGAGAAAGAGAAGAAGGCGCACACCCCATCCAATCAGGACAAACGCAAAGTATTGATTTCACCGCCTCCTTCCCCCCATGTCCCCAGTTTTGAAACAAATTTGAAGTTTTACACAGGGGTAGTTGATCATTGCCAAACTCCCATGTCACCAGGTCCTGACTGTGTTTTGCTGGAATAGTACATTTCCTCCTTCAGCTGAAATAACTTTTCCAAAAGTTCCTGGGGCCAGGGATATACAGAGCCGAGTCCCGGGGAAGGCGGCAAGGAAAGAAGGCACATGGGGGGGGGGCGCCCCCAGTGTACCCCAGGTGGCTCTTCCTGATTGGTCACTTCTCAGCTCACTGAGGAGCTGCCCCTAAACCGCAGCAAGAGTGGCTGGGTCCCCCCCAGAGCGCTGCAAACAGATGGCATTCCTGCCCCAGGAGCCTCTCTCCATGGAGAAGTCTTCATGGAGCTTCTTGCTGTTTTAGATTCTGTCCCGATTGTGGGAAAAGACAAGCAGAACCGTGGGTGCGATTCCAGAGGGACCCCGTCTGATCAGTCTGCACTCCTGGGCACGATATTTTTGGTCCTTACCCATTGTGACAGAAACAATGACCGCCCAGTGACTTGCAGACATGGATTTTCTCCTCTCTCTTCATTGTTTTGAAATTTGATGTTTCAACACCAATTAACTGGTTAATTGTGCAACAGCCTCCTCAACCCCTCACCCCATCTCTTAATAATTAATAAAACCTGATTAACAAATCAGGAATAACCTTGCTTATTTTTTTCCTCTTTCAGGTGTATTGTCTCCTATTTGACTACATTTTCACCCGAGTGGTTGGGACTGGGGCAATCTCTAAGGTCCACGTAGCACTTTCCAAATAATGACAATGGATATGGGAAGGGGCAAGAGTGTGGTGTTGTAAACAGATGGATATGAGTTCATTTATTCACTGAACAAACATTTGTTGAGGGCCTGCTGAATGTCAAGTGTCATGCAGCCTAAATATGGGCTGTGCCACTTACCCAAAGGCAACCGCGGAGGAGTCTGGACTAGCTCCTTAAGCCCCCAGGCCACGGCTGCCTCACCTGTGACCAGGTGGACACGGCTGCCTCTGAGTTTTCATGACAAGGAAATGAATAATGTCACAGACCAGCGCTGGGCAGTACTCAATAATGTTTTTTGTTTCTTTCTTCCTTTGGGCCCAACATAAGGGAGCAGTTTGGGAGTATAATGTAGATTCATGAAACCTCAATTTGTTAGTCAAATAAGCCTCGTGGAGACATAGGCACTCTCCCATACTTATCAGTGTGCAAAAAGCAAGGCCTCTAACCCCACTCCATATCTCTGAAAAGTTTACTTTACCTGGGCAAACACTAGGTATCAAAGAAACAAATAAGAGAAACACAAAAGTTCAATTATTCCAGGTGGGAGTTAATTAGACTTAACTAAAGTCATCAAATGGCATGTCGATTGTCAAGTTTTAGGGTAACTCACGGGGAGCAGTCTTGGATTAGGAACTGGGAGGCCTGGTTCTGACCCCAGCCAGGGTCACCACTGACTGATGACAGCACGTGACTTTGGACTTAACCTCTCTGGCTGGGGCAAACTTCACTTTATCTGAACGAGGAGGGTCTAGGAGCCATCGCTCCCTCCTCCCTCCCTCCCTTTCCTCCTTCCACAACATTCTCTGAGCCCCTCCCAGGTGCCAGGGCCTGTGCTGGACACTGGGGAGACCAAGACCAATAAGAAATGGCCGTGCCACGCTGGGGCTCACATGGAAGCGGGAGTCGTCATTTCTAGTCTGGCTGTAACAAATGGAGCTCCCAAATGACACAGATGTCTGTGAACTCAAACCAGAAATCACGGTCAGTGTTTTTCTTATTGCTGTCAGCTCTGTTCTAGAAAGACAGACAAGGACAAGGAGGAGAGAGATGCCAAGAAGGGCTTCCTAGGGCAGACGAGTCACCACAGGTGTGCTCAGTCATTGGGGACAGCACCGGCGACACTGCAGACGTGTGGCTGCCCTGTCTGCTCATCCTGTCTTCCCGATTCCTGGTACTAAATGGTGTTTTCGAAAATTTGCCCCAGATAAATTCTTAGTCCTGTACTGTAAGACACAGCATCACTCACTGCCTGAGTTTAAATTTAGACAATATCCTTATGCATTTTTTTTATTGTGGAAAAATACACATAACCTAAAATTCACCATCTTAACTGTAATTAAGTGGCATTAACTACATTCAGATTGTTGTGCAACCATCACCACCATCCACTTCCAGAACTTTTGCATCTTCCCCAAAACCGAAACTCTGCACCCATTAAACAACCCCATCCTCCCTCTCCCAGCCCCTGGCAACCCCCCTTCTACGGTCTGTCTCTGTGAGCTGTCCCTTGGTGCCGTGTCCGAGTGCGATCACTCAGCCTTGGTCATGCAGTGCCAGTAGCCTTGTGCTTTCTGTCGTGGGTGGGAAGCAGGGCTGGGTACACTCGTGACTCGTGGGGGTCACTCTTCCTACGTTATCCTGACAGCATCAGCCCACAAGTCAGCCTCAGAGGATGCGGGCTGTGTTGCCATGGCAATTCTGCAGTCCATAGAAGGGAAGGATTCTGGATAACTTTGGGACCAGTAACCCCTTTCCTTAGCCACGGGGCCTCTTCAAGTCTTGAAACCTGTCTTGCTCTTTCTGAGCTCTGCAGGTTCCCTCTCTCTGCCCGCATGCCTTCACCCTTGCCTGCCTGGGTGGCGCCTCCCAGCCCAGCAGGTCCTGGCTTAGGCATTGCTTCCTGCAGTAGCACCCCACGAGCTTTGGTGCCACCCCAGAGTTACCTCTGTGGAATTCCTTACAATAATTAATTGTCACTTTACTGGTCACTCTCCCCAGGCAGAACATAAACTCCTCAGTCCAGGGGCCACTGCTTCCTCACTGCTCATCCCTGCTTGTCCTGCAGTGGCAAGCACCTGTCTCAGGTTGGCCCCAAGAGGCAGGCGCCGAGTGGGGATCCCTTTGCTTGCGGTTGACGGAGGCAGCGCACTCAGGAAGACTCCGCAGGGAGGTGCGGGAGGTGAGGTCAGGGGAAGGCTAAGCAAGAATGTGGCTTCAGTTGGAGTCTAACCTTAGCCTGATCCCCCTGCAGAGTTCTGCCATATGAATGCACCACTAAGTTGTCCCACTGTGTGTCAGGGGACCAGGCTTTTGTACCTGCATGAGTCAGTCACTGGCTACAACCTTCCAGGTGTACCCAGGTGAAGCGATGCCGTTCAGCAGAGGCAGCTCTTTGGAGAAGGCGGCGGCTGTATCAGCAGCCAGCACTCACATCCCTGGGGCGGAACCAGGAGCAGCTACTACAGCACCTGCAAGTACCTGTTCAGTGAACACTTGTCAGCAACAATGATGACAACAAAACTAGCTGCCATTTCGTGAATGTTCACCCCGTGCCAGGCATTGTGCTGTGTCTTCTGCTCCCACACTTTCAGTCTCTGCAACAGCTCTGTGAGGCTGGTGCTGACTGTAAAATGAAGAACTGATGTCCCGAAAAGCTGAGTGACTTGCCCAAGATGCACAGCTGAGGGGACAATGCCTTCAGCTCAGACCTAATCTGCTTGCCTTGATCCCAGGTGACACACCTGCCCATTAAAGTCCGAGGAGCACTAAACTACACAAAGTGCATGGAGACCTTTCTCCCTCCATCCATCTCTCTCTCTCTCTTTCAAAGTAATTTTTGCTTTCACCAGCTTACTTTAGTGAGATTTGGGCCTTTGTTAACCTGATAAAAACATTTAAACACCACCTTGACCAAGCGCCGTCTCCTCCCAAGTAGCCTTCACCTTCCTTTTTGCAACACTCTCCCCTTAAATAGCAAAGGCGTCCAATGGCTGCAGGTTGATTTCCTAGTGGGTCCCGGCCGACTGTCCTTGCCAGGGGCGGACTTGGGGTCGAGGCGAGAACGGCCTCACATTCCTGGACCACTCCTCTGTTTCCTCACTTAAGCCCATGGAAACGTCCGTGTCAACACTTCCTCACTGCTTTATCTTCCAGAGGTCCCAGGCCACAGCAGTATTTGTCCAAATTAGAGTCCGTTTACTTTGCAAACCACACTGGAGCTCTCCCAGACACTGAGCAGCTGCTCCCCTGACGTCCCCACCAGAGCCCTTGTTTGCACTGTACGTTGTCAGCAAACAGACCGCCTTGAACAAGCCACGGGGAGCGCTTCTCGGCCGGGACACGGAGCAGCAGGCACACGGAAGGCTCTCCCGGCTTCTCCTTAGCAGACGGCTCCCTTGGCTCATTTCAAAAACCATATCAAGAACTAAAGCATTCATACAAAAGTGCGCAAACGCAGTCCGTGGAGTGGAAGGCACAATGACATACCCTGCACGTGGCAGCCGCTCGGCCGCGGTCCCGCCAGCCCGTCCTCTTCCTCCGCGGGAAGACGTTCAGTCTCAGCAAGGCTGCCTGGATTAATACCCGGTTTCCCCTGCAAGGGCTTAACCTCTCTACAGCTCAATTTCCTCACCTGTCAAATGGGGATAAGAATTCTGCTGGGGGGATTAAATAAGCCAATAAATACAGGGGACTCAGAACAAGGCCGAGTGCGCAATAAACTCTCGCCAAATGTGAGCGTTTATTTGTCATGCTGCTGGCGAAAAGCACCGAGTTATGATCTCACCGGTGTTGATACTGGCGTCTTATTTCCAGAGCGAGGATCCTTCCCGACAGGAAATTGGCAGGTGGAATGTTTGTTAGTACCTCTGCTTAGCAGACACGGCGGCAGGTTTGGCTGGAACAGGAGGACACACAGTTCCTGACCCAGGGAGGCTGAGCAATGAGGACGTCTGGCTGCCCCGGGCTCTCGCTCTGCTCTCGCTTCTGTTGCATTTGTCCCCACAGAGTGTCTCCCCACCCTTCCCCACCACAGCCATCGCCTGACCCAGTAAGAGAGCATTTGTCTACATGTCCCACTATTCTTATAGTTGTGTCGCTCAAAGGGCTTCCTCATACGTTATTTTGAGCCATCTTGCAAGTGCCTGATGGGTATTTAAGTGCTAAACTAAGTGTCCTTGGACCCTCCGCGGTAGACTTCCAGTGGCCCTGCCACCTGCACATCAGGCGAGGCCTCTGCAGATACACAGCTTTAAGCATCGGCAAGATAAAGTGGAATGCATTAAACATGGCCCCGGGACCATAAGCTCCTTCTCAGGTGGCCATTGCCTGCAGCACACTCCTCGGTCAGACCAAGCCATCTCTCCTGTGGCCAGGAGGGTCTGATGCCACACCTGCCCTGAGGGGTGCCCAGCAAAGTCCTGGCTTGGCACCAGGGACCAGGCGAGGGGGAGGGAGACGGAAACATCCCCAGCGATTCTGCTTCGGAAAGGAGTGGAAGATGGGAGCTCCGCCAGTGAGCAATAGGCTCGTCACACCCCAGTTCCCAGGCCCAGCCCCAGACATTCTGGTGCCTAGAAGTGTCATTTCCTGGCAAAGGTGAAGACAGGGTCAGTTTCTACCTGCTGTTCCTGATTCAATCAGCTCTTGTCCTGTACAGCAAACACATGGGCAGCCTCGCCAGTGACAATCTCGTGTTCTCCCCCACTCGCCCTGGCCCAGACTTGCTCCAGTGGAGTCAGCCTCTGCCATGAGCCTCCCGTGTTATTGACTGGATGGTGTCCACTGGTAGATATTTGTAGACATGGCCACTCCCGTGAGGAATGACTGTGCTCCTAAGGTGCAGAGAAAATCGTACAATCCCACCTGCTTCTCTAGTTCTCTGAGGCTTAGGAATCGTGCCTGGTTTTCCTGACTTTGCTTGAGGCTTCCCTCACTCCTGTGATAAGCAGCAGGGGTCACTGTGCAGCCACAAAGCACCTTGGCCAGGCTCCGTGGTTCTGGTGTCCCCGGGGCCTGTGCTACCTGGTGGAGTGTCCTACCTGCAGAGGTCTGGTGGCAGGTTGTATCAACTACAGAAATCTAACTCGACCTTCCACTTACCTGGACCAGAACATGGGTTTGGAGCTGCTGTGTAACCACACGGTCCTCACAAAGTCAGGGCAACACGTTTAGCAGGGTCTTTTCTGATTGAATGATCGATGCGTATTTCTTTTTTGCTGAAGTGACAATATATTAATTTGGGTAAAATCACTAAATGATATTGCCACCATATCTTTATACACCTACATTTCCTCGATTAGTTTGAAAATCAGTCTGTTTTCCACAAACAAGCTCAGAACATAAAGTTTTAATTTCACGTGCGTGTGTTTGGGTACTGATAGGAAAGCACTGTGTTAAAAACAAGTATCTCATGAGTCTATTTTTTAAAACCTAGATTTACTGAAGAAAAACATTAGAAAACAATATTTAGCAGTCTTGTTTCTAGCTTTTAGATGGACCTAACGTGGAATAGGAACAATATTGGTGACAATAATAATAAAATTTGGGAACCAACAATAAAACAACAGAGTGAAAGAGAAAACTGTACCCTCAAAAGATAACTGTACCCGGTGTGTACAAAAACAGTAGAGATGAAATAAAATTAGATAAGAAGTGGGAAAGGGCTTTGCAGACTATAAACTGCCAAGTGGGGCCAAGAGAGGGCGTGGCCGTCGAAACACCACCACTTTCTAAGCCGCATAGCCAGGAAAGCTGGCGCGGGTTTCCCAGGTATTTGTTGTTAGTAATATGTTGGGATGGGCCAACGGGCCGTGGCTGCCTCGGCTGCGCCTACCACCTGCGCCCACCAGGGGGCGCCACTCTTCTCTGCGTGGATTCTCTTCCCCCCCACCCAACCCCTCACCTGGAGATTCCATCCACTCTCCCCCATTTTCCTCTCCACAAAGGGTTTCCCTTTCTTGTCTCCCACCTAGCCTACGATCTAGCCAGTAAGGCTTTGGGGAGCAACAGATGAAAAAGCACAGCCCGCCAACCCCGCTGTGTCACAGCTGTTTCTGTGTCCCCCAGGTGCCCAGCGCAGTGTGGTCGATCAGAGGCCGTGGACAGGAACTGTGGCCCTCCAGGGACACGCGGTCAGGCTTGCGGGAAGCGGTGCCTTGAGACCACTGCCCATGGGTTTGGGTAACTTAAGAATTACATGAGAGAGGCTCAGCCATCAGATTCGCCAGCGATGTGTGTTTGGGGGGGTTGTTTTTGTTTTGTAGCTCCTTTCCCCCTTTATAATGGCACAAAGAGTACTTGGCAGTAAGTCACGACTCTTGTAAAAATTTTAAGATCTTTTTCATATATATATTTATTTGCTATATTACATAATAGATATCATATTTATCTTATATATATAGATAAACTCATTTAATGTTTGTACTAACTCTATAAGTTATATATTATGGCCCCATTTTCAGATAAGGAAATTAAGTTTAACATCAATAATAAATGACATTGAAAACGATGAGATATGGAAGTGAATACTATTTAGAATAGGAAATCACAAAATTACAAATTTTAAAGAGCTGACAAATATCGTAAATATTTTAAAATCCAGGAAAATAATATAACATGTAAGTTAATTAACTACCTAATACACCTGTGTAAGATTTTTTCCTACACTTAAAAAAATTGTGGTCAAAATTTTACATAACATAAAATTAACCATTTTTAAGTATACATTCTGTGGAATTAAGTACACTCATATTGTTGTGCAGCCATCACCACCGTCCACCTCCAGAACTTTTTCATCTTTCCAAACTGAAACTCTGTATCCACTAAACAACTTCCCAGTGCCCCCTCCCCCAGCCCCTGGTAACATCCATTCCACTGTCTTTCTCTATGAATTTGACTCCTCTAGAGTACCTCATATAAGCAGAATCATACAGTATTTGTCCTTTTACGATTGCCTTATTTCACTTGGCATAATGTCTTCAAGGTTTATCTCTGTTGCAGCATGCTTTTTAAGGCTGAGTAATATTCTATTGTGTGTATATCCCACATTTTGTTTATCCATTTGTCCACTGATGGACACTTGGGTTGCTTCCATCTTTTGACTGTTGTGAATAACGCTGCTGTAAATATAAGTGTACAAACATCTGTTCAAGTCCTTGCTTTCACTTCTTTGAGTATATACTTTGAAGTGGAATTCATGGATCATATGGCAATTTTAAGTTTAATTCTTTGAAGAATCACCATACCATTTTCCACGGTGGGGCTCACCATTTTACATTCACACCAGTGATGCACAAGTGTCCCAGTTTTTCCTCCTCCTTGTCGACACTTGTTTTCCTCTTTTTTGATAATAGCCATCCTAATGAATACGAAGTAGTTCCTACATTTTTTGACTTCATACTTTTTGATAGCCTCTTCCTGTGTCAATGATTTTGTAATATTTTCTATAGAATGAAAAGTCAGCATTTCCTCTCGCACAGTGGTTGGGATTCATAAGATATATAACTTCACACAGACATATTCACCATGTATAGTACTGCTACACACATCTATCCTACAAACCCAGAAATCCCAATAAACACTTGATTCTCATAAAAAATAAAAATACTTATGATGCACTCATAAGTTTATAGTCTTTGCATTATTGAGTATATTCCTGAGGGGAGAGAACTTCTGTTTTGACTTAACGTCATTGAAAACTGACTTCTCTACTAAAAATATTATACATTGTGATTAGAAGAATGTCCCATCCTGTGCCCTGATGTAGGGAACACTAGGCAACAGGCGGTGAACACATTCCTGGAAGCCATTCTTACACCAGGACAGCTAGCGACGGCAGCTGTGCTCAGAGGTGACTGCACACAACACAGATACATCCCACAAAACCCACCGAATGAGTCCCTGCTCAGTTTCCCCTTAGCAGGGTCCCCAAAATGCCTGTGCTGATTCCATGCCACCCAACAGAGTGCAGTGCGACTGGTCTTTTCCTTATTGATCTGTGGGAGTACTTTAAATATTATGGATATAAGACCTTTATCTTTCATGTGTACTACAAATAATGTCTTGAACACCGTGGCTTGTTTTTTCACTCTCTTAATTATGTTTTTGATGAACTTAATATTGATATATTAATAGTCAATTTATCTGTTTCTTTCATGGCTAGTGATTTCAGTGCCCTGTTTAAGAAAAGTTATCTCTACCTCAAGACCAGGAAGATATTTTCCTATTTTCTTCTAGAAATGTTATTGTTTTACCTTTTGCATTTAGATTATTGATCCATTTATTACTGATTTTTGTGAATGGTATGAGATGGAGCCAAGATTTCTTTCTATTTTTTAAGAAAAAATGGATAACCAATTGCTGAACACTAATTATGGAAGCCATCGTTTTCTCTGTCCTCTGAGCTGGAAGTTTTGTCAGAGATACAGTGTCTGTGTGTGTGGATTTATTTCTGGAATCTTTATTCTGTTTCATTGTCTATGTTTCTATTCTGTGTCAATACCACACTGTCTTCATTACTGTATGTTTATAATAAGCTTTGATTTCTGGTACTGTAGAAACTTCAATTTTATCTTCTTTATAAATGTCTTACCTATTCTTGAATCTTTGTATTTCCATATAAATTTGGGAAGCAGATCATCAATTTCTCAAAAAAAAAATAAGTTGCTGGCATTTTGATTAGGATTATATTGAATCTACAGTTCAGCTGGAAAGCAAGTCATTTAGCTTTTCTAAGTCCTGCATTCCTCTTCTGAAAAAAAAAAAGACAAAAAATCTGCACTGAGCAATCATGAGCATTGTGAAACAATGCATTTACAAACTGAAAAAAAAAACTATAGAAATGCTGGATTTTTATTATAAAATGAGAAGAACACCTGGAAGGACTGGGGCAAAATTTGCCTACAATTTTTATTTGTTTGTTTGGCTTTTTTTTTTGTAAGAGACAGAGTCTCACTCTATTACCCAGGCTGGAGTGCAGTGGTGCGATCACAGCTCACTGCAGCCTCCAACTCCTGGGTTCAAGGGATCCTCTTGCCTCAGGCATCTGAGTAGCTGGGATTATAGGCACTCACCACTATACCTGGCTAACTTTTTGTGCTTTTTCATTTTTTGTAGAGACGGTGTCTTGCTATGTTACCCAAGCTGTTCTTGAACTCCTGGCCTCAAGTGATCCTCCTGCCCCGACCTCCTGGAGTACTGAGATTACAGGTATGAGCCACTGTGCCGGGCCCCTACCATGGGTTTTTGAAAGGACGGGGCAGCTCTGGAATCGGGTTGCTTGCTGTTGGACCCCGGTTGTGGGGCTGGCTACAAGTCAGGCTGGCTTCCAACTCAGAGGCTGGCGTTCAGGGCGAAGGGAAGAGGGGCTGTGGGAGTCCTAGTCCTAGTCCTAGTTGCTGTTCCTATCCAGTCTCCACAGGGCACCGTGTTCCTTCTGAGGGTTGCCCGGGCTTGCCTCCTTGCGTCCTTTGCTCTGTAGACTGGAAATGGAGCAGGGCATCACATATGGTTTAACCTCAAACACGCCTGCTGTGTGTCAGGCACAGTTCTGGGTCCATCTGCCGTTCCATCTGCTCTGTATAGAACGGCACACCTGGACAGCAGGTGACCGGACCCGCCAACGGGGAAAAGGCATCGGAGGTTCCCTGGAGCACGTCCCGAGCTCACCTAAGGCCGTTTGTGTGTTGCTGTGACTGGGGCCTGAACGGGAGACCAGCCTCTTTCTCTCTGCGTCAGGCTGTTTGGCAAACGCAGGGCCTGGCAGCTCCTCTCTCCACAGCCCCAGCCCTGTCGCTTCTCTCAAGGCTGTCACTGGAATCCCCCCAACAAATACCCTTTGCCAAACAGGCGTCCCCAGGCTGAACCAAAGAGCAGCAAATGTGACCCCACAGCATTTCCTTTTCACGAGTCATTCTCCTTCGTCCAGGTCTTCAGGGAGCCGACGTGGAGCCCTGGGAGGGTCACTCGCGTCCACACAGCGGCCGGTGGCCGGCAGGGCTGTGCGGTTACCCAAGAGCCACAGTGCGCTCTCCCCAGTGCCCAGTGAGCCAAAATGAACCTAGAACATTCCTGTTCCCGGGCCCCTCGGGCTCCCTCAGCACCTCTACCCATCCCAGCGCTCCAGGAGAAGTTAGCGCTGAGAAGAGCAGCAAGCCAGAGAGTGAGAGAAGGATGCTGTGTGCAGCTCTAGGACCCGGAGCCTGGGGATGTCCCCACCATGGGCCCGGTGGAGCTGGCTTGGCAGGAGTCCCGCCTGCCTCCAGGTGCCCCAAGGCTGAGTGGAGTGCGGGGGTGGCCAGGATGGCTGAAGGTGCAGGAAAGGGCCAGGGGTGTCACTCTTTACCCCGGCTCAGCTGGGCCAGGCCCCTTGAGGGACAGTGGCAGAGACACCGGACAGGTGAACCCCCTGAGGACATCTTCAGACCGCCCCTTGTCACTCCTGGGGGTGAGGGGACAGGCTGGAGCCTGACCTCAGGGACATTCAGATTCCTACCCGTCCTGCTCCCCCCTCCTGTCAGAGCAGCCAACCTGCAGCTGAGGGGAACCAGATGTTAGGAGCCTGCCCAGCTGCTGGCTGGACGCCTTCTTAAAAGGCCTGGGTACCTGGCGGTGGGAGGTAGGGAGGAAGGAAGAGAGTGGGAGAAAATTAGACAAAGGAAGACCACCATAAAACCAGCAGCATGTCTGTAATCACGAGAGCCCTTTGTTTAGAGCCGGTTTAAACAAGTCGTGGTCCTTTGGAAGGGGAGGCCATAAACCGAAGGGAAAATAAAAGTGTTTACAGCAAGGGAGAGCCAGGTGCTGCGACTCGTTTGGCAGGGCTCAAAGGGGAGTGGGGCTGGCCTGGCCTGTGCTCCCAGAACACTTCCTCTTCCTGCAGGCAGCTCCAACATCACAGACTCACGCCTCCCCCACCAGCTCTGAGTCCAGGGACAATCCCACATTCCAACCTGCGGGGACAGCAGGGCAGGATGCATCTAGGGACTCATCGCCTGGGGCCACAGATCTTACAGGCAGCTTTTATACTCCCCTGCAAATTCCTTTATAATGGACTTGAGGGGTTACACTAATAAGAGGGTTTGAGGACAGTTGTTTTTCACAGAAATGCCTCCTAGGCCTGACTTATCAGGCTAGGAAGGTTAGGGTTAGGGGCCTGCAGGGACAACATTCCTCAGGGGAGCTGCATGGGGCTGGGGGGCTGGGGAGGAAGGTGGGTGTTTGAGACAGTACGGCTGATGGTGGCTGTAACTGATGGGTGCAAAGGACACCAGCCCTGAGCAGAGCCCACACACTTCCCACCATGTTCTGTCCTCTGCTCTGATGGGCAGTGCTGGATCCACGACCGACCCACACTCGTTCATTCATTCAGCAGACTTAATGGGTCCTTCCTGTAGGCCAGACAACCAGGGCAGGGGCTATGGGACAGGTCCTTGTCCTGAAAGTGGAGCAATTTGGGGATAGCTAGCAATGATATTTCAGGATGTGTAAATGGGTATATACTCATGCTTGAAAAACCATTACTCCTCCCCAAGAATATATGTGGCTGCCATTCGAGGTGACATCTGTGGAGAATGACAGCGCTGAGTAAGGCTTATGTGATTCTGTGAGCATACTGCGCTGATGTCATCCCGGTGTAATCTGCCGCTTGTGCTCAGCGGGAAAGGTTGCCAGACTTTTTTGCAAAAAATCACAGTAATGTCACATCCATACTAAGAAGGAAAATGAGTAATCAGAGGCACATGGAAGATGTCTCAGGGCCCTTTTTCCCCTTAAAATATTTGTGTGGCTCTTTAGCATGAAACATTTGTGGCAGTCAGGCAGCTATGTGGGGACCTCCTAGTGACAAATGTCCCGGTGAAAATGTGTTTTCTGACATTCGTGTATCCAATTCTTGGATCGGCCTCGCTGGTTAAAGAGTTGACCTTTTTCTGTAACACCCAATATGCTGTCTTCATTCAGAGAGCAGCTCAGCAAATAAGCAAAGATGTCTGTCCCATCTTTAAAATGCCTTTATTTTCCATAATTTGATTTCAAACGCATTCTAGTCCAAGCTCAGCCACGCTGGTGACCTCCCTAGAACTGTTTTGTTATTTGTAAAATTAGCTGATTTATGACTGCCGTGCTCCTGCTTAGCTACCTGCAAAGCCAAATACATAAGATTCTAAGTAACAAGTGTCCTGGTCGAGTGTATGGGGGGATCCGTCCGATTTACTTTTAGGAAGCATTTCACACCCTCCGAGCATTTGTCGACATGCACCATTCATGGGACCCTGGCGTAAGGGACACTGGTCTCTCCGACTCTTTCAGGGCTTGATGCAAACAGCTCTACACTCCCCAAACTCAGCTCCCTGGGAGAGTGGCCCGAGCCCTGTTCTTCCCGTGCTCTGAAAGGTCCAAAAGGTGGCTGCAGCAGGCTTCTCTGATGGCCGGGACCTAGCCACCTGTGCCCAAACAGTTCCATGGGCCTCCCTGTCACTACTGTGGGGCAGGAGCGCTTGTCCTTCCACTGTGGGGCTGAGCCATGGCTCAAGGTGCTTCTCAGAGGGACAGCTACCCGAGGGGACCCAAAGCGAGAGAACCCGAGGTCAGCTCGCCCAGCTCAGGGGATCTCAAGAAAGGTGAGTACCTGGAGATCATGCCCCTGGGGCCTGAAAAAGCCATGTTTTGTGAGAGGAGAAAACACAGTGCAGGGAGGAGGCATGAGCTTTGAAGTCAGAGTCGGCTTTGAATCCCATCTCTGAGACTTAGTATCCGGACAAGTGACCTAACGCGTCTATGCCTCGATTTCTCATCCCATCTGTAAAAAGAGGATGATCCCCTGTCCGGAATCTTACTATGAGGCTTGTGTGCGTTGAGTAGGTGGAGCTCCTGGCATCCTGACGCCTCCCTCCCTCCCTTCCTCCTATTCTTCCAGTGAAGCAAAATTTATATCACTCCCCGGAAATTCTGAAAAATGAAAAACTATCATATCAAAAGTGCTAGACCCAATAAATGAACCCTTCTTGTTTGTTTATGAAACATTTCAAATTCCTTCAGCAATGGAATGCAAAGTCACTGTCCCATGTCTCCAGAGTGGAATTGGTTTGGGGACTTCCCATTCATTAATACGGTGCTGACCGCATGCTAAGTACTGGAACAGACAATGGAGGTACGAAGGTGGCCGACATTGTCCTTAACCAAAAGGCAAATGAACACAGACGCAGGCGATTTCAAAGGCGCGATGGATTTGGGGAAGACAGGGGAGAAGCGGGAGAGAACGGGGCTCCTGGTTAGGTAAGTCTCTGGATAAAGGGGGACCTTCTATAGAAAATAAATCTCTAAACTTTCAAGACACATCAACTAAATATCAAGAAAAATGATTTAGTAATAATTAGTGGTAGATTCAATAGGAGTAAGGCTTTACTCTGCAAGTTCTCTCGATAAACATTCATGGGTGTCTCCTTGAGAAACTGCACAGATGTGGAGACACAAAGCATAAAGATGGATAAGAAATGACCCATCCTCCAAGCAGCTTGAATTCGAGTAAGTAAACAGTAGACTATAATCAAAGTAGCTGATGCTACACATGGAGTACCTCAAAAGCATAATGAAATGAATGACTTCTCATTTACAAAGCTCCTAGTTTTTGAGCCACTAAATTATTCCAGGGCCACCCTTCTTTGCAAGTCCATGTTCCTTTCTATGTGTACAATATTGGGACTACAAAATTTCTGTTGGATGGGCAGCAATGACATATCTTTCTGTGAAGCATGTTGGAATAGTGCTTGTCAGAGAAGCAGAGCACTCTCTGACAGTAGTGACTGGGGAGTGGGCGCAGGGTGGGCAGTTTGGGGGAGAACTTTAGCTATGGCAAAGGAGATTCAGGATCCAGAGGTGTCTTCTCAGACTGGCCACTATGCCCCCATGTTCTATCTACATGGACATTTCTTTTTTTGAGGCTCCATTGAGGGTTCCAGCTTGCTGGCACTTGGGAGATGGGCCCCAGAAAGAGAGAGGGAGATGAAGAGACCCAGCATTTAGTGAGCAACTACTATAAGCTGGGCATGATCCCATTGGATGGTGACGTGGACTCTGGTGATTGGTCCCTCTTACAGTCAGGGAAGCTGGGACTTGGAGAAACCTGTCCCTGAGACCCAGGGAGCCCAGGAGTCGAGCCAACTCCACCCTCAGGCACTGCATTCTTTGCACACCTGTGCTTCCTAAGCCAGCACACTTCTGGCTCGCCAGGTGTGCTCAGTGGGGGGCTGTGCTGGGGACCTGGGAAACCAGCTGGCAAATGAAGGGTAAAGTTCAGTCCTTCTCTCTTCTTTGTGGCACACCACGTAAACTTCAGTTTTCTACTCAATCGGAATGAACGTGTCATGGAGTAGAATGCGACATGCATGTGGATGGCAAGAATAAAGCACTGTCTTCAAAGACATCTGAAGTTGGCCTCAGTCCGTCTCAGCTTGTGTGCCCTTCCCTGCACCCAAAGTGCCCGTGTCATCCCAGCCCTCTGGGGACTGAGCCAGAGCCGCCAGCCCTTTGATTCAGCGTGCGTTCCGCATCACAGGGCATGCACGCAGAGAGCAACTGGATCCTGTGCTGCATGCTGCGGGGAGCATTAGGGACACCAGAGAGGCCTGGGGGGCCCGCACAGCCACAGGAGCCCCGGGGGAGGTGGGTGTGAATGAGCGCGGAGAAAGGGTGGCGTTCTGAGAGCCGTGTCCTGGCAGCGTGTGGATGGCAGGAGGCTGGGCTCATGTGGGACTACTGGGGAAGGCGATGAACCACTGATGGCAGGTTGGACAGAGAGTTGGGATGTCACGGGGGAGGCAGCGGGAGCCATGGCTGGGCCATAGGAGGGGTAAGGAGGTGGGGCATGAGCTCAGAACATGCAGCCAGTTCAAATCATGGCTCAGCTGCTTTGTAGCTGTGTGGTCTTGGGATGTCACATGACCTTAGCTTCTGCATTCATACATTAGCACCTGAGTGCAGCTTGCTGTGAGGCCAGGGAGTGCCGAACGCTCTGTGGGTTGGTAGCATCTTGCAGTTCTAGAAGCAGAAGCCAGGCTAATGGCACAGGGAGAGATGGGGGAGGAAGGTGGCTGGGTGTCTGCAGACTTCTTTCTTAATTTAGCCTAACTTATGTGACATGCCATTTGCTTGCTTCATATTAGCTTCTAAGTCACATGCAATCGGCAACTGTCCACACTGCTGGCTGCGCCCTCCAGTGTGTGAAGCTCTGAGGATGGGGAGAAGGGTGAGGGGAGAGGAGTGCGCTGGCGCTGTCACCTCCAGCCGCATGTGGCCACAGAGGGACAGACCGGCTGGAGCATGCAGAATCCAGTCTGGTGCTCGAGTCTTCGAGGCTCTTCACAGCAACTTCTATGAGTCCACTTTTCTGAAAATCTGTACTGTGCACGTCCCAGCTGCAGTAACATCAGCTGCCTCTTTGTTTTGTTTTAAGGAAAAGGTGTAGAAAGAAAAAGAAAAGGGGATGTGTGCTTTGGGCTCCTTGGAAATAGAGCTACGGTCTCCTGAGATAAATTTAGAAACAGATGCTGCATCTGGGGCAGCGGGGGGACCTTTATTAAATACTCGTGAACAGAGGAGTCATTCCGATGGCATTTTGGGTTCTCAGGGAAACATTCTAAGGAGAAACATACACACGAGGAACACAAGAGAGACTATAAGGGTCTTGGGTTTGTGAAAAAGACGCTTGAACGCTGTGCCCTGTCATGGGTGCTCGCCCGGCCCGGTGTAGAGCCAGGAGTGAGAGGGACATGGACGGAGAGGGAAGGGAGGGAGAGAGAAAGGACAGGAGGGCATGGGAGGGGGAGAGGGACAGTTTAGCAAGTAGGAGGGGGAATGGGAGGGAGGAGGAGTGGGAGGTGGAGAGAGAAGGCAACAGTTTCTAGCAGATAAAAACAAAACTGTTTTGTTGGCATCTCTTTATTCTCCAGGGGAGTTTGACCTCTTCTGTAATCTGCTTTGGTATCTAAATGAGGCTTCTCGGCAACTGAGAGATTGCTATCCAGTTATTTAGAGATCCCTTATCTCCTGATGGGACGATGCTAACTAGTCTTCCCATTCTTTACAGCCCACCAGCCCAGCAGTCCTGGGTCATTCGACACACACTTATCTGAGCATGGGCCAGGCTCAGGGCTAGGCCCCAGGGACAGGCTGGGTGGCCAGAGAGCCCCCTGATTCCAGCCCAGGGGGACGTACGCAGACCACCCTGTTGTTCGGTCTGACCTCCTCTGCCATGGAGCTACTACTACTGTCTGCCTCACTTGAGTTGTTGAGAGGCTAGAATATTCTTAAACAGAACATCGTACAGTGACCCCCACGCGCCCATCCCCAGCTTCCATGGGGCTCAGCTCCTGGCCAGGTCTGTTTCCCCACCCCCCACCCCACGCAGGGTATTGTGAAGCAAATCGCAGAGAGCTCATCATTTATAAATATTTCAGTAAGTGTTTCTAAATGCTAAAGACTCTAAACAATATAACCACAGTATTATCTCACCTAAAAAATTAACAACCATCCCCTGTCATCATTCAAAAAATCAGTAAATGTTCACATTTCTCTAATTGCCTATTAATTTTTATGGTTTGCTTGTTTGAACTGGGATTTATATAATGTCTGTGCACTGGGATACGTCTTGAATATCTTTTAATCTCCCTCTCTCTTTCTCTCTCTTAGAAACCAAGATGTTTCTCCTCTAGTTTCCTACAGGCCGAGAGTTTTGCTGCTGGAATTCTTGTGGTGTCCTTTAACTTGCACTTCTGTTCCTTGACCCCCCCAGACCTAGAGGCTTGGTCAGGTGTGTGGGGGTGTGTGTGTGTGCGTGTGTGCATGCACACACACAAGTGCAAGACTGCTTCACAGGGGGGAGTTGTACGTATCTGCACTAGGAAGTATAAAATTCCTGTTTTCCTCTCTTTGTGTAATGTTAATAGCCATTGATGGGTCCATTCATTTATTTGGAATTGTAAAATGATACTCTATTGTTCCTTCTTCACCTATTAGCTGAAATGCTATAAAGCAAAGCCTTCCTTATCAATTCTTTGGTTACACTGAGGTCCAGATCTTACAGAAAACGGAGGGACAAATGCTTGATTCTTTGCCTTGATTTACCAGTTCAAAATGAAGGAAGATTTGGTCCCTTGATATCATCCTGAGACACCAGCTAAGCTGCTGTTATTGTGGTGGTGGTCTTTGTAGTACTGTGAACTCAGACACTTCAATATATTTGACCTGTGTCAATCCACTGCAATTTTTATTCTTGTTAAAAATATTTGAATTGTCCTATGTTTGGCCAAAGAGAGCCTTTTCGAGCTTGGCTCCGAGTCTTTTGGTGCCACCCAAGCAGACATACTGGCTTTCTTGCTTGCTGGTACATTTTCTGCCCCAGAGCTGCAATGGGCCATTTCTCCGAGCATTCCTGGGTGCTTTTAGTGGGAAATGCTGTGTAGAGATCATGACTCGAGTACTAGGAGAGTTAATTACCCCCAGGTGGATCGTTGTTCCTAGGCCTTTTCTGGGGACAGAGCTAGAAAGTATGTATACTTTATTAAAGGTGAAACTCGCCATAAGATGTCATTTGGATACCTCGTTTCAAACCCAGGGTCACAGGGATTGTGCTTCATCCATCTGACACCACATCTCCTCGCAACCAGTGACAAGTTCTCAAAGACGCCGGTATAATTACTCATTTGTTTGTCCCACAGAGACACAGAAGACGGTCTCTGAACAACAATATCAACATGACCATCAGCACCAGGATTCCTGAAAGCCATGTAAGGCTGTGTTTGCAGTTCTTTTTGTCTGTTTTTAATGCTCACTCATGGAGGGAGAGAATGGGACAAAGGGTGCAGGGATGAAGGTAGGCTTTTTACATGCCCCACGTTTTACAGAGCTGCTGTACACGGCTAGCAGAAAACTGTCTTGGCGTCATTTCACTGTGGGTTTCTCTCAGGTGAGTGAGGTTGAGGACCTTTTTGTGTCTTGCAGAGCTACTTGCAGTTCTTTCCTTGTGAATTTCCTTGTGAACCAGCAGTTCTAATTGCTCACCTATTTTCCTATAGGGTGTAAAACCCTCTGTGATGTGAGTGCAAACGTTTGTCTTTTTACTTTGTAATGCCATATGAAAAGTGTTTTGTTCTTGTTTTATATAAGCAAATTTATCCATCCCTCATTACTAATGGTTTTGAAACCTAGGACCATTTCCCCCATTTCTGATTTGTGGGTTTGAGTATCTTAAGTTCCCACAGACAACTGGGTCCATATCTGGATTCTCTCTTCTGGTCCGTCGGTCTGTTTGTTCTCGGGCCGATATGAAACTGCTTTCATTGCAGAAGCTTTACAATATACTCTAGTGTGTAGTAAGGCTGCCCCTTCTCCTCCCCATCAGTGCTCTTTCCCAGGACCTCCCTGGTTATTCTTGCTTGTGTACAAACCATATTTTTAAAGTTTTCAGAAGAATTTACCGTATTGCGATATATGGACCTTGGACTTTGTTTGAATCCTCATTCCAACAAAAAAATTGTTTAAAAAAATATTTGTATTAAAGCCAAAGAAATGCCCATACTGACTGTGGACTTGACGAAATTAAGGAATTGTCATTTTTTTGTATGTTAGATGATGGTATTGAGCTGGCGTGGGCGCGCACGTGCGTGTGTGTGTGTGTGTGTGTGTGTGTGTGTCTGTGTGTGTGTGTTTAGTCTTTATCCCTTACAGACACACAGTGAAGTGACCACAGATTAAATCATGATGTACATTTACTTCCAAATAATTCGGGTTAAGCGTGAGGGGAAGATAGAGAGGAAACAAGACTGGCCATAAATCGATAATGCCTGAAGCTGGGTAGTGGGTACCTGGGGCTCATTTTACCATTCTATTTACCTTTATTTATGTTTAAAATTTCCCATAACTTGAGAAAGGGGACTCAAGTTCTAAAGGTTTTGAAATATGGAGCAATATAAGACTTTTCTTACTGGATTTAGCAAAGAGTAGATGCTTTGCATAAAGAACTTTGCAGCCAGAAGAGGCTCAGGGGAAAGGAACTAACTTGTCTCAGAGTCAGGGGCTTTTGCTGACCATTTTCTCCATTAAACATTTACCTGTAACTGAACTATATCCTTTCATGGGACTTAAAGGTCCAACATAGGTGTGCCCAGATTTACATACCAGGTGAGTTCCTGCAAAGTTGGGTTTAAACTTTGTATTTTTTAAGTGTTAGCCTAGCACCTTGCTCAGTGTTTGCTTCTGAAGGTCCTTGAAATTTCTTAAGTGTTTCAAAAGGACAAAATAAATGAGACGCCATAAAGGTCACTTTTACACAAGTGCTTTTCCATCTGAGCAATGTGTTTCTCAGAAGTCAACACAGATTCCGGAGAACAGATGCCTCAAGTTGCCCTTTCCATGCGTCAGCCCAAGAGGTAAATTTTGTTCAGTGCTTAAAACGGGCGCTCAGCCCCGCCGCTGGACACCGCGGCTGACTTTGCAGTCTAGGACGGGGAGGTTGAGTCTTTGCTCACCAGGAGTTGGCGCTTTTCCAGTCCGTTCCAAAACTTAAAAGATTGTGTGGAAAAAAGAAAAACAGATAGAACTGGGCAGTTGGAGTTAGGGAAGGAGGAAAACAAGTATACACCCTTTGGTTCCTTCTGAGTTCAATTCGAGGTACATATGTTACCTGTAAAACATGAATAGATATAACTATTTTGAAAAACAACTCTGCATTGACCAAAGGTAAAGATAAGATACTGCTGCTACAACCCAGAAATCCAGCCCCTGAAATAGACTTCAGAGAAATGTGTGCAATGTCCACCTGGACACAGGTATGAAAGAGCTGGCTAATAAGCTTGTTCACAACAGCCAGACACTGGAAACCATACAAGTGTTCAGTGGCAGCTAAACAGATACATACGTTCTTGCATATTGATGTATTAGACAATCACACAGCCATGAAGACGAATAAACCATAGCTACATCCGGTAACATGAATGAATATTATAAAAGTAATGTTGGTTAAAAAAAGCAAGAATATATATATATATGTGTATATAATTTATAAACTGTGCTGCTAGAGGATATATACATAGACATTAAAATAAAACCACGAACAGAATAGTGAAGAATAGAAATGTGTTAAACTCCATAATCAACTATAAAGGATGTGATCTTCACAAAGGACAGGATGGTGGTTACCATGGGGGGGGGGGGCACTAAATAGGAAAGGACACATAGAAACATCTGGAGTCTGTAAATGTCCTGTTTATTGGCCTGATTGGGCCAATTATTTATTAAACCAAACGTTTGTTTACATGTACTTTTCTGGACATGTTTTACATTTCTCAATTTAAAAGGTTAAAGTTTAAAAGTTAATCAAGTGGCTTTTAAAAATTTATGGGAAACATTTTGCTTTGTATTGTCTATACATGAAAATACATCACTGTACAACAGCCATTGACATAATTGCAGTGTCACTAAACTGCTGGATCATGCAGCCCATACTTACGCAAAGGACACTGGAGAAACGAGAGATAGATGAGGGAAGACAGACACCTAAAGGTGTTCATGGCTGTGTTTTTTGCTGAATTACCTGTTTGGAAACACACATCTGTGCATCCAGGTTAAATAATTGTAAAGGGAAACATACAATGGAGAAAGTAGTGCTTACAGGGGGGAGATTGAAATTGTTCAAAAAAAAACCCCAAAAGTGTATTGCTTTTTCTTTTTTGTAGTTAGGATAAAATTCCTCTTTTGTCTTTGGGGGTGTGCGTGTAGGGCAAGGCAAAGGCGCTCTTTTGAGTGATTCGAGGAAATGACATGCCTCGTGTTGCACGCCGTCCTCTAGGGGCCTCTATGGATCTGCCCTGCTCTCGGCAGCCAGGGGAGCCCTTTCAAGAGTCAGCTGGCAGCCAGTCAATAACTCATTGAGGATGCGTTTCTAGATTTTTACATTTATTAATACAGTATGCAGCCTCTGCACGAGGTATCATTACAAAAGAGCTGTGTATCGTGTACATGATGCTGGGTTTGAGAAATGAGAGCAAGTTTCAGAAATACCAGAAACAATTCCACATATTATCTGCATAAGTAACAGGATGACTCTGAGGATAGAGAAACTAGGATGGAACTACCTACACTTTATTGCATGTCTGGCACTGTGCTGGTTGTTTTTATGTGTAGCCTCATATGATCTTACTACCTCCTGCAAAGTACGTACAAATGTCCAAGGATGGGCAGTTCTCCCCTGTTTTCCAGATGAGGAAACTGGGATTCAGGGTGGTAAAGTAACCTGCACAAAGTAAGTAGCAGAATCAGGGGAAAAGTATGAATTGCACATACAAAGTAAAAGTAAAAATAAATAAATCGTGATAATAGACAAGATGACAAGAAAATGCAGATGCTTTAATGAATATATTTTTTATAGATCAAGACTAAGCATGTAGCTTAAGTAAATAAATATTCGACATGTGATCTGTTGCAGTCTACCTGATTTCAAGACTTACATAGTTAAGGTGATCAAAAGTGGGTGGTGTTGGTGGAGGAATAGACATCTAGATCAATGGAACAAAATAGAGAACCCAAAATGGTTCTAGAAACAGTGTTAGAGCAAAAACAAAACAAAACAAAAAACTTTGGCCTGATTCTCACATCTTAATCCAAGAATAATTTTAAAAAGATCGTGTACTTAAATTTAAAATGAAGAACTACAAAGTTTTTAGAATGGCTAAACTAAAATACAGTGGCAACACCAAATGCTGGCAAGGATACAGTGAAGCCTGGTCACTCATACACTGCTGGCGGAATGTGAAATGGCACCATCACTGTGCGAGACATTTTGGCAATTTCTTAAAAAACTCAACACTCAGCACATGACCCAGCAATTGGGTCCTGGACATTTATCCCAGAGCAATGAAGATTTATGTTCATGCAAAAACTGGTACATGAATATGTTTATAGCAGCTTTATCTGTAATAGCAAAAAATTGCAACCAACATAGATGTCCTTCAGTGGGCAAATGTGAGGCTGTGGTACATTGTACCATGGAATACTACTTGGCAATAAAAAGAAATGAACCACTGACACACACAACAGCTTGCATGAGTCCCCAGAGAATTGTGCTAAGTGAAAGAAACCATTGTCTAAAGGCTACGTGCTACACGATTCCATTCACTTTGCCTTCCTGAAATGCCCAAATTGGAGAAGGAAGAACAGACCAGTGGTTGCCAGGGGTTAAGCAGGGTGAGGACAGGAGGGAAGTGGCTGTGACTGCTGGGAAGGGCCTTTTTCTTCGGTAAATGACTTATCTTGCCTATTTGTCATTTTCCTGGCTTTGCTGCATTTCTACAGTTTATTCTTTGAACGTCACATGTCTTCAATCAAAGGCTAATTTAAAGCTTTGGCCTTAGAAGTTCTGATGAACAGATTGAGCAAAGTCCTTACTGTGGTTCAAAGGTTCAGGTCAGCCATGGGCTTCAAAATTAAGGTCTAGAGCAACGAACAAGGTTTACAGTTGAACATTTTGACGTCTTTCTAATGCAGGACTTCTGAAACATTTTGGTCTAGGACCTCTTTCCATGCCAAAGAGCTTTTTGCATGTGTGGGTTACATCGACCTATGTTTACTGAATTAGAAACAAAAACAGAGGAGTTTGAAAATATTGATTTATACATTCACTTTAAAATAAGAGTAATAAATCCCTTATGGGATAACATACATATTTTTGTCAAAAATATAGTTTCTGAAACAACAAAACATTTAGTGAAAAGAATAGCATTGCTTTTCATTTTTGCAAATCTCTTTAAATGTCTTGCTTTCTAGATTGCAAATCCCTTTAACAGCTGGGTTCCCACATCTGTTTCAATTTATTGTAATATATTGCTGGGCTGAAATATTAATATGTAAGAACACCCAGCATCACTCGGAAATGCTGTTGGAAAAGGGGAAACTTGGGCACCCCCTGCAAGTGTCTTGGGCCTCCGGAGCGTCCTTGGACCACACTTTGAGAACTGCTGGCTAGGGAATTTCTTCAGATATAGCTTAATCTTTCCTCAAGGTTGCAGGAGACAGGCAAAGCTGGACGTTTTTTACCCAAGTCTTGAGGACTGGGTCTTTTTAGAAAAGTAGGGAATAGTGGACTGAAAATGGGAATAATGAAGGAAAACAGTGTCTCCAGAAGGTGGGGGTGAGGGGGTGATGTCTGCTTTTTCTTAAAAAGAAGATTCTGAGGACAAGGTCTGCCTGCGCTTTCCCGGGAGGCTCTGGCATTTGGTGGCATTTGGATGAACAATGCTCCGAAACCAGCCGAGCCTCGTGGACGCCCAGGTGATCCAGTCCTGGGAAAACCGGGCGCTGTAAGCAGCTGTGTAAAAGCTGTGTCTAGCGCGGCTTTCCTTTTAACGAGATTAGTCGTGCTTTTCCCCTCCTCTTTCTTTCGCTGTCTGCGGGCCACCTCTTGGCTCTCATGGTAATGTGATTAGCTGGCCTGTGGCCCACACCGAGACCACTGTCACAAAGATCTCTGCTTACTTGAGTGCACCTCTCCCCTGAATGCGACATCTTGTGTTTATAGTCACAGGGGGTATTGTTAACTCTCGGATTCAAATAGAATGGGATATTTACGACACCCTCTGACCTCCCCCACCCCCATAAAAGTTGATTCAGGGAGACATTTAGGGAAGAAATAGACAGAAGACAGATGTGTTGCCTTCCCCAGATGCGGGGGAGAACCCATTGTCCTGCTTATGTAATGACTTTTTATGGCTCCTTGCAAATGCCTCTTCGGCCTTTTGAAAAGGTGCCAAAGTCAAATATAGGTGGTTACTGAGAACGCTTTAGTAATCTTGCCGGACGCTCTAGCTGGCTCCAAATCTTCCGTCACAGGACAATAACATGGATCCCTTTCCCATTTCCCGGCTGTCGCCGTGGTGTCCTCCTCTTTCTATTTAAGGCCGTGCATGGACCTACGAAAAGCAATGGTCTTATTTGGACAACGAATGTCTTTCCATAAATTCTTAATGGTTCAATAATTGTTTTAAAGGCAATTTCTACAAGTATAATTACAGCAAGAAGAAAATGAAAGTAATGGAGACTGTGGACCCCCCACTTTTTTTATTTTAATGCGAATCAACACATCCAGTGATCTCTGTAGGACAAATGTTATTTTAACGATTTTGATAATTTAGGTGAAGTTGACTGTGAAGGTTTTCCTGTCCGCAGTGCTGTATTTCCATCAGCTTTCGGCCGGACTGCTCTCGCTGTGGAGACGTCCTGCTGGTACTTCTCGCACTTGGTGCCCTGGCTCTCGGGGCCGGCGTCCAGCACTTCAGCCTGGACTCGGGAGGGACGTGTGGCCGGTACCGGGGGCCCACAGACCTGCTCCCACCGTCACTTCTCTCCCTCAGAGTCTGCAGCCGAGAAGCACATCCACGGCCGATGGAACCTGGCAGGCGGGGGCAGAGCACACGCGCAGATGCTTCCCAAGTGCACAGCTCACTCTTCACCTGCAGAGTTTTCTCACCTCTGAGCAGTAAGGGGAGAGGTTTCACAACCAGCTCCTCCGGGAAAACACCAGCCCCGATTTGTGATGTTTGCCGTTCGTTCGTGTGCTGCGAACACCCCCACCTTGGCTGATCTCAAGCAGCCACCCTGACGTCGCTGCACCTGGCGTTCGGAAGAGACAGGACGTCTGTGCGTGTGCCTCTGCTTCTCTCTGCTGAGATGGTGAGTCAGATGCCCACAGGCTTGTCTCTGCAGGGAGAATGTAAGTGTGACGAAGGCAGCAAGAGTGCCCTAGAGCTCTTGTGTCGTTTACAGTGCCAGGCACAGTGGCCCACAATGGAAAGTCCCCCGTAAATGGTCACCTGATTGCATCATCGCACTAGTTTTATTGTTGCAGTTGTTGTTATTGTTAGTTAATATTGACTGAATTAAAATGTCCTCTTAGGAAGGCTTCACTTGTATTGTCTCATTTGGCGATGGCGAACGTGAGTGTATTAGAGAGAATTAATATAATTGTGGAAAGAATGAAAGAATTGCTGTCAGAGTTGGACTCATTCGAAGCCTGGAAAGCAGCAGTGGCCGTGTATTTTCTCATCTCAGCTCCCCCTGCTCTGCCCCACTCTGCAGCGCATCACTGCCCGCCCCCTTCCCTCTCCTCTCCCCGGGCTGGTCCTCCTCTCCACTGTTATTTATGTGTATGCACAAATATTTGCAAATAATTCTGAATCGTTGGAGGGAGAAAATTCTTCCCTGTTTCACCTGCAATTATCAAAGTCTTATCCTTGCAAAAACACATCTTTTGTGTGTCTCCATGAGGAGTTAGGGGAATCCAAATATCTTCTCAAATCACATCTCATAACCCTCTAGGCCTTGGAGCCCCAGCATGCTGGACGAGGGTGAGACAGAAGGCGAGGCTGGCAGGACCCCATTTCTTTCGGGTCTTTGGCAGCCAGTGAAAGTTCTCTGAAGGGGGCCGTGACCCAGGAGCCCAGGGACATGGCTGATCATTTCAGCTCAGCCACAGAATTACAGAACTCTAGGTGAATCATTTCCCCTATATGCAGTCAACATTTTAAAAACTTCCACGTTCTAATTTTTTTACCTAACACCTGGGAATAACAATACATTTTATTATAGATTTTTTTTGCCAAGTTCAAATATATGAGGTTGTACTTTAAAAAGCATGAAGCAGAGTATAGACCCACAGACCCGGAGAGTGTGAGAGCCTTATATTAGATACTGTAAGCACATTGAAATGAAGTATTATTTTTCTGTGGACTTTTGACCAGATCTTATGGCTGATACAAACCTGTAGGTATTTTACAATACTGATCCAAATATGTAAAACACTTCTCATTAGCGTCCCAAAGGTTTACTGAAGATTAAATTTCCATTTTTATTGTGCGCTGGACCCCGTAGTCAGGGTGATTATTTGTCTTTGAAAATAATGAGGAGCCATGTGACCAGGGATCATAATCATATTTGGCTAAATCTGTTACTAATATCCTAGGAAATGCTCTCAATTCTAGATCCTGTAGGTGCTATTTTGGCTCCATCTCCCAAAATTTCTGGATTGGGCAAAATTGCAGAAATTTCCAGTTCCTGTTAAGGTTTTTCCTGTGCTTTTATTAGTTTAGGCTGTTGTTGCTATAACACATAATTTCATTCTCAGAGATAAAATCTGGCCAAAATATAAATGAGACTATTTAAATAAGAATTTTATTTCAACTACTTTCTTCATTTGTCATACATGTATTTTTGGCATACATTCTGAGGATTGTTTTCTGCTTCGGGTTAAGTGTTATTTAGTCAATAACTTGTTGAATGAGTGATATTCTTGATTCATAGTGAGTGTCCCCCAATGCTGCTAATAGACCCATCGTTTTACTCAGGACCTCATTCCAGGAGGGGGATCCAGGTGAGGGTCACCTCTCTCTCTCCTCGTCTACTAGCC
This sequence comes from Varecia variegata, assembly GCA_028533085.1. Taxonomy (NCBI): domain Eukaryota; kingdom Metazoa; phylum Chordata; class Mammalia; order Primates; family Lemuridae; genus Varecia; species Varecia variegata. The sequence goes on from CM052445.1 coordinate 5,933,350, forward strand.
TCAGGCAGGAACTTGGACTTCCAGTGTATAAAGGCAAACGTACTCATTGTGGTTACTAGACACCTTCGGAAGCTCATAAAAGGGTGTCTGGTTCAAACGACCAGATCTATATTCTTGGCCAGTGGTAGAACTCACAGCCCCCTTGCCCTACATTGGTGCTGGGAGGAATCAGGGCAAGGACTGAAGCATGTTGCAGATAAAGCATGTTCACACGCCTTGTCTTACTGGGCTGACAGGCTCCCCAGAGACAGGAGAGAAGTGACCGCTATGTCAGGAGGCCCATAAAACACACGTGGCGGTGGAGGTGTGGCGGGAGCAGACCCCCACAGGGGGATCCAGTGAGCTAGCGGGAGATGTGGGCAAACTGCAAAGCCAGGCGCTCAGAGTATTGCTCCCTGCGCCCTGGCCACTACCAGCATGAGGCAAGTTGAGAGCTAGGGTTACTAGAAACAAGGGGACAATTAAAACTCAGCAATTAAGCACAGCAAGAAATGCTGCTACCTTCAATAACCAAAATACATTTCCTGTCGAAAGATCTTTCCATGAAAGCAGTCATGTCAGTGAACCATCTGGGCACAAAGAAATGAACCCACTTGAATGTCCGTAAATGCTATTCGTATTGAAGTTACTCAAACTGTAGGTGACAGTTCCTTTTCAGCCAATGCCATCTGCATTCTTTCTTCTCCAGGGCCCTCTGGAAAACCATATTGTTGGATCTCAGGGTTGCCATTTCCCTGACTTAAAGGAAGTTAGGGGTCTGCCCATTTTTTAGGCTTCTTAAGTCTAGAAGAATTGTTTGTTTGTTTCCTTGTTGTTCTTTTGCTCATTATTAATATGATTAAATATTTACCATGAATAGAAGGTGCTTAATAAATAAGCAGTAGTGTTTTACAAAGAGCAGATCTGAGTGTTCAGAACTCCAGGATGGCTTCCAAATTAATAATTAAAAAACAAAAAAACCCACAAAGAACCCCATCTTTCTCTCCCAAGGAGATCCCAGGTGAGAGTTCTTCCGAAAAGAGAATAGTTTCAAAGTCTGTGATATTTCCCTGCAGGCAATGGAGGCTGGGGACAGGTCTGGGACAGCCAAATGGGAGCAGGGCAAAGAGACAGCGCCCACTCACCTACAGGACCCTAGCTCATTGCAACAAAAAAGTGGAAGTGAAAGATGGAGGAAATGGTTTGTCTTGTTATATCTTTAAGCAAATGGATCCATTATGAAAGGCATTGAGATCTGTTATCATTAAGAATCAGATGCCCTGAAAAAGAAAACGTGAAAAACCCGTACTTGACCAATAAAAGGACTAATGCAGTTACATGGGGAAAAAAGCACTTTTTAGTCATTGGATAAAGCATTGCAAAATGCCTTATCATGTGTACATGTCCTTGGAAATGTCCTTTGATGCTGGAATTTGAGTTTTATGGTCTGCCTATAATTACAGTTTTAGGTTACGTTTTTAAGGGAGAGAAAATGAAACACTTTTAAAGCCAACACCTTGTGTCTCGGGACTTGACCGGGGGCAGATTTTTATGGTTGCACTAGGCTTTTAGTCACTGGCTGGCACTGTCTTCCTAACTCCCAAACTGCTCCCAGCACTTCCTCTTTATGGCGGGCTGAGCTTCCGGCGCTGCCAGAGGGGCAGGCTGCCGGCCCAGCCCAGCAGACAGACTGCACAGCCACAGCTGGGCCCGCTGCGGACTGTCACAGAGGGCGGGGGCTGACACTGGGGAGTTGAGCCCAGGCTTAGATGTTGGTCACATTATATGCTGAGAGAAGCTGGAATGGAAAACACAAAGGACAACTGGCTTTTCTTAAATCACAGCCACACTCAGGGGGCACTGAGGCTGCTGGTACAGGCTGGCAAGAATCTTCAGGAACCTTTTGAGCCAGTTATTAAACACAGCCATTACTAAGAATTAAATCATATAATGTTACAGTTAAATAAATCATATCAAAAAAAGATAATAATACTAAAAACTCCTCACTTCCTAATTTGTTTTTTACATTTCACAATAATCTATGTTCTTGTGGTTATTCAGGCCACTGCAGTACGGCAGGACTACTGCATCATAAGTAGTACTATGCATAGTAAGTGATGCGTGACTTTCCTCCCAGCTCCGTGCTCAGTGACGTCACATCAGTGCTTTGAGGTCAGCCACGGTGAGAGTGTTTACACCAGAAAAATGGGCAAGCACTACAAATCAGGGCTGGATTATTTTGTTGATTGCCTAGACTTAAGAAAATGATAGAGAAAACATTAATAACGCAGATTAAACTTAAAAGTGTATCATCTGCACAATCATTATTTGTGAATAGCTTAAAAATTGAAAACACTTTTAGTTTTTGAAAACACTCTTCTGATTTAGCAAAAGAGTCACTCACATCATTGATAAATGACTGAAGTTTTGACAGTCTGTGCCGTTTCACTTTTGCCTTCCTCTTAAACAAAATGACAAGTAACATTTATGTTGCAACTACACTTGTTCTTTAATTTGGTTTGGCTATGTGTACAAGAGTTCAACGAAAATCATCTAAAAGCATTCTGTGGCAATCAGTTGACTATATAGGACTCAAGATCAAGAGTATCGTATATTTGTTTGTGAATTGTGTGTCACAATCTGTATCAGTAAAATTTATAATAAACATATTATACTGAACATACACACACACACATATTTTACACATAAATTGGTTACTAAATACCTATTAGCATACCACTGCATGCACTGGTGCCTTGTAATTCCAGACTTCCAGTGGCATGCAAAACTTTTTTGACAGCATCCAACTTTGACAAGCCAAAAACCTCACTGCCAACCTACCTTGGTCAGTTTCCATACAGCATAGAAAAAGAGATTCTCACATCCACCTGGCAGAATTATGTATTTTTTTGATTTAGCAATAGGGGCATGGGTGGTTCACATTTGAACCCCAGGACATTTATATGCTAAAGTGTAGTATCGGAACAGTACGGGCAGATGCTAAAATATACCACCACACACTAACCAAACAACCCACAATGAACTCAGCTGGCAGGAAAGACACGAACCCAACAGAAAGTTATAATTTAAAAGCAAAAAAAGCAGCAACTGTAAAGCAAGGCCAACTCAAGACAGCACGAATAACAAAGTGTTCCTCCTCTAAATTGCAGGAATTCCAACTATGCCACATGGCAGCTAGACCTCTGGGAAGGAACTGAAGTCAAGTGCTCGCTCCGTACATTTTAGTCCTGTGCTAGTTGTAGTGTGTGAATAATAAATTGTACTGACTCCTAATGACTCATTTCTTAGTTCACAATTAATTAAGCCTTAGTCATCTATAAAAGCGAAAGTGTCTGGCGCTACCTGTCAATTACACGAGACGCCAAGGAAGGACCTGGGTGTTTGCATCAGTGCCCTGCTTAGCAGGAGGCAGGCTGCTGCCAGGTAACTGATGTCGCACACGGAAATTCTCTCTTCCTGGCTCAGGCTTCATTAAGGCCATTTCTAATCACCACCAAGTTTGACTTAGACTTTGGAGTCAATGCAGTCCTTGTGCTAAATAAGATCTTTGCAGGTGGTTACTGGCAATGAGTCTGGCCTGTTTTTGGAAACATCACCTCCTCCAGGTGGGGTGGGTCCAGGCAGGCCTACTCACTACCCTGCTGGTCCCTGGCACATGTAAGGGCTTCCCTTACCGCTGGTCACTGCTGAGGCCCAGCTCCGTCCGGGCGGGTGGCGCTCTGGCAGACAGCCATATATCATTCCCAAGGAGGGCCAAGCGGCCGGCCGTCTCTGGTTTGGAAATTCTGGGTCTGCTTCATCGTGTGCTTTAAAGAGCTTATCTTTCTGTTTATTTGTTTCTCCAGATTGAAACAGCATTGGCACTGTCACAGAGCTGGCACCCGGAACTGCCCCGGGAGCTGTCCCTCCTTCCCCTCGGATTGGAGTTGATTTGGGGGTTAAAGGTTACACTTTTTGAGAAAGGTAGTAAAACATTAATGACGGGTAAGGTTCTTTCTCCCTTGCTCTGGAGATTAACTGGTGATCCTGTTTGCTCTATAAAGTGAACTGTATTTGCTAAGGGTAATTTGCAATTGGCAGCACAACGACCCCCTCAACTTCCTCCGGCCGATGGGTGCCATGCTGAGTGAGGTTGCAGGGCATAGCAGGCAGTCTGGGACAGCCTCGGCAAGCCCCCCCAGTGGGACAAAAGCTGCATATTTGATGAGAATCCCTGGGTTGCTAAGATGTCAGGAGCCCCCGGACTCCCCAAAGCCTGCACCCCAGCAGCCTGCACTTCACTCCACAGGGACATGCTGTCCAGCTGGAAGCTGGGGGATCTGACTGACGTGCACTGCTGAGGACTCTGATTTTATTCCCATCTCCGGCCCCCAGACTGCTGGGTGACCTGGGACCACATGTCAGATTGCACATCTAGGATGTGGTGGGTTTATTTGTTTATCGTTGTCTTCCCTGGGCTTAGAGCAGCCCTCAGTAAGCATTTGCCAAGTGAACCCCCGGATGGCAAGACCTGCTCTGCACTTGCTGCCTGCCACTTACTGCCTCACCAGAGAGACAGGGATGTCTCATGGCACATGTGAAACCAAGAGACGGAGAGAAAAGACCAGCAGAGCCAGGAGCTAAAACGTGGGCAAGGCCCACAGGCCCGGGCAGGAAGTCGGCCCTGGTGGGTGCAGGCTGGGGTTGGGCAGGTGCCTCTGCGTCTGCTGAGCAAAGATCAGGTTGGTGCGGCAGTGGGGCTGGACAGGCGTGGAGGAGCAGGAAACACATTTTGGATTGCCCTAGAACATGGGAGAAGCTAGTTGTTTAAAAAATTGTACTGAACTCTGTCTCAGCTGACTTCACGGGCATGGCCAAAGCCATTTGTAGCAGAGTATCCCCCCAGACTGGGTGTGGGGCTGTTACTTAGTGCCTGGAAATGTCAACACCACGCGGAGGCTCTTATGGTTCCTCTGTCTGTGGCCTTGAGACTCAGCCTTCATAAGCACAGCTCAGCCAGGACTCACTCTTGGGCAGGCTGCTGAGAAGTCACCCAAAGCAGTGGATGTACCTGGTGGATCCTGACCACTCTCCAGGCAAAGGGAGAAGAACGCTTAAAAGTCACAATTTTGAAAAGTGTCTCTTAAACTGAGTGTTCAGGATGGGAGCGTCTGCTGAGTTATGCAGGAGGGTGAAGTTTGTGCGCGGCAAAGCCACGGGCATGTCACCAGATCTAGCTGAAGCAACTCGAGGAAGCTTTTCACTGTTGTTCAAGCTGTTTATAACAGCCCTGCATTTGCAGGTGACACTGTATTTGCAGGTGACACTGGTGCTTGGAGCAGCAGGCGATCCATGCTTGGACAGCAGCTGCTTTGCAATCCATGCTCTGCAAGTCTCTCCCCTGTGCCAGGTGGGGACACTGTCCATGTTTTCATGGAACTCAGCGTGTGCTGTTGCTGTTTGCAATGTGATAAAAGGCTGGGATGAAATGACAGATGCTTCCAGGAGAGGCAACATGAATCCTCGAAACATACAAATTGATATTCCACGGCCCTGTGGAATCATCTCTGATGAATTCGGTTTATCCTTGACACGGAGGGGTGGCTGCACAGCATTTGGCAGTGTCCCAGAGCAATCAGACTAATTTCTTATTATGTCCTAACAATATAAAAATCCAAACCACATAATTGAGGCAAATAATAAACCTTTCTGGATCATGATTACCCAATTTGGCCATTTACTTTAATCAAATCACAAAATAATGATCAAATTTGGATTGGATTTTATGCCCGTAAAGATAACCAAGAAGGGTACGTAAGTAACTGTCAGTCAAAGTCTTTTCAGACAATAGCCGGCGTTACAACACGCCAATTACATTTTTATCAGGTAGTTAAGTTAATTACCTGTGGTAAACGTGTTAGTGGGACAAGTATAGATTGCTGTAAACATTTGCTGACCACTTTAAAATGCTGCTGGACCATATGGGAGGACTCAAGGGTACAATAGCATGCAGATGTATTTACACCTGCTCATGTCATATAAAATCCAATAGTCTTCAGGGTGAAACCTGTGTGTCTTGCTTCCACCACAAGATGGCTCTGTATGGTTTCTTCTCGGAAACAGCACGGGCTCCGGGGCAAATTCCTGTTTGAGAGGCAGCACGAGCTCTGAGCAAGGGTATTGCCCAAACTGGACAGTTTGAACAGTGCCTGCAGCCTCCCTTCCTTGCTGAGTGAAACCCTTCCCTTCCTACTGTCTCCCCAAGCCCCCAGCACCCTTGGTTCCCTCCATCCAAGGTTAAAACAGTATGTGGATCCTGCACCCTCGGCAGGGACTTTTGTTCACGGCTATCTTCCCAGCGCTTAGAGCAGTGCCTGAGATTGTGCTTGGAAATTTGGGGTGTGCAACAGGGGCGCAGCAGCCACGCGTGACAGTGTGGATTCCAGGTTGGATTTGGGGGTGCACTGCCTGCAATCCTCCCCTCCACCCACCATGGCATGGTGCTCAAGCTTTATATAATTTAAATATATGACCCATTCCCTTTGGCTATTTATTTTAAGACAATCCCTTTCTCATTCCCCAAACCTGTGTAATTCACAACTTGCTTTCGGTAGCGAATAAGTCAGCCTCATTCACATGTGTTCACCTACCATTGCCCAGGCCGTACCAGCTGCCTGCTGTCAGTTCTTTTCTTTAGGAAGTCTGTGGATTTACCTCATTCCCTCCAAAGTATTTTCTTTTTCTACCAGCCTAAAACCCTCCAAAATAGTTTCCCTGCATTTGACTGTTCTGGGTGCTTAACATGTACTAACTTACAGGTGTCCTTTGTTTCATGGCACTTCACAGACACTGTGTTTTTTACAAATTGAAGGTTTGTGACGATCCAGTGTAGAGCAAATCTGTTGTGCCGTTTTTTCCAGTAGCACGTGCTCACTTCATGTCTGTGTAGTTTCTCATTTACTCACCGCAATAACCCTCTACTGTTACTACCCTCATTTTTCAGATGAGGAAACTGAAGTACAGAAAAGGTACTTGGGCCAGGAGGTGGGGTGGAGCCAGAACCCAACCCCTGGCAGTCGACTCAGCAGTTGTTGTGTCTTTCCTCTAGAAGAGGGAGGTGCTAGCAAGAGAGAAATGAAGTGAAGGCTGCTTAAGGAGCTGTTAGACCCCTAGGCACACACGTGTGCATGCCGACACACAGACACACGCTCTGTCCTCATTGCCCGCTATTCACCCTGTTAGCAAGGGGGGAGCCTCTGCCCTGACAGTATGGGATGGCTCAACACCCAACACTCGGCACCGGACTGATGAGATGACAACAGTGGCACCGGACTGATGAGATGACAACAGTTCCTCAGCCACATGCACTCTCAGCAGGGGAGGAGGACACCACACACCATGCAGGGCCACTGGGGGATGCACTTGGGAGCAGAGTGAACCAGGAGTGCTGAGGGACGCAGACTTTGTAGTAACAAGAGGATGAGGTCCCCTGGTTCCCAGGGGAGGATGGGATTGGTTTGTTTGACTAATTCCACAGCTGGCAAGGAGGTGAAATCTATTGGGTTGAGGACGGGATAGGGTGGAGCTGGGCTGGAGGAGAGGGGAACGGCCGGGTGGGGAGCCTTTGCTGCTTGGGGTGGGGGCATAGCCGGCCAGCACAGGGGAACTCATGGGTAGGTTTTGGGGGCTCTGTGAGGCTCTAAGGCTGCGGCGCATGAGGTTTTAGGTCTTACGATATACGTACACACAAACGCACACGCATTCCTTGCTGGGAGAATGTCCCCTTTGGTCTTCCCAGCAGAAGCTGGAGTTATACCCAATGAAGATATTAAAGCACAGGGTCTCTGGACTGATAAGAAGCTGGTACAGTTGAGGGAAAGTTTATCTAATGAGCAGGGCCGCTCCCACCCTCTTCCTCCACGAAGCTTCCAGGAGTCCAGCAGCTGGAGGCACACTGTCTGCAGGAATCTGGGGGCTGTGACCAGCCCAGGAGGAAAGCTCTAAAACACTGGGGTTCCCAGTGAGACGGCCCAGCTCCCAGTCACCACCCATGAGTACAGGGCTCCAGTCGTTTTTTAATTAAATATGAGAAAGCAGCCAGGGATCTGTAGGAGAAGGGAAAAGGGCTTCTTTCTACCCTTCTAGGTTCTTTGGCTGGGCTATGAATTAAATTACCATAAGACAGAGTAATAGGAGAAAAACCATGTGGACTTATGTATATATGCACAGGAATCCCATAAAATATGAGACTTGAAGAAAGACCAGATGACTGAAGCTTATATAGCATCCTGAGCTACAGAAGGGAAGAGGGGCTTGGGGCTTCTGGGGGGTAGGGGGTGGGGAGGGCAGGAAATGCATGGTGAATGGAGGGGGTCTTGTTAGGCAGATTAAAAGTCTCTCAGGTAAAAAAAAAGCTGTCTTGGAGCAGCCCTCTTTCTGATACAGATGATTTTACTAAAGTATATTTTCTTTATAGATGTAAGTTTCTTTTACAAAAAAGACAGCTTTTCATAGCTTATTCCTGTGCCTACAGTTTCTCAGAATAACCAGCCCAAAATATACCAAAAAGGTGTATTTTTGGGTGGCACATTCTGATCTCCTGTAGTCATACTTTTGGATGATGTGTCTTGAGTCCCAGCAGATCACCACATAGCTTAACAACTCTCTGATGTAAGACTAAGATTCCAAACCAAGTTGCTGGCTCCATTTCATCTCAGCTGCCTTAAGTTACTGTTGAAAAATCCTTCTCTACTCACCTCGGGAGCAGGAACTCTCAACCTGGGGCCCACAGTCTGTGAAGCCATGTGCCGTAGTTTTTTGCTTATATGTGTGTGAGTACATTCTAGGGAGAGACCCCTGGGGACCCAATTGTAGTGTAAGGGTGACAAAGGAAGGGCTTTTCGTTGTGGCCGAGTATTTTTTTCTCTGCATTTGCTAAAGGAAATGCCTACATAATACGGTTTCTTTAACCCTGTCTCCACTGGGGAAAACAATGACAAAAGGCCTGGAAAAAAGAAACACCAAACGGAACCATGTCATCCCATCCCACGCCGCAAACAGATGAAGGCAATGTCTCTGCTCAGATTCGCTTCTCCCTCCGGAAGCGGGCGGGGCGGGGCATCCCTCCCTCCATCCGCCCAAATCCTCATTTTGAGAAGACAGAACACTTGAGACCAGCTATTTCCTCTTCTCCCCAGGTAAGTGAATGTTAATAGAAGTTCTTTTGAGATTCTGGGGCAAGTTTGTATCGTCGCATGAATTAGAGCAGTGGTTTTCCAAGACACGGCCCCAGGCGAGCACAGAGCCCTTCCCCTCCCATAGCTCCTCCATGCAACCCTCCAGCTCGAGAGAGGTGGCTCCTGTCTCCGAAGCTGGCCCCAGAGAACACCGAGGAAAGACTGGACCAGCCTGTACTTTCATCACCTGCTTTGGTCTACACTGCTCATCAGATGAAGGCAGAGGCTGGGAGTCCCCTGAACATGAGCTTTGTCGGGCAAATATGGACAAACCCAATAGTATGAACATTCCAGGAGGGAGGGGACCTGCCTCCAGTTTAAAGCCTGTCCCCTGGGGGCTGCAGGTCCCCAGACCCTGGTAGTCTGGGCTGAGAGCCCAGGCTTCCCCATCCTCTCTAGGAGGACTGATTTAAAAAGACATTCTTGTCATATCATCATTCTGTTCCCGAGGAAATCCTGCAGATGTCTTGTGTCTGCAGAATTTAGGGCTTAACGACCTAGGGCACTTCCAGGTAAAGCACCTGCATGCAGTCAGTCGACTGCCTTTGTCCACCTGTTCCTCAGCCCTCATCCCACCATTAATTAACCCAGTCATTTAGCAGCCGTTTATAAAGGGCTACGTACCGGGCCCAGCCTGGCGATTTTAGCGCCTGGATTACAGAACTTCCTTTTGCCAGTTGCTAAAGAACTTGGTGATGTCCACAGTTAAGAGAGAAGAGGAGCTGTCAAAAGTGTGTATGACTGGCATTTCTGGGGGAAAAGGTGGTGGCATCTGTGAATAGTGAGACAGGCTTGGGGTCACTGTTCATGTGCCCCGGTGAGTCCAAGGAAGGTCACAGTCATGACTACACAGTGGAGGAAATAAAAGCATAAAATCCCAAGTTCAGAAGCACTGGCTCCAACAGTGCCCTGCCCACAGGTGTGCTCACTTGCCTCGGTGTGGGCGAGACAGCTGTCACCCCAACGCTACAATGAGGTCGCTCCAGCCTCTGGGCCCTCACTTTCTAAGGAGGTTTAATAAAAATTTTGAAAGTAAATGAATGTCTCAAAGAAAATTTTAAACATTTGACATGCTCCTGCTCAGTGTTGTAAGTGACAGATGATTTTCTAGCCTCAAGAAGGGTCCCCTTTACTCTAAAATGGGATGATGGAGCCCATAAACAAACACCTCCACTTGCATTAGTGAGGGGATACCCAATAGGACGACCTGGAGCCCACACATACGGGGACAAGAAGAGGTCACGGAGGCTAGGAACCTTAGGGATGAATGAGCAGGCGTGTGGCCTGTTAGTCAGCTGATGTGGCACTTCCTGCCTAAGGACACGGGTTCCCTCACCTGTGAGCACAAATAATAATGTCTGCTTCACAAACCTTGGGGTAGAATTATATGACATGGTGTATTTAAAATGCTTTATATGGACATTAGCCCACAATTGACCTAATATGATTGAGAAAAAAAGAGAGGAAGTGGTATTTCAAAGCCAATTCCTAGGATACAGGGAACTTGTGAAGTATGTGAGACAAATAGAGAAAGTAAATAAAAATATCATTGGCATGCTAGAAAGTAATAAAGTCTTCTGTTCAAGCCAAAAATTGATGTTTCATATGAAATGTCTGGATCAATAAATGTTTGACCAAAGGAAATGCCATAAAATCATGCGGTTTTGTTTTTGTTGTTGTTTTGTTTGTTTGTCTTGCTTCGTAGCAGCTTGGGGAGTTTGCCTCACAGGAAGTTTGCCTATTCAGTGAAGAAACATGTGCTGGCACCTACCATGTGCGAGGCCCTGTGCTAGCTGCCGACACGTTGGTGAGTAAGGTGCACAGACGCTGCCCTACAGAGTCTGCATGCTGTCAGGGAAGATTAACCAAACAAATGCAGTAAATTGAAAGATTAATTAAAGAAACACAGCACAGTAAAAAGTTAAATAAATAAGTGCGGTAAGGCTCATCAAGTGCTATGAGGAGGGAAGAGCAGAGTATTGTGGGGTGCGGACGGGCCAGCTGGAGGAAGTCTGGCGAGCTCTTTGGAGGACTTGACCCTTTCGCTGCCAGCTGACGGATGAGTAGGCGTTTGCAAGTTTTGAGAGACAGCAGGGGACAAAAAGGAGAGTGTAAAAGAAACCAAGAGACAGCACAGTTGGCCCTCCTATCTGTGGGTTCCACGTCTGTGGATTCAACCAACTGTGGATTGAAAACACTTGGGAAAAAGACTGCATATGTACTGAACATGTACAAACTTTTTCTTGTCATTATCCTTTAAACAACACAGCATACCCAATATTTACATAGCATTTGCATTGGATTATGTATTAAGCAATCTAGAGACAATTTAAAGTACACGGGAGGCTTGCACAAGCTATATGCAAATATGATGGCATTTTATCTCAAGGACTTGAGCATCCTCAGATTGTGGTATCCTCGGGGATGCGGGGACCGACCCCCTGTGAATACCAAGGGATAACCGTATATGGGAGGCTCTGAAGGGGAGTGAGGGATGGGCGGGTGTGAGTCAGAAAGGAAGCTCAGCTCAGCCTGGGAGTGGTGAGAAATGAAGCCGGGAGATAAGGCTGGATCCTCCTAGGCCTTGAAAGCATGCTAGAAAGGAGTTGGCGCTCTATCCTAGGGACTGTGCGATGCCTCTGAAATCCCTGGCATTTGGGCAAGATCCCTTAGCAGTGTTGTGGAGAAAGGATCGGAGAGGGTGAGGCCAGTTGCACCTGGAGATCAGCTGCGACCATGGCAAACTGGACCAGGATAGTGGCAGCAGAGGGGAGGAGATTCTACCCCTCATGTAAGCCGAGGGGTGGATTCTACCCCTCATGTAAGCCGAGGAGCCATCCAGAAATGGTGCAAGGGCTGCTCACCTCTGCCAGGGGCATCTCTGGTGGCTCAGTGGAAAAAAGCTGTCAGAGGAAATTAACAAACACAAAAATCTTGCCTGTGCTGCGGGTGGAAAGTCTGTGCACATTCAAGCACCTGACCCTGTGGGTAATCAGAGAGCAATTACGCTCCGTGAGCTAGATGGAATCTGGCTACCATGGGCTAAAATGGATTTGAAGTGGATGGCAGTGATTAAGCACAGGCCTGTGGCAGTACCCTGGTGGGGCAATTATAGACAGCTGCAGGAAAATGTGATGGTCTCACCAAGAGAGAGGAGGGCTAATTAGAGAGGCCAGGCTGGAATCGCGTGATGAGCTGATAAGAAGGCAAAACGGTACCATGTCTAAACACTGTCCACCAGAGGATTCTGGATAAGCAAACGTCCAAGGCGGGTGGTGGGAATATTCAAAGAACAGATGCCGAGAGAGGAGGCAAACTCAGCTGACGGTGAAGCTGGGAGCAAAGACAAAGCACAGGTGACAGCATGGGGACCTGTCCTACCTGGGTGATTTGACAATCACGCCTTGAGGCGTCCTCAGAGACTAGGGGTCCAGCAAGACCGTGGCCTGGGGTGAGACTCTGTCTTACTCAATCCACATGCAAAGTGGAGAATACTTTTTGTAACCCTGGTCTTCCAGCTCACCTTGGTCGACGTGGTAGTGCTCATCCACTCATCCACTTTCTGTCTGGGCCAATATCTGAGAAGTTGTTGTCGGAAACAGCTCACAGATGGATGGCACTTTGTCACAGCAAAGGTGTTCACGCAGATCATACTGACAACAGTGATGATCGCTAACATTTACTGAGCAATTCTCCTTGGCTGTGCATTTTGCTGTGCTTTGCATGTATTTCTTGTTTAATCTTCATAACCTGTGGGGTAGGTACTATTATCCTGGATTGATTGAGGAGGTAGAGAGAGGTTAACGTGCCAAAATCTCACGTGATGCTCATAACAACTCTGTGAAAGATGCACAGCCGGTCTCCTTGATTTTGTAGGTGAGGCAACGCAGGCTGGGCAGAGTTGCCCAAAGTCATACTCAAGTAGCTAGTGGCTATTGGGGTCCAATCCAAAGGTCTTTCTACTATGTACACCATGTTGCCTATAAAAGAAGAAACAGGCCAGGCATGATGGCTCACACCTGTAATCCCAGCACTTTGGGAAGCTGAGGCAGGAGGATCACTTGAGGCCAGGAGTTTGAGACCAGCCTGGGCAACATAGCAAAACTCTGTCTCTACAAAAAATTGTTTTAAAAAGGAAGAGAGCACACGGTTCTTCTTCCTTAAGCTAAAGGTGTGTTTCAGGGATTATGTCCTGGTTCCTAGCCTGACATGCAAGGACAATGGCCCTCACAACCATGTTGGCTATGCTGGAACCATCTGGGAGAAGTTAACGTTGGAAAATAAAGAGTAAAATTGGAATTGAAGATTTTTTCAGAACGGTCCACATTCGAGATATTTTCTCCAGTTATCACCATAAATACACTCATTCTTCTCACAGTATGTACAGTAAGTCCTCACTTAATGTCAATAGGTTCTTGGAAACTGTGACTTTAAGTGAAATGCTGTACTTTTGTTCAACATCATTTCGTTATAATGTTGATGAGAAAAAAAAACTTCTGCTCAAAGTCATTTCACTTAAAATTGCAGTTTCCCAGAATCTACTGACAATGTTAGGCGAAGACTTACTGTATTTGAATTTTGGTTAGGAAGAAACTTGTAAAATGGCTGGATTCTGTGTCAGAGTCCCCCCTCTGCCAGAACCCCCTTCTGTTCAAATTCTCTCTCCTTCATGTGAGTTCAGAACCACCAGACCTACAGTTATTTTGTGGTGTGCAAGGCTTTGACTCTGTGTATTAGTTATGTTGCATAACATAACTCACCCCCAAAACATAGTGGCTTAAGCCAGCACACATTTATTATCTCACAGTTTCCTTGGGTCAGGAATCTGGACACAGCTTCTTTCAGGGTCTCTTCCAGGCTGCAATGAAGAAGTCAGCCAGGGTTAAGGTCACATCTGAAGGTTTGACTGGGGCAATATCCACTTCTAAGCTCACATGGTTGTTGGCAGAATTCAGTTCCTCCAGAGCTGCTGACTGGGGGCTTCTGTTCCTAGCTGGCTGTTGGCCAGAAGCTACCATCAAGTCTTTGCCTTGTAGACTTCTCCAGCAGGGTAGCTTGTTTCCAAAGTATACAAGCCAAGACGGTCAAGGAGCAAGGAGGAGAGTCTGCCAGCAAGATGCATGTCCCAACCTCATGTAATCTAATCACAAAATAGGCTACTATTTTTGATTATTTACTATGCTGGGGTCTATGTTAAACACCTTACATGAATTAATTAGCTCTTATAATTCTTACAACCATGTGGCATGGATATTATTATCTTCATTGTTCAGAAAATGCTAACTTTAGAGGGATTAAATAACTGGCCCAAGGTCAAGTAGTAAATGGTAGCACCAGGACTCAAAGTCAGGTCTGCCAAACTTCAAAGCCCATGCCTCTACCCACCACCATCACCGAATTGTCATTTTACCTGAACACTCAAATGCCTCTACCTGCCCCCTTCTTTCTGGTTCCACAGTCACCCCTTTGAGTCCAGACCTCCCACTCTGCTGCCAATGGTGACCTCTTAGTGTGCCTTCCTGTTCCAGGGCTGTCCTGTCTCATCCTAATGTATGCCCTCTTTCTCTGTAGTACCCTATTTATCCTGTCAAGCTCTGACTTGGAAAATTATCACTCTCTCCCTCTTTCTTATCATAGACACATAGAATGTTAGAGCTGGAATTATCACATTTCTGTTGCCAAGCTCTAACTCAAAAAGTGGCTCACCGTCTCCCTCTTTCCTATCAAAGAATCAAAAATGTCAGAGCTGGAAGAGATTTTGGCTTTCTATTTTGCACAACTTCCTTTTGAAGACAGTTTTTTCTAAATTATTGGGTGGGGAGTGGTGAGAGGGGAGACTGAGCTGGATTTCCACATCCAAAGCTCGTAGTAAAATCCCAGCAGCTCAGAGGGTGTCAGAAGGTCCAGGCTGGATGGATAATGGGAGAACTGGGGTGATCTGGAACTGTTTGAGGGAGAACAGTCCCTGAGCAGAATTCCCTCCACACGCTTGGGGTGGCTTGTTTGATCCCCTTTTCTTTTGGGATCATGACTGAGCAGGGGATCTAGAGGACCATTTAATATATGCAGGGGGTGACAGAAGGGAAGCAGCCTTGGCTCCCATCAGCTGGGCGGATGGTGGCACCACCCCTGGTGACAGGGAGACCCTGGGGGAGGAGAGGAGGGCAGTTCTGAATGTGCAGCGTTTGAGGGCGGTAGGTCTTAGGCTGGGAACAGAGGCCGTTAGATGAAGCAAGATGAAAAAAAAAGGGTTGTTGGAGCTGGGTGATGGGCCTAAAGGGGTTCTTTGTACTACTCACTCCATTTGTGTGCATACTTCAAATTTCTATGATGGTAAAGGTGTGACTAGGCAAAAGGAAGAAGAGCACAGACTAATTTTTGCAGCTAACTTGGCTGTGAGAGGAAGGAGTGAGACCAGGCAATGAATATTGGAACTACAGGGGCATTAAAGGGAGTTGTTTGTTTAACAGATGAGCGAGAGAGAGACTTGAGCATGTTTATTGGCTGAGGGAAAGTACCAGCAAAGAGGGTGTATCAGTTGGCCATTGCCGCAAAATTGCTGCATAACAAACCACCCCTGCGACGGCTTGTAATCATTTGCAGTCCCAGATCTGTGGGTCAGGCAGCTTCTGGCAGGCGGGTCTGTGCTGCGCTCAGCTGGGACGGCTTCGCTTTGCCCCTCATGACCCTCTTCTCCCTGGGACAGGCTCATGCACAGAGCCTGTGGCAATGGCAGAGCAGAGAGTGACACACAAGCTTTCTCGAGGCCTAAGCTAGGAACCAACCTACAGGGCCAAGGCAAGTCATGCAGATGGGCTCAGGGTCCACGGGTGGGAAAATATCTCCAGCTCCTTTGTGGGAGGAACAAAGTCATGGGGCCAAGGGCAGCTAGTAAATCCAACTTACCAGCTAGAACAGGCATACCATAATTCTGTCCATGGGAGCCTTTGAGCCTGACCTTTGTGACCCACAGTCTTATCCTCTCCAGGCTGAAGCTATTGGGGCCTGGGTTACAGCTTGAACCTCAGTTGGGCCACAGATGCTCTTTCAGGGGCCATTAGCCACTGGAAGTTAAGAGGCCAGATGATGTAAGGTTTGGACTGCTTTAGTGGAGCCAAAGCCCTTGGAAAGCCACAGGCGCAGGGCAGAAACTCAATTGTACAGAAGAAGCTGATCTGCACAGGAAAGAGCAGCAAGACCTGAGACTGTGAGGATGTGAAACCTGGGAGGGCAGGGGATGGGAGAGACAGAGGGGAAGGAAAGGGAAGGGAGAGGAGAGAGAGAGTGAGCAGCACATGCACAGAGGACATGAACGGAGAGCAAAGGCGGAGCGAGGGTGCAGAGGAAAGCAGATCGACGTGTGACAGACTGAGCAACAGACCATCTGCAGACAACTCCCCAGTCCTGAGGTCTTTTGCTGTCAGTTCAGTGGGATCCCTTTTCATTAGATTAGTTTGAGTGCAATTAGGTTTCTTGCAATGAAAGATTCCTTGATGAAGACATTCACGTAAAATCTTTAAAATTTCACACAATGGGTTCATGGTTATGTTCATTCAACTAACAAATAATAATGTTAGCCCATGTGCATGCATGTTATCTTGCTACTAAGGATTCAAAAAGAATATCTCCCAGTCCCTGCCTTTATACAGATTAAATCAAGATCAGGGAAATAAGACATTATGTCCCTGAATAGTTAAAAATAGCCCAACACATTCTAGGACTGTCTATTCAGTGCTACAGAAAGAAAGGGCCACAAAAGTTCAAAGTCAGAAAAAGTGGGTCAGGGCTGCAGGCATCAGGTGAGGCTTATCTAGAGGAAGTAGGATTTGAACTGGGCTTGAGCCCATGGTCCCCATTTCCCACCTAAGCACTGTTACCTGAATTGCAAGAAAACAGCAAACAGAAATAAAAATACTTTGCAGATATGAGTCTTGCAAGCTTAAACCTACAATGTCTCAGATATTTTAGGGAGATGATGTTGGCAGCCACATGCAGGGAAACCTGTTGAGAGGCTGTTACAGGTGTCAAAGCCCAGAGCAAAGAAAAGGCTGACAGAGGGTGAGAGGGAGGAGAGTGGACAGGACAGGTGCAGAAGCCAGCTAGGGAAGGGCAGAGGAAGGAGCGGGTAATCCCGTCAATGGTTTTTACTCTGAATCAAGGACTTAATTCTCTGCTGTGGACGAGGACACAGGCAACAGCATTTTCAAAAGCTCCCAGGTGCCTCTCATATGCAACCAGGGTTGAGAACCACTGTTGTAAGTTTTCATGGCTGGACACAGAATTATGCCACTGTTGACAGAACGAGGGCAGAAGGAGGTGTGGCCAGAGGTGGTGAGACTGTTTGACTTGTAAATAATGTTGCGTTTGAGATGACTGCTTGACGATCAAGTAAAGAAAAAAAAACCCACTTGTCATTTAGAAATGTGGGACACTGGGAAAACACTGGGGAGAAAACTGCAGAGAGGAAAGAGGTGGCACTGTGGATCAGTGTGTGGGAAAGAAAAAGAAGAAAAAAGGCCAACATTCGTTGAGTGTAGGGCATGACTTGGGTGCCATTAGCTGCCTTGCATGGAGAGCTCTTAGGAAAACTGCAGGCTGGCGGTAAATGTTTCTAGCACAGGGGGTGGCACAAAATATTAGGTTGGTGCACAAGTAATTGTGGTTTTAGCATTGTTGACATTTGCCGTTTGATACTGAAATACATTCTTAAATGTGGTTATGTTATACATCATCTTAATGCACATTTCTTGCTTTATTTTTTTTGCTAATGACTTATTACTTGCTATTTATTTTATATTTATTTTAGAGTATGGAAAGGATGTTAGACAAAAAGCAAATTTGAGCGATTTTCTTATTTGCGTTCCAAATTGTTCATAAAGCAGCAGAGACAACTCGCAACGCCAACAACGCATTTGGCCCAGGAACTGCTAACGAACGTACAGGGGGCGCTCAGAGATTCACCACCCTGGCCCTGCTCACCGGGCAGGGGGAGGAGAAAGCCAGAACCTGCACAAGGCAAACCATTTCAGACTTCCAGAGTTGTAGGGGGGATGTGTGTGGACTTCGCCCTCGGAGACAGGCTGCAGCAGCAAATGAGGAAAGCAACAGGTGGACCCGCATCACGGATTCCCTCTCACAGTCCTGTTCTCTTGAGACCGGAGGAGATGGGTCTTATCACCATCTTTCCCACTTTCAAGATGAGGAGGCTGAGGATCAGGAGTCCGTATAAAGTGACCATTCCAGTTCAGAACAATAAGCCCTGGCTTATTGTTTTCAAAACTGCACTTCTGTGCAGGGACCTGTTCATCACATTGAGATGGGACTTAATGATTTGGAATGATGGAGGGTGTGAAAAATAAGTACCTGGTGAACATCAGACAATCCATCCCGCCACTGTTACCCAAGGACATTCTTCAGGCATGGGGTCCTCATAAACCAAGCTACCAGTATTCATTCAGGCCTCTCAACAGTGCTTCTCAAATTTTAATATACACAGAATCACCTGGAGATCTCGCTGAGTGAAGTAGGTCTGAGACTCGATTTCCAATGATACTGATGGTCCACAGACTGCTTTGAGCAGCAAGGCCCCAGGGCACTGGTTCCCAAACTTTTCTGCACATTTAAATCACCTGGCGAATTTCTAAAACTACTATGCTTGTTTTCCACCCCCGGAAATTATGATTTAATTGGCTCAGGTATGCTGTGGGCTTTGGAATTCTGAAAAGATCTCCACGTGATACTAGCTAGCAGACAAGCTGAGGAACCACTGTCTGGGGCTTCCAGCGCAAGCAGGTACCCAGCAGGCAAGGAAGCGAATCCACACGGAGCGCAAACCGATAATGTGGCAAGAACAGGCCAGCTTAAATTACATAATGCTAATGCTTTCCAGAGGGTGGTAGCTGATGGGAAACAAGTCACACCTAAGCAGTGCCTCTGGGTTTGCGTTGCCTGCCTGCGGAGTGCGAGCACCATTCGGTGGGGACCTGGCGGGCCCCGCCTCTCACTCCAAGCAGGCGAGGCGCGGGCCGCCGCGGAGGCTTCTGGCGCATGCGCGGCCACGGCGCCGGCGTAGGGCGAGGCGGCGCTCCGGTCCCTACTCCTGGGGCCGCGCTCCCGGAAGTGCGCCTGGAGCCGTGGGCCGCGCGCCTGGCCCGGGGCGGGGAGGGTGGGCACCCTGGAGCCTCCGGCCTCGGTCGCCGAGGCGGTGTCGTCCCTGACCATCGCCGACGCGTTCGTCGAGGCCGGCGAGAGCCCGGACCCGCCCCCGCCGCCCCCCGCGCTTCCCAGGAGGTTCATCTGCTCCTTCCCCGACTGCAGCGCCAGTTACAACAAGGCCTGGAAGCTTGACGCGCACCTGTGCAAGCACACGGGGGAGGTAACGAGACGCGGCGGCCAGCCCTGGAACTAGGGAGCGCGGTGGCTCACCAGGTGGGCGCTGCCCGCGCCCTGGGACAGCGCTGGGTCCCAGAGCGGCCCCCGCCGTCGGGCCCCAGGCGCAGGGCCGCAGGCCCGGCTTGTGCGTGTGCTCAGCTCTGGTGTCCTGGCGTTAGGGAAGGAGCTGAGGATGTGGACAAGAAGTTCTAGGACCTTCGTTCTGGGACCGCGGTGTCCTTGCCATAGGCTCGAGGCTTACCAAGCAGCTCTTTCCCCATTGCTCTTGAGTCTTGGCCAGTCAGGCCCCTCATAATCTGTAAATAAGTGCACGGTTTGACGGCCCACTACCACCAGACACCTGCCTAAGCACCGGCCCCAGAGCTGGTACGGAGGATAACTTAACATGTACCGGGGTTATGAGGTTGGATAATGTGGAGTCATCTTTGTTGTCCCTAACCTCACACACTAATTTGACTAAACACTTACTGAGCCTACTCCACGACTGGAGCTGCGCGAGGCTCTGTGGCTCCGCCTCTTGTAGTGTCTTCCTGTTCACTTACTTTGCTGTGAGTACTCTCGCTGAGGCCTTGCACCACCCTCCTGGGGGCCTTGGTGATGTGCTTTTCTTACACAAAACCGGTTATTTGGGGGATATGTTTTGGCTTTTCCTATAGGTTCGGAATGAAGTCCCTCCTCCCAACTCCTGGGTCTCAAATGATGGCTGCAGTTAGAGCTGTGAGCTGTTTTCTTTGTTTAGCCCTGGCACCTGTAAGCTATTTCAGGTGTGACACATTTTCCTGTAGCTGTGTTTTCCCACAGGCACTGGGCTTGTCCAGGATGAGGCAGAATCTGTTCTTTTCTCTGCCATAGGCTTGCTTTTTTTCTTTTTTCTTGTCTCATCTTAGGTCCACTTCTCAACCCTAGGCTCTCTTCAAATGGGTTAAATTACGCTGTGGGGGGATCTGTGCAGACAGGCTATGCCAACAGCAAGTAATCTTCCAGAGGGGGTTGCTGTGGTAGTCTGGTGTCAGGTTAGGAGCAGGTTAACAATGCTGTATCGTTACTGTGAAGGCTGCCTGCTTATTTCAAATGCTGTTCATAGAGCAGATGTCACTGTTATCTGCAGTGACATTGTGAGAAGTTGTGGCATTTATACTGTGTAACTTCATGCAGGAACACCTTGTCTTGCCTTGGTGTAGCCAGGTGCCCAACACACTTTCTGAGTGGAAACCATCTCTGGAGAGGGAGTCTGTGGCTTTGCCTACTAGACACTTTAGCCTTTTAAATAATAACCACGATTAATAACTAACTAGGGAAAGATTGACATGTTTTTTCTTTTTTTCCTGCTAGAGACCATTTGTTTGTGACCATGAAGGGTGTGGCAAAGCCTTTGTCAGGAACTACCATCTGAGTCGCCACATCCTGATTCATACTGGAGAAAAGCCGTTTGTGTAAGTAGAGAACTATTTTTAGGCCTTTGAAGCGGGTGTTTGGCATATAGACCTGGTAAGAAGATTGATTAACTCATAAGATCAAGAATGTGAAGCTTCATTCATTCTTGTATATAAGAGCAGAATAGATTTTGAATGTGTGGAAGAGAATAGGGGTTTGTGGGTCATTTGTGTGTAATAAATTCAGGAGTGAGTTAATCTGAAGTTCTCTTGAGTTTGTGTCCTCTCATCTCCCCTTAAGATATATAGAAAATGAGAAATCAAGCTTGGAAACACACAGTTGTGACTGGATGGAAAAATGGTTCCCCATGTTGTCAGGGTCTTTATCAACAGCCCATTCTTTATAAGCTACTGGGATAAGAGATATAAGCATGAAATGGAGCTTTTAATAGTTTGCCTTGTATTTCTTTGAATTAGGCCTTTGCACCACTGCCATACAAGTTTTAATTTATTCTTCCAGGAGTTGATGATTATTTCTGAAAGGGTAGAGATACTGCTTTCCTATCAGCTACTTCTTTAAGACAGTGGATTACAAATTTGGGGTGCATCAGCATCACCTGAAGAGCTTGTAAAACACACCTCTGGACCCTACCCCAGAGTTTCTGATTCGGTAGGTGTGGGATGGGGCCAGAGAATCTGCATTTCTAGCAAGTTTCCAGGTAATGCTGATGTTGCTGGTCTGGTTTACATGCTGTGAGAGCCACTAACCGAAATGTTCCATGAAAACATTTAGTTTTCACTGAAAAGTCAAAATAACTGTAATAGATGTCCAGAGCTTTATGTAGGGTACCGTATCAGGAAATAGCTGCATAGCAGTTTTTTCAGATGTTAGGCTTTAGTATCATAATTTTGTTGTATGAGACAATTCTTAGAGCAGTAAGGTTTTCTAATGACCTAAGGTGAATTTCTTTTAGTTTAAAGATGATAATGAATGTGAAGTGTCTGATTCTTGACATAGGACAGACTTCACTGTCACTTTTCCATGTGGAGAGGCCCTGTCTTGCGAGCGTGCTGGCCAGCAGGAGTGGAGCAAAGTGCCACAGGTGGCAGACGTCTTTATTTCAGTCCCTGCTCAAGTGAACAGTGTGTCATCAAAATCAGTGACCCTAAGTGAAGCTTATTTTATTTCAAAATATAGTTCACCCAGACTAGCAAGGGGTAACCAAAGTGTTCTTCAAAATAGTGCTGGGACATAGTTTTTCACCTGGAAGTTTCACTTTGGGGGACTTACAGATACACTGTATCTGCATTAAATGTATGTCCAAGGTTATGTGCAACACTGTTAATAGTAGCAAAATGCTGGAATCAACCCAAATACTCATCAGTAGGGACAGGTTAAAGTATGTGAACACAGTGGAATACTGTACAGCTAGAAGAATGAACACAGGTGCTCTCTGTGAATCCACGAGAAAACTGCCAGGGCACACCAATCGAAAACCAGGGTGCAGAAGAGTCCTCTATAGTGGGATACCTTTTTGTGTGGTAAAAAAGCGCTGGGGGGCATGTTGGATGGGCAGGAAGAAACTGAATTTGTTCCTGTTTGTATAAAGAAACCCCAGACGTTATGTAACAAAACTAAAAACGTTGTCAGCTGTCTGGGGAGTAGTTGGGGGTGGGTACCGGTTGGGTAGGGGCAGGATGGAGGAAACACTGCAGCCAGGAACAGCTCCACGGTGACACTCACAGTCCGGGTCCCCATATCTGGCTGCTCGCTCAACAGTGCTACTTGGCTGTCTCTGTGGCTTCTTAAATTTCATGTGGCCAAAATTCCTCACAGTCCAAACTGAGCTCACCTTTCTCTTTGGTCTTCTCCCCATTCTTGTCTGGGGAGGTGGCCGACTGTCTTGTGACCCACAGCAGAGATAAGGTGGCTCCCTGGACCCATCCTTCCCTCCCATCCCCTGCAACAAGTAGGTTATCGGGTTCGGTAACTCATCCCTCAGACCCTTCCTGGCTCCAATGGCCCCGCTGTCATCTCAGGCCCCTGCTCCTCACTTGAACGACTGAGAGTGTTCTCTGCCTGCAGACCGGCCCCTCCCATGGCACCCTCTGGGATGCTTCCCGTCGTAAAGCCGTGCAGTGGTTTTAAGCTCTGCTTATGCATGAAGCCCAGTAAGATGACCTGTGTGATTTGGCCCTTTTCTGCTTATCTTGCCCCATTTGCTTGACTCAGTCATGAAATTGTGGTCCAGCGCACCTCCCACCCCCCCAAGTTTTCCAGGGTCTTTCACACCCCTGTACCTGCTGTTTGTTCCTGTCAGGACTCTTCTTAGCCATGTCTTCGTGCCCCACACTGATACTGGCTTAGGTGTCTGTGTCAGGTTTAAGTCAAGAATGACAGCAAACCCAGCACAAGACAGGTTAACCAAGACAGGCTCTTCTCTTGGGTGACTGAAATGCAGAAGGTTAGGAGCCAGGGGCTCCTTGTAACTGATCTCTCTGCCATCCTCATCTTGAGGCTTCACCCTCACGGCCCAAGAAGCCTGTTGGCACCCAGCTGTTGCATAAGCATTCCAGCCAGCAGGAAGGAGAGGGCACAGAAGTGTGCCCCCTTTTTAGACACTTTGTGGGCATTGAGCAAGATGGGCTGGACCTACCTACATGGCCACCCCTAGTTGCAAGGGAGACTGGAGGATGCTTTATGTTGGCTACCTGCCCAGTTAGCACTCTACGCTTTGTCCCTGTGGTGGCGGGGGCTTCTGGTGAACCCTGCCCCAGCGCCCCTCCCACGTGTGGGCCTCCACACTGTGCCTCCCACTGTCTGGTCTTTCTCTGCCTGGCTCTGAGATGAACACATGCCCAACATGAATGTTATTCAGTGTTATCATTGAGCGATACCTAAGATCAAAGCTCCCCCTGCTTCATCCCTCAGGCTGAGGAAGACTCATCACAAAAAGCACATATTTTCTTTAAAAAAAAAAAAAATTTACAAAGGATTTAGATCATTCAAGGTCAAGATGCCAAGACAAGGGGAATTGGAGTGGCTTGGTGATATGCCAGGAGGCATAATGGCTTATGGTTTTGCTCTAAGTATCTATTTTACTTCTAATTATAAGCTGAGACCAGATTTTTTTTAAGTCTTTTTGGAAATGAAATTTATAGTGACATTTCAAGCAGTGTTAAGGTTATCAGATTCTAAACTGAGAATAACTTAAGCATAAGCCAGAGCAGGGTTTAGGTCTTTGGGACTGGTATTTTCACTTTCCCTTCTGCCCAGTGTATAAGGGGTGTCTGGTGCAGTGTGCATAATTTCAAAAGCCTAACATAAAAAAGCATCTTGTTCCATGATAGTCACATGTAACAAGTTACATGATAGGTTGTGAGAGGCCTACCTGGTATGGCTTAACACTTTGGAATTTGCTTAGAGGCTATTTCATACTATTTGGAATTAGCTTTTATAAAGTGGGAGGATATATACATCTTAAAACTTCTCTTGCCTTAGTTTGTTAATATTTTGGTTTATACAACTTTTTACAGTTGTGCAGCTGTTGGCTGTGACCAAAAATTCAACACAAAATCAAACTTGAAGAAACATTTTGAACGCAAACATGAAAATCAGCGAAAACAGTATGTAGTAAGTATGACTTACATGCTTAAGTTTTTTGAAAATTTTTTATACTTCCTATGTTCCTAAAGTTTTCATCAACCAGACTTTCCCGTCAAATATCTGAATTTAGTCTGCACTAACTATCATAATCATAAAGGTTTTATTTTGGAAGCAAACATTGTGTGGATTAAAGTGTATTATTGAGAGACTACCTCAACTGAAACATTTTTGCTTTTTAAAATGTCATTACTCTTAAAGCTTCTTGAGATAAAGTAGAATTTTACAGTAACTAAATGGGTTGAAAATAGCAGTTATATAATCTCCAAAATAGTTTTATCTTGGGTGGATTCTGTTATGAACTGTTGATTTTTTAATGTTTTTCTCAAGACTAACAAACCTTTATGAAACAGTGCAATTTTGAAGGTTGTAAGAAGACCTTTAAGAAACATCAGCAGCTGAAAACCCATCAGTGCCAGCATACCAATGACCCACTATTCAAGTAAGTACTCACGTGGCTGAAAATCTCTTAAATTCTAGGTGTGAATGAGACTGAAATGCAAAGGTTGGAAACAAGTGTTCTGAAACAGTTTCATAATCAATGTTTTTCTGTTAATGTGTACTGTGTGTGCATATTTATATTTAGGGGCATTTTAAAAGTTTAATTTCGCTTTTGTTTCTCTAAAATATTTCAAAATAATTTGTAAGTTTATCACAGTTGTGGTTAAACTTGCAGGGAAGGCTAAGAAATGACTTACCTATTCAAAGAGCATATTCAAGTATATGAAATGGCATTACGAAGATACTCGTTATTCTTGCAGAACAAAAGTAATTGGACTCGGCCTGCAGTTAGAGAGGGACCAACTGCCGGCTGAACGCATTAGACAAGACCTGGCATGGGCTGGCGGCTCTCTGCACAGCTGTGGCTGGCCAGTGCCTTCCTCCAGGCTCACACAGGCTGTCCTGTGCCTCTGAGTTGCTGCGGTGACCACGCCTGGTGCCTGTCCTTGATTGTGGCTCTGCCACTTATTCTTGTTCTGATGGCTTCAGCACAGAAGTGGCACGTGCTTTTTACTGCGCACCCAGGGTTGATGCATCTGCTGTTGTATTCTCAGATCACACAACCCCTGTGCAGCATCGTTAGGAAAACTAGATACAAGCAATTCAGAATGGCAGTGGTGTGGACCTAAGCCCAGTCAGATAACCTCTTCAAGTGTCTCTTCTGTAGCCATGGAAGCAGAGTGTATTTTCAGAGGTATAAAAGTGAAAATAATGTTTAATCTGGTCACATACGCAAAACAAATAACAAGACTGTCCCTCTGAAACAGTATATTTTGGTCCACGGCTGGTCAAATAACTTTAACTTCACTTGTGATTAGGTCTACATTTTAAATCTTATTTTTATAGAATGGGTTTGGTTGTGGGAAGAGGTGAGACTTTGGTGGGAGAAATATGACAAAATACTGCTTGCCCTAAGTGGAGTTCTCTCTGAAAATGGATCAGCTAATACTCTTGTGTTGCTAACGCAGGTGTCCCCAGGAAGGATGTGGGAAGCACTTTGACACACCCAGCAAGCTGAAACAACACAGCAAGATCCATGAGGGTACGTGTGGGCAGCCCTGGGTGTACTAACTCTGAGGGCATGCTGAATATTCGGTGCCTTCTAGTCTATTCCGTGGTCATGTTGAGAAGATGGGACTCTGTAGGTGGGGGCCGGGGGGCACCGGTCTGCTTATTCAGGTCTTACACTCTTGTCCAAAGAGGCACTGCATGTGTCCTTCCACTGCTCTGTCACTGCGGCATTGCCATTCAAACGTACTGTTGTTCACAGGGGCCTGGTTACACTTCATACGTATGAACGTGTTAGGACTCCAGATAAGGCTTTGCTTCTTTACTTTGTTCTTAGCCTCTTCTGTTTACCACCTATGCCATTCTTGTCCTTGGCTGCTCAAAAGGCTTGGATAATAGTTTTATGTTTTCAGAGCCATCAGATGTTACTTTTCTCAAAAAGACTTGATTATATTAATTACTTGAATCTATTACCTGTTTCCACGAGGATTTTTGATATTCTGATTTCCCAGGTCCTAGAATTTATGATGTTTGTATGTTTTTTAAGAGATTAATAGCTGAGCGTGAGAGGCAGCCTCATTCTTTTTAGTTTCTAGTGGGTGAAACTCAGCCTGGCTGTTACAATGATTAATCCAATTTTAGTGCTTTGTGCATGTGCAGAGTTCAGTGTTTTTCTCTGGGTTCTTATAGTTTATTTTCTTCCTTAGCTGGAGTCAGTTTCTTTTATGCAGTATGAAACTTTACAAGATGGCAAGACTAGAGGAAACCAGAGGGTGGGCACTGTAACTGCTGAGACTTTGGTGTTCTGCCAAGAACAAAGCACCTTAGAACACTTTTGCAAAAATAGACAAGCACAGAGCAGGTAGGAGAAAGGGATTGGGACTTGAAGACACAGGGGCCTGAAGCAGCTGGAGTCCACATACCGCACACCCAACTTCCCGAGAATAGGAGAGGGAAAGGCATCCATCTTGTGAAGTCTGCTAAGGTAAAACCCTGATGTGAAGCACCTTGCTATGCAATTGTTTAGTTTTACTGTAACACAAACCTTTCTTAATATTTATTCCTACCTCTAGAGACTAACAGAATACTATTGGGAGGTAGAAGAAAAATTATATAGGTAGGAAAGTTTCCCTTCTAGTTATGGTCAGTGCTTACACTGGGTATTCATGATAAGCAATGCACTCACCAACCTACTTTTTTTTTTTTTTTTAAACAGGCTATGTTTGTCAAAAAGGATGTTCTTTTGTGGCAAAAACATGGACAGAACTTCTGAAACATGTGAGAGAAACCCATAGAGGTAAGGCAGACATGAACGGAGTGACAAATACCTGCTCCTACAGAACTGATTGGTGCTTTTCCAGAGTGAAACGTTAACTGTGTGCTTTAAAGTAAAAGGGTTTCAATGCGATGCTTTGTGAAGTGCTGGGTGCTCAGGCTGTAGGACAGATGAGCAGGGCTGTGCCGGGTCTCTCAGAGCTACTACCGCCACGCACACGTAGCACGCTTCATGGCTGTGGCAGCTGCAGTGTAGAATCTCGGAGGCACTAGCGTTCTATAGGGCAGTTTGGGAAACAGTGTCCTACATACTGGAGGACGAGTAAGGAAACCAAACATCTATTTCATTTTCTCAAACTGCCCACAGCCACCGTGCTCAGAGCCTCTGCCCCCTGGCAAGTGAACAGTGACTATATGTAGTGTAAGGACTTACTTAGGAGAATTGACACAAACTTTCTGGGTGATAAAAACTGGCTGCCTGGCTCTTTAGAAATTTCTGACTTGTGTATAGTGACAAGGTTTTAGGCACTGAATATTACTTACGTGTTCAGTATTTTTTTCTATGTGGTAACATCTGGGGAAATTGGTTAAATTTGTCTATTCCAACAGAGGAAATAACATGTGAAGTATGCCAGAAAACATTTAAACGCAAAGAGTATCTTAAGCAACATATGAAAACTCATGCCCCAGAAAGGGCTGTATGTCGATGTCCAAGAGAAGGCTGTGGAAGAACCTACACGACTGTGTTTAATCTCCAAAGCCATATCCTCTCTTTTCATGAGGAAGAGCGTCCTTTTGTGTGTGAACATGCTGGCTGTGGCAAAACGTTTGCAATGAAAGTAAGTGCTCACTCTCATGTGCAGTCCTGTAGTCTGTGGCCGTCACACTGGGAGCCCTGGATCCCAGGGTGGGCTCCAGACACACCTTCCACTCTTGCTTCAGCTGGCTGGTTCTTAACTAAAGGCTACAGAACAACCAGCTTTGCCAAGGCCAGTGCTTCTCAAAGTATGGCCCTACACCAGGAGCGTCAGTTGGGAACTTGGAAATGCAGGCTCATGGCCCACCCTAGACCTGCTGAGTCAGAAACTTGGGTTGTGACCAGAATCTGTTTTAACAAACCCTTTAGGGGATTCTTATGCATTCTAAAGATGAGAACCAGTGGCCTTGGTATCGTACACTGACTATTCATAAGAGCATGCTGATGCTTCAGGTGTCCTTTTAGACCCCCACTATCTGGGACTGAGAATGGGAACGGGTGACAGGGAGACCAGGGAACACAGAACTGTGGGATCTGCTTCAGGTTTCGGCAGCCAGCCAGGCAAGGACACGGCACGCAGTGGAGGGGCCTGTGCAGTTCTGCAGACTCGCTCTGGGAGGTTCTTACCGTGAATCTTAAGACTGGAGCAAGAGAAGACTCACTCAGTGGAGGTCCGAATCATTAGAAGACAATGGGGAGCTGACGGTGGTCGGCTTTATCATCAAAGACAAGACATTGGTCAGATTTCCTGCTGGTGTTTATGAACACTGCTTAAACAGACACAGTTAAAGAACCTCCTTCGGCTTGCAATAGTTCACTTACAACAGGTTTCCCCCCGCTCCCCTATAAAAGAACTAAGACACCACTGGTGGTTGGGAT
Source organism: Varecia variegata (assembly GCA_028533085.1). Taxonomy (NCBI): domain Eukaryota; kingdom Metazoa; phylum Chordata; class Mammalia; order Primates; family Lemuridae; genus Varecia; species Varecia variegata. The sequence goes on from CM052445.1 coordinate 5,962,414, forward strand.
TATATAAATTCCTAACCTGGATCCTTAGAAAAGGTAATGATTTAAGTCCAGGATTTGAGGAGAAATCCTCCCTTAGCGCTGGTGGGGCATTAGGTGGTCATATCCCTAAACAGCACATAACAGAAAGAAGGTTGACATTTTAAATAACTCATGGAGTTTTCATATTAATAGACACCAAATGTCAATGTTTTTAAAACGTAACTTTTTTCTTTTTCTTTCATTGTAGCAAAGTCTCACTAGGCATGCCATTGTACATGATCCTGACAAGAAGAAAATGAAGTTTAAGGTAAGTTGGAACTTCTTAGGCAAGCTATTTCTTTAAAAGGGCCTGGCTGTGGTGGCTCAGGCCTGTAATCCTAGCACTCAAGGAGGCTGAGGGGGGAGGATCTCTTGAGCTCAGGAGCTGGAGACCAGCCTGAGCAAGAGTGAGACCCCCTCACTACAAAAAATAGGAAAAATGGCTGGGCGTGGTGATGTGCATCTGTAGTCCTAGCTGCTTAGGAGGGCTGAGGCAGGAGGATCGCTTGGGCCCAGGAGTTGGAGGTTGCAGTGAGCTGTGATGATACCCCTGCTCTCTAGCTGGGGTGACAGAACGAGACTCTGTCTCAAAAAAATAATTAATTACATAAAGCCAGATGGAGTCTGTCGGGAATATTTTCAACTACTGTGTAAGTCTGCAATACTACTGAAGACTTGTCCGTCTTATAAAGGAGTGTTGTATACCTATACCTGGTGGTACATACAACTATTGCAAAATTAATTCAGATAATTTTGATTTTTATTTCTAATTGTCTATCTTCCTTATTCCCAAAGGTAAAAAGATCTCGTGAAAAACGAAGTTTGGCCTCTCATCTCAGTGGATATATCCCTCCTAAAAGGAAACAAGAAGAACAAGGCTTATCTTTGTCTAAAAACGGAGAGTTACTGAACTGTGTGACAGACCAGGTGCTCTCGACAGTTGCAATACTTACCCGCAACTAAATGCCAACTGCGTTCTTTGGAGGACCACAGACCAATGAGCTCAGCTATTTTCTCTCAGAAGCATATTTTTCTTTATTAAAATCACAGTTGTAGAACATTTGATTCTTTATCATTTCCATTTTCTTTGTTCAGAGTGTCTTTTTTCTGGGTTTCTTGAGTTTCTGTATATTCGTTCTCTTCCTTTGTGGATAAAGGACGAAGAACACACATTAACGCTTTTCCTCCTTTAATCGGTTGTGGCTTGGATGAGAAGGTAGCCATTCCAGGCATAGTCTGGAGTAATTGATTAAATATCTCCTCCTAAAAAAGGAAAACAGCCAAAGATTAATTTAAAATCAGTGTCTTTGATGCTTTCTAGTACTAATGCTCTAACTCATAAAAACCCCAGCATTCTTGAATTGCTGTTTAAGTGATTAGCAAATCAGTTCATATCTGGTTGATTGAAATCTGTACTGATGCACTGAAGGCTTAATAGTTTTAAATTTCCACTGTCATGGCACGAAGGCACTACGTTTGGCCCCAGACTACCCTCTCCCCAAAACAAGTACAAAGCACTAGGTTTAGGCATCAGCAAAATACTCCTTTATCCCCAAAATTGTACAGTTTCCAATACTCAACTCTACCACTCACTAACACAGAATCACTTGACATGATTTAAAAAAAGACCTGGGCTCAGGAAGTTCTGGATTGGCTGGGAATAATCCCCTATGTCAGTGGTCCCCAACCTTTTTGGCACCAGGGACTGGTTTCATAAGACAATTTTTCCATGACCAGGGGGAGGGGGGACAGTTTCGCGATTATTCAAGCACATTATATTTACTGTGCACTTATTATACTGTAATATATAATAAAATAATTATACAACTCACCATAATGCAGTATCAATGGGAGCCCGAAGCTTGTTTTCCTGCAACTAGACAGTCCCATCTGGGGGTGATGGGAGACAGTGACACCCGAAGTGTGTTGCTTATATCCATCTACTCCATAATCTTGTTTTGGTTGCTGTCACCACAGAAAACCCGGCTTCACAAATAAGATGTTGGAAATGGAAGGAGGCTTTTCAGTGCTTTTGTGGCAATCTCAGGATATTCCACCTTGATTTTAATCCAGAATGTATGGAGATCTGAAGTTGTCTCAAACATACTTTTAAGGCCACTGCCATTTGTGATCTCAAGCAGTTGATCCTCTTCTAGCACAAAGTCGATTCACCTGGCTTATTCACAAATGGGTCACAGATCCATTCCTTCCCAGTTCAGGGGTCTTTAGTGGTTGGGAAGTAATGCTAGAACTCTTCTGAAAGCTGAGATAGGTGATCATGCACCAGCTGGGAGAAGGAAGGCCCTGGCTCAGTCTCTTTCAAAATCTCTGCTAATGTTTGAAACATAAAAATCCCCATGTTCCCTCGTCACCCCCATAATTCCAGTTTGGCTTTGAAGGCAGGCACTTTATCTGCCAACTTGAACAGAGTTGTCATTCTCCCCTGAAGTGACAGATTGAGTTAGTTGAGCAGGTTGAATATGTCACACAAGTAAACAAATTTTGCGACTCATTCTGTGTCACTGAAATGTGCTGCCAGTGGTGACTGTTTTTCTAAAAGAAATCTCTGGAGTGGCTCTTGTTAACTCAAAAACTCTGGCTGGTGACCCACCTTTAGAAAGCCATGTCACTTCTGTGTATAAAAGACGATGTGTGTGCTCTGCATCCATCTCCTCACAGAGCTGTGCAAACAGACGTGAGTTAAGGGCAAGTTCTTTAATGTGGTTGATAATTTTAATCACATCCTGCAAAACACTGTTTAGGTGACATTTCTGGCTAGCCAGCATTTCTCTATGGATGACACAGTGCATAGACTCGCATTCAGCAGTGACCTCCTTGACCCCAGTAGTGACATCAGAAAGTTGTCCAGTCATGGAAGCCACTCCGTCTGTGCATATACTGACACAAAATGACCAATTCAGTTTTCCTGATGTGTAATCATTCAAAGACTTGAATAGCTCTGCAGGTGTGGTGTTGGCTGGCAACAAAAGTGCACATAACATATCCTCATGCACATCCCCCTAAAAAATATATCGCACAGAAACAAGCATTGTTGCCTTGTCAACATCAATAGACTCATCAACCTAGATTACATACCATGTAACTCATTAATCCTAACAATTGTGCCTCAATATCCTCTGCTATTTCATCCATTTGTCTAGTTATGGTGCTAGCCGAAAGAGGAACACGTGCCACTTTTTGAACTGCAGCCTCTCCTAAAATTCACAGCAAATGTCCTTAGCAGCAGGCAGGATCAACTCTTCACCAATAGTATAGGGCTTCTTAGCTCTGGCAATGCGGTTAGCCACTAAGCATGATGCTCTTAGTGCAGACACATTTGATGAAGTGGTGGCCTTCAATCATTGCTTCTGTTCTTCATGTTCACTTTTTTTTCTTTTGAAAAACTCCAAAGTCTTGTTTTGTAATATGCAGGGTGCTTGGTCTCCATGTGGCAAAGCAGTTTTGAAGGTTTCATGGCTTCTTTGAATAGCCAGCCGGTCGCCACATATTATACAAAGCAGGCTTGAAGAAAGTGAATCACCTATTGCAATGAACCCGTAATTTAAGTAGGACTCTTGGTATTTTCTATTAAACGGAGCTTTCGTTTTGTTGGCAGTCTTGGAGTCTTCTGTTGTCTCATCATTGGGTCTTTCCCCTTTTTCAAAGAAGCTCACCAGTGATGTTTGCTTTTTACTCATTTTTGCTAGGGTGAGCTTGTGGGTTTTCCAAAACTGTGACTAAGACAAGTGCACAGTGTAGGAAAGACGCATGGACAGAAGTGGTAAATAAAATAATGGGCGGGCCACATGAAGACTGAAATAAGTGTCAGACTTTAACTTACAGCCTGCCACCAGATGCAGCTTTACAACTGAAGTAAGATGCTCACTTGCCACTATACAGCCTGCCACCACATGCAGCTTAATTGTCACTTGCCACTCACTGATAGGGTTTTGATATAAGTCTGCAAGCAATTGATTTATTATGGTTTTTGTGCAGTCAAAGCTCTCTGCTAATGGTAATCTGTATTTGCAGCCACTCCCCAGCACTAGCATCACTGCTTCAGCTCCACCTCAGATCATCAGGCATTAGATTCTCATAAGGAGCAGGCAATCTAGAGCCCTCGCACGCGCAGTTTACAGTACGGTTCGAGTTCCTATGAGAATCTAATGCCACCGCTGATCTGAGAGGAGATGGAGCTCAGGCAGTGATGCAAATGATGGGGAGCAGCTGTAAATACAGATGAAGCTTCGCTCGTTCATCCACGGCTCACCTCCGGCTGTGTGGCCTGGTTCCTAACAGGCCACGGACCGGTACCAGTCCACAGCCCAGGGGTTGGGGACCACAGGCCTGAGTGATTTCTACTGTGGAGCTAAGGTTCAAAACCACTGGACTAATGCTGCCGTTAGCAGGTAATAAAGTTACCTAACTTTAAAAGTGAAACAGATATTCCATAAACTTATCCTGGAATTGTAAACTGATACATACTTTCTAGAAGACAGTTTGACTATACAATGCTTCTCCTAAGTACAAAGAGGAAACAAAAGATGAGTCTATAAAGTTTCTAGCTTTCCTATTTAAAGGTTAGTCTACACTTTGTAAAAAAGAATAGTATATAGCTTTTACATTATAAAATACATTGTTTTCATATGGCAAAATATGCTATATTAGAAAACGTATATACAGTATGCTTATGTTTTGAAAAACAAACTGGAAAGCTGATATCACAGGGTAGATTTACCAGTCACTTTTCTTCGCCTTTAAAGTTTTCAGATTTTCTACAACTATATTTTTAGATCAAAAAGCAAAACAAGCAGTCACTCATACCTGCTTTTACTTACCATTTTATTTTCTGGCTCATCTGCATTTTTCCCTTTCTTTATAGTAATTTGAACTTTGTATTTTTTCTCAATCCACTGCCGAATCTGTTTACTCTTTGTGTCCAAATCATGTTGTCCAATATTTGAAGAAAAAGTTAGCTCCTTCGTCACGGTTGGTCCTAGTTTGAAACAGGAAGATTTGGTGCCAGGGCTATTGACTAGTCTGCTATGAAACCCGAACGTTCTCACATGCACCTCGCAGCATAGCTGGTTACCACCTAACAGTCCTCTCGTATGACTTTCAGTTTCACAGACCAGTAAACACTTTTTTAAATGGGAGAGATAAACATAAAGGTACCAATTTTTACCTGCCAGGTAAGGGTATTTAAAATCTAAAATGCTTCCATTTATTGTTAATCGTCACTGGATGAAAGAACACCAAAAGAATGGTTGTTTAAAAGAATAAAGTTTAGCTTTATGATAAACTTAATTTCTCTTACTTTTCTTTCTGATGGGGGTCAGTGTCTGGGGAGTACTCTTCTCATTCACTCCTTTTCTGATGCTCTCCTTGCTACTAAGGGGTCAGCCAGACTGTGTCAGCTGGGGAAGCTCCCTGTGTCCTGTGTCCACACACTGTCTCTCTGGAAGTCGTACCCACTAGAAAATTATTTTACAGGGAAGGATCAGACTATTCCATAAAGGTGTTGGAACAATTGAGAGTTTTCTGATGGGAAAAAGTTAGATCTCCCTATCTCATGATCTACAGGTGAAAAATGCAACTTTAAAACAAACAGAAGAAAAGAATAGTTTATGACTTCACGATAGGGGAAGGAGTTCATTAAGAAAAAGACTGATAATTTTCCCATTTCAAAAATGGAACTGTGTAATAAAAGGCAAAGTCAAATATAACTGGGACAGGTTGTTGTATCACACACAGTAGAGAACTCTATATATAAATCAGGAAGAAAAATAAACCATCTAAGAAAAATAAAGGAATATGAATAGGCAACTCAAGAAAAACTCAGATGGTGAAAGGAAATACAACTTAAAACAATAAAATACAGTTTCTCATCATTAGCATGACAAAAACTAGAGTACCGGGTGTGGGTGAGGATGTATAGAAAGAAATGTCATACACTGCTGAGGACAGCAGTTTGACCCACTTAGGTTCAGAGACCCTAGAGTATGCACCAGTGTTCATAATAAACCTGAGAACAAGCCCAGTGTTCGTGGAAATGCATTAAATTTATGATATATTCTTATGATGAAATGTCACAGGTATTAATATAATACATTAGCTACACCTATTACATAAACATGGATAGATCTTAAAAACGACAGTACACCATTTTTTTTTTACACACACACAAAATAATACATACTGTCTACAAATACAACTCTATGTAACTGGAGTTTAACAACGTGCGCTGTAGTTTAACACACTGAATGCATTACTGGGCAGGGGCACCTCTGGGAGGGAGGATAGGACAGGAGAAGGGAGTATAGAAGACTCAATTTTTCTGTAAGGTTTTGTTTAAAAAATTGAAAGTGTGACAATGTTAATTAACACTTTCTCATTTTGGATGATGGGTGATATATGTTACCCATCATTATCTTTTCCTGTATGCTTTCACATTTCCAAAAAAAACATCATTTTTTAAAAAGCTTTTTAATTCCCTTCTGAATATTTTTTTGTTTTCCAGTCAACCTCCTTGTTAAATGTGGCTTTACAAACTAAGTCACAGATAATGTGTGGTTTTCTCAAGGTGCACAACCTCATGATGGCAGCACTGGGACCATTTACTGACTCCTGTCCCGGTGCGCTGTCCATTGAACAATCTTTCATAACGATCAGCACTTTTTTGGAACCGTGAAAAACAAACATCTTCACTTAATATACAATTCATGGCTTCTGTGAGGCTTCAATAACAAGTGCCTCATGAGCTGAATGGCCAAATACGGAAACGAGTTTTACTACCGATATTGTAACAAAATACTTCGGCATGAGAGATGCTCTATGAATCACTTCAGAGTTTAAAAGGTGCTTCCAGATAATTAACCAAACATCTCCACTTTGGAGATGAGGGGAAAAAAAAAACACCCCAAAGGACAGAGTTTAAATGAGGGGCCCAGGAAAGGGCAAGGAACTCAAATCCATCCCTTGGAATCTCATCCCGTTTCACTCATTAGCTACTCTGCTTCAGGGACAAGGGTACAGGCCAGAGAGGGAAAAGAGTTGCCATCATTTTAGTTTGTTCACCTTGTTTCTCCCTCATTTTACCCAGGTTTAAAGGGAGAGACAATGGACATGGTATCAAGGAAAAACAAGGAAAAAAGGAATAGAAATAAGGGAGGGAAGCGAAAGAGACACTGGGGATGGTGGTAGAACTATGAATTCGCCAGTTTCTCATTTCCCCATTGTCACAGGCACCTTGGTAAATGCCAGATTTCAACTGCTAATTTGAACTCCTAAAGGATTCAGGAAGCAAATGGCAAAATACCTACCAGTTTTCAGTCTAGCCTTCTCCTTCTCTCTCAGCCACAGTCGCTCTTTGTGAATCTGTGTTCCTGTCATGAGCTGGTACTCCGGGGGCTCCGCGCTGGGATTCCTTTGCACCAGTCTCAGGTCTCGCTCATCCATGAGTCTAATCACGTCTGCTCGGTGCATGTTTCCCAAATCATTGCCCTTCTCATCAAGCACGTGAATAATTCGCTCACTAATTTTTCTTCCACTGTTATTAAAAGTGGTTCCATCCTTTTTTTTCTTTTTTCTCTCATCCTGGATGTCTTGAACGGTGCTAAAAGCCTTTGTATGAATTAGGAAGGACAGCCTTGGGGCAGAAGCAGTAGGGAACAACCGTGCTGGTGCTGTCTTTTGCACAATGTGTTTACCAAAACATCTTCTAATGCAATTACTTTCAGTCTTTATGGTTCGTAGAGTTAACCTATTTAGAAAAAGAGCAGCCATCCTAAAAAAGCAGTAAGAAAAGTTCATTAAAATTCAATCACTTATCCCGTGGTCTGATACTGTGGCATGTGGCAGGACATATGAGAGGCTGCAGAGACTACATTCTCTCTTACGTGTTAAGGAGATGCTGTTCCCTGGACTATCAGATCCATACATAGGAAAGGTACACCAACAAGGTGGATTACTGGGTGACCTTGGCCAGGCTAACTCATGATGGCACTGTCCCCAGCACAAGTGGTTTATTAGAATAAGTCAGATTTGCACAGTGCTTTGGTTTTCCATTTTTTTCTTCTGTATACATGATCTCATTTGACTCTATTTCCCATGGATCTTGTAGCACTAACTACAAAAGCAAATATCATCTTGAGGATTTATTTATGAGAATGTAGTATATAAAATGATTGGTGACTCATAAATACCAATTCATAAAATTTTAGTATAATTAACTGTTAACAATTTATCAACATATCTGATGATATACAAAAGATAAGAATACTATCATGGGAAAGGGGACTCTCTAGGAAGGAAGCTGACCCACTGGAAGAACTGAGACTGTCAAAAAGGAAATACCCTGACATAAGTCAAAGTGCCAACCACGTAAACTATAAAGATCTTTCAGGCATTGCTACCAAATGGTAACTGCAGCATATATGATGATAGCAGTTTTACTTCATGGCTAGAAGACTGAATTTGAAGCACTTATAAATTGTACTTTGATTTTTTAATCGAATCTCTCTCCTTCCATTCACATGTTTAGTAAATCTTAGAGGCACAGGCTGAAGGAGTGATGAGGGGACCTGTCATCTCATCTAGGGTATGCTAAGAAACATTAGAGAATCAACTCACAGAGGTATGACTTATCAAAGATGAAAGAGGGAAAAAGGAGGTATCTTCAGTAGTGCTTTTCAAAGAATGGTCCCTGTGCCACCTGCATCAGAATCACCTGGGTGTTTAAAACTGGAAATTTCCTCTGGTCCCTGGCTTTGATCCCACCAGGCTGTATGACCCACTGACTCCTCACCCCTCGTGTTGAAGAGTGATATGACAAAACATATGGTAAATTAAATACAAAGTGATGGACATGCACAACCTCACTTCCATCCTTACCTAGCTTGATAATACTCAACACCCAAATTGACAACTCTAGCTCCAATCTCTCCTGAGTTCCACACTTACAGTGTTAACTGCGTACCCAGCAACTCCACATAGATATGTAATAGTCATCCCAGAGTTAACAAGTCCAAAATTCACTTTTTAATCTTCCCAGCCAAACTTGCTCCTCCCTGAGTCCTCCCTGTCACAGGCTAGAGTGCAGTGGCATCATCATAGCTCACCGCAGCCTCGAACTCCTGGGCTCAAGCCATCTTCCTGTCTCAATCTCCCGAGTAGCTGGGAATACAGGCACTTGCCCCCACAGCTGGCTCAAAATGTGTGGTTTTTTTTCAAACAAGTAAGCAAATAAACAAAAATACTACACATAAGAAAAAAATGAAGAGAAATTTATAAAAACCCTGGTTATTTGAGGTTTAAGACAAAAGTGATTTTCCCCTTATCTTTCCTAATCATTATTTCTCAAATTTTTTATGAGTATTGTTTTTATACTTGTAAATAACTCCTATTTATTTATAAAATAAACACTCTTTCAGAAAAATGTTGCAGGATTGTTTTTAAGCTTTAAAAACAATTTCCAAGAAGAGAAAAAGGGAAAAGAAGAGAGTAGAAAAACACCGAAACTATGTTTTTTAATTCAAAGTCCTTTACCATTATTCAAATTTAATTTTAAATTTAAAAAAGCTTCAAATTTTCTTGATTTATACAGTAGGCAAAGTAGTTCAAAGCAATTAAACTTTAATACTAGCTAAATTGTGGCTTTACATCAGCAAAGTTGAAAATACACGTTTCTTCAAAGTACGTCCTTATAGATTAAAAAACTGTAATATTAAATTGGAATTGCAAATGTCAACATAAATTCATCATTTTAAACCCTTTTATTAGGAAACTTTTCAAACTGGTACAGGAAGAATAGCATAACAAACAGCACACGCCAAACCTGTTTCATCTCTACCCCCTTAACATCTCTCCCCAACCGTCCAGGAACTATTTCAAAATCAATCCTATTCTATCAGTAAACACTTCAGCATGTATCTCTAAGAGGCACTCTTTTATCTTTTTAATAATCATTCCTTTATATCATCAAATATCTAGTTTTCAGATTTCCCTGATAGTATTACAATTTTGTTTGTTTACATTTCATTTACAGTTTGGCAGCATGAAGAGACTCCCACTGGTCAAATTTGGTATAATTTAAACATTAAGGACTAATGACTGTAATTCATTTCAACACACTGAATATGCAAAAATCTATGAAAATGATAATTTGCCACAACTGTATGTGACTATTACCCCAATTCCTTACTTTGCAAATTGGTGAATGGTAATTAAACAAAAAAGAACTGAGCATTTATCCTACCTTTTTAGGAAGAACTATAATCATCCCCACTTGATGAGGAAAAGCTCTTCTTTAGACGAGAATGACAGCTAATAAATGGAAAAGAAAAGTAAATGCAATTAGAAAATTACCATTTTGCCATCCCCAATGAAATCACTGACTCAGGCAAGGATAGATGCAAAAAATCATTAGGTAGAAAGCTGATGCCAAAGGGTCACCCACAGATTACTTACAGACTGAAAAAGGAAAAAAACATACTCTGCCAAGGAGACAGCTGTCTGTCACCATCTTAATCAAAGATCACACTCAGCATATTCAACCATGGGACAACCTGCCATCCCAGCGTACACCTCCTGCTGTGAAGCCACCCACAGTACACCAGACCTTCTCTGAGGCAGCCTTGCCAAAAGGCTTCCCTGAACCCGATGCAGTGTCAGGACCTGGCTTCCAGTTTGCAGAGGGTACAAGGGCCACACTCTGAGAGAAACAAATTAGAGGACACTGCAAGGGAATAATCTGACAGATCAAGATTGTGGGACAACTGGCTTGATATCTAAAAAAGTCAATGTAATTGGGAAAGAAAAAGCAAGCGGGAGGCTACTCTGAATAAAATGATCAAGGAAACATAGTTATAAAATGCTGAAGGGGTATGTTGGGGATGGGGGCGGGGAACCTGCATAGGAACTAGTATTAGACACTATTAGAGAAGTATTGCTAATTTTCTTAGGTGTGAAAATGGAATTCTAAGGGAAGGAATGCTGAAGTATTAGGATAGTGCCATGACATCTGTCAATTACTTTGAAATGGTTCAGCAGGAAATATAAAGTTAGACAATGCAATTATGGCAACATCTGCTGAATCTAGGTTATGGTTGTATACATGTTTAATTACTAGTCTTTCAACTTTTTTGTATGTTTAAAATTTTTTTCATAACTAAAAAGTTTTTAAAAAACCAATCAGGCCAGGCCCCGTGGCTCACCCTGTAATCTCAGCACTTTGGGAGGCCTAGGTAGGAGGATCACTTGAGCCCAGGAGTTTAAGACTGCAGTGTGCTATGATCTCGCCATGTGATCTTGCCACTACACTCCAGCTTGGGTGACAGAGCTAGACCCTGTCTCTAAAATAAAAATAAATATATAAATAAAAAATAAATCATTAGGCTAGGGCTTCAGTTCCCAACCCCTGGGCCACGGACCAGTACCAGTACCAGTCCCAGTCCGTGGCCTGTTAGAAACCAGGCCGCACAGCACAAGGTGAGTGGTGGGCTAGAAAGTGAAGCTTAATCTGTATTTACAGCTGCTCCCCGTTGCTGGCATCACTGCCTGAGTTCTGCCTCTTGTCAGATCAGTGCTGGGGAGCAGCTGCAAATGCAATAAATATAATGCGCTTGAATCATCCTGAAACCATTCTCCCCACACACCCTCCTATCCCCCAGCCCCGCTGGGTCTGTGGAAAAATTGTCTTCCACGAAACCAGACCCTGGTGCCAAAAAGGATGGGGGACTGCTGGTCTAGAGGGAGGAAAAAGTTCACTTCATTAGTCAGGTCTACATGACTACTTAGTCTGCACAAGTTCTAAATTTCATTGTAACTTAATACATAGGCATTCTGGCTCTGTACAGCTTTACAACAAAAATTCCCTTTTTTAGTTTCAAGCCTATGTCTAAGTGACCTATAAATAGGAACTTTAAAAACTTAAAATTCTGAATTGTTTTGTGATGCATATTACCATTAATTTTCCATCTAGTTTTCATCAAACCCGAGTCTAAAAGTGTCTCATCATCATAAATGGTGATGGTTTCAGTTTGAGATTAAACTTGTACATTTTTTGCAAATAAACAGTTAAAAGTTAACATGACTATATCAGGGCAGTGTTTCTCAGAACTGGAGGCCTGCCAGCAGCATCTCACGATGCTTCTCAAAGCACAGGTATTTCCTCTCCCCTCTCCTGTTAAAAACCACTGGGTTAGGACAAAAAAAAAGAGAAATTTAAGAAAATGAGTAATAAAACATTATAATGCATGTGGTTCAAAGGTAATTTAAGGCAGGATGTCTGAGATTACCCTTAACCTTTCAAAGCTGATGTAAAATAGGAAGCCATGTTCTCTGACAAGATGCTTCTGTCAGATAAGTAATACCAGGCTGAATAGACAAACCAGTAGTCTAAATCAAAATAAAAATGCTTATGTTCTTATGACAATATCGGTGCATTTGCTGTACTCTTACTCCCACAACTATACTCTCTGAGACATCCATAATATCCTAAAAGCCAATTATCTTAATGTCAGTTTACTTAAAATACATAATTTTATGGCATGAGATACCCATTTCTGATGTGATGATTACTCAGACCTTATCAAAATCAGGCTGCACTGCATGAGTCTGCATCTATCCATAGCTGACTCCACACTGTAGAAAGAAACACATAATTTCTTTTTATTTATTCCTTATTTACTTGAGACTGGATCACTGAAAAACTCCAAGAGAAATGAGGATGCCTCTTTGGCATCATCACTAGGATGATGTAACTAAGAAAAAATGTCAATTGCATCACTCCAAATGTACGCAATAGTTATTTTAATGTTTGATCCACCTACTCCATAAGAAACTGAAATGATTTAAATAGTAAGCCTTAAAGAAGAAATTATGAAATAAATATGTGGCTATCTCCATACGCTATGTATTTCAGGTGAACCTAGGGCTGTGTTCATTTATTTTCATATAGTCTTCCGTTGTCTAAAATAAACAATATTCTTTAAAGGACTATATTCCCCAACATTTTGTTATGAAAATGTTTAAATACAGAGAAAAGTTGAGACTTTACAGTGAATACCCCAATATCTATTACCTAGATTCTACACTTAATGCTTTTACTCTTGCTTTGTCTATCCATCTATTTATTCCTCTTTCCATTCATTTTATTTACATTTTGATACATCTCAAACTAAACTGCAGACACTACTACACTTCATCCTCAAATACTTCTGCATGCATATCATTAGAGTTCAATATTTAAATTTTTTTCTTTTGATGCAAAATTTATACACAATGAAACGTACAAATTTTAAACATTTGATTAGTTTTGACAAGTACATACACCTTTGTAACCAAAACCCCTATCAACATGTAGAACATGACTATCATCCCAGAAAGTTCCTTCATGCCTCCTCCAACTCAATTGCCAGCCCCACCCAGAAGCAACCATTGTTCTAATTTTTTTCCATCATAGTCTGTTCTAAGACTTCATAGACATGGAATCGAACAGTATGCATTCTTTGTTGTAAGGCATCCCAGCATAATGTTTTCAAGATTGATCCATGTTGTTGTATGTATTATATCATTAGTTTGTTCCTTTTTACTTTTGAGAAGTGTCCTCCCAGTACATGAATATACTACAGTTTTTAAATCTAGTTTTCTGTTAATGAACACCTAGGTTGTTCCCAGTTTTTGGCTATTATGAATAGTTGCTGTGAACATTCTTGTACCAAAAAAAAGCAACAATGATTACTGTTTCAAAGGTCTGTTGCATTCCCTGTATAACATTATTTTGCATTCTCCCAGAAGCTACTATTTACATATTTGTAAGGAAACTTACTGGAACATGATTTAAATATGTGGTTTAGCAGATAGAATCACGAGGGCTGGCGGGGGCGGGGGCGGGGGGGAGTCCTGTCCTATAAGAAATTAAATTGCTTGCATGCATTTTATTAATAAACCCATATGGACTGAAGAGATGAATGTAACTTCTATTGTTCACTACTGATCTTCTTTCTCATATAGCTGAGAGTCACAAATTCATATTGATATCTATTCTTTCCAGGGAGGTTGGATCAAAGTTAGATTCTAGTGGACTAGATATTTGTGAAATTAATTTTGCCAATTCCTGTGACTAAGAATTCTCTTTCACACCTTCCAAAGGAGTTTAACAAAATCCTTGCTTCTGCCTGCAAACTGTCCCACCTTCCTCCATTCTAGCCTGGGTTGAGCAGCCTTCAACCCAGAGGACTGCACTACGGTTACTGAACCTTCATGCTACCCTCCCTTGTTGCTGGTTTTACTCTTCCAAATGAAGCACAAAGTACTTTCTACTATGAGACTGAGCCATTTATGTACTAGAACTCCGATTTAGAACAATGGGAAAAAAACCAACATATATCTTTGGCCAATTACTTAACCGCATTTCTTTAGCTGTTAAATTCAAATAACTTAATGACTATCCAGAAAAATTTTAAAAAGCTTTTAAACCCAGAGCTAAAGACTCAGTATTAAAAGTTGAACTTGGGCCGGGCGCGGTGGCTCACTCCTAGCACTTGCGAGGCCGAGGCGGGCGGATTGTTTGAGCTCAGGAGTTCGAGACCAGCCTGAGCAAGAGCGAGACCCCGTCTCTACTAAAAATAGAAAGAAATTATATGGACAACTAAAAATATATATAGAAAAAAAAAATTAGCCGGGCATGGTGGCGCATGCCTGTAGTCCCAGCTACTCGGGAGGCTGAGGCAGTAGGATCCCTTAAGCCCAGGAATGTGAGGTTGCTGTGAGTTAGGCTGACGCCATGGCACTCACTCTAGCCCGGGCAACAAAGCGAGACTCTGTCTCAAAAAAAAAAAAAAAAGTTGAACTTGGCCAGGGGCAGTGGCTCACGCCTACAATCCCAGCACTCTGGAAGGCCAAGGCAGGAGGATTGCTTGAGGCCAGGAGTTCCAGACTAGCCTGAGCAACAGCAAGAGCCCATCTCTACTACAAATAGAAAAATATGCCGGTATGGGGGTGCAAGCCTGTAGTCCCAGCAACTCAGGAGGCAGATGGAGCGCTTGAGCCCAGGAGTTCGACGTTGCAGTGAGCTCTGAAGACATCACTGCACTCTAGTCCCCGCAAAAGAGCAAGACCCTGTCTCTCAAAAAAAAGTTGAACTTATTTCTGTATGTTAATTTTCTAAATGGTCATGTCCTCTTCCACATCACTGTCCATCCAGCCTTGAGTCACCTTTGACAACTCCTCTCCCTCACTTCACAGCCAACTCAACACCAAGTCTCATTAACTTTACTTCCTAAACCCCACTCAAATCCATCCAGTTCTCTCTGTATCCACAGTCACCGCTCTCGTTTAAGACAGACCACCTCTTGCTGGGATTCCTGCCAGTCTCCTAACTCAGCTTTTACAAACCGCTTGAGCCCTGCAACTGGTTCTCCCCATTGCACTGCCGTCACCACACCCAGGGCCCTTCCCACCTTAAAACTGCCCCAATATTAAAGACCTCCACTTCTCCCGCCTCTCCTTTCTGCCTAAGCCTCGGTTTCTTGAAATTCAGTATCCCCCTTGATTTAGGAAACGTCAGAACAATGCCAAGTGCTATCTTTCTCAGGCATTCTTCTACCTCCCAAACTAAGCCAGATCTCCCACCCCCCTCCTCACTTTGTTGAGCTTAACATTAAATGCTTCATAGCCCCATTTATCTTTCCCTTAAAGCAATTATCACAATTTAAATTTTGTGATTATCTCATTACTACAAACTCTTCCTCACTAGACGGCAAACTCTATGAAGCAGGAAACAAGACCAATTTATTCCTTACTCCGTTGCGCCTGGCACAACAAACAGTAGTTGATTTTCCAGAATCTCCCCTCTACCTTGTGTTCTTCTCTTAGATTAACACCTTTCATAACATGTACTTGGAACTGAGGCTTCTTAGTAGGAAAACTTATTTTACTTCCTTCAGGAATCTTAGCCCATGGAGCCTACTAAATGATAAACGGGAAAAGAAATTCCAAATCACTTCGCGACCTTCCCCAGTAAGGCCTCCTCCGGTGGCAGCAAGGGAAGCGTCTGTCCGGCCTTTCCTGCGCACACTCCAGCGCAGGTGCCCTCGCCCAGCTCGCCCGGCCGGAGCCGGGCCCAGGCACGGAGAAGCTGGGGCACTTCCGGGCGGAGCTGACCCGGTCACGTGTGGCAGCGGCGGCCACGCCCACCCGGGGAACGCGACCCACGACAGGCCTAGGCCAGAGAAGGCACGCGTGCAGGTGGGCCGCAGTGGCTGGGCGGAACGTGAGATACCGCAAGACAGCGACCCTGGGAGGCTCAGGCAGCGGCCTGGGCCCGAAGGCGGCCCCAGGGCCCGGCCAAACCCCCGACTCCGCCGCAGGGAATGCGGGAACTCCCTGCCCCGCTCCCGTACGGGACGGAGTAGCCATGACCTTACACGGACGCGGCTGGGCGCGGTGCCACCTCCTCCGCAGGCACGTCCTCTAAGACCATGTCCTCCCGCCGCAGAACCCCTAATCGCTCCGCGCCCCTCACCTTCAGCATTACGCGTCCTGGGGTCGGCCATTTATAAGGTCAGGCAGAAGGAGCCAATAAATGCTCCCCGGCGATACCCCTTCGCTTTCCGTAGTGGGCGGGTCCCGCGTCCTTTAAAGGAAAGGTGACATGGGGAGCAGCGCTTTCCGGCTGGTGAGATTAAATTCCTCCGACAAAAAATGTGGAGCGCATGGGGGAGGTTCCTGTGGGGAAATCGCTGCTCACCTGGCTCCCGCCTCTGCAGAGGTGAGATGAAGAGGTGGACTTTCTGCAGCAATTAGAGTATCCCTTCCTCCAGTTACAATAACGCCAATTTCGGCATAGTTACGTTTACCACTAGGGCTTATACAGAGTTTTCATAAACGTGTTTTTTATCTAATAAAATATTTTATATTTAACTAAATATTTAATAAACGTCTTTTATAATCATTGTGAATTAAAGAGCACTGTTGCCGATTTACGGGTGAGCAGACAGACTCAGGTGTAAAAGGCTTCCCTCGGTTTCCAGGTGGCTCCCAGCGGGCTGCACTTCTGACCTGCAAGCACTCGGTTCCTGGCCAGGTTCAGGTCACCTTGCAATTGGGAGAGGTTCTAAGAGGTCATCAATTTGACCAGAAGAAAAACGGACCCGGAGTGATCAGCAGGCTTGCCCAGAGTCCCAGTAGAGCCACTTCTAAACCTCCGTGCAGTCCGGTGCCTCTGGCTTCTCGCCTACCGTTGGTTGGGGCCCACTCCTGGGCCACCTGGCTGCCGGCTGCTGTTTCTTCCCCCTGTCCCTCCTTTTCTTAAATAGGAAATTCCTCAATGCAGAGTGAGAATCTGCAATCCTGGCTTGGTGAAGCCACCTAATCTGGGAATAGTTTGATTCCTTGTATGAAGAGAAACTCTTAACACGTTGTCTTATTTAGTTCTCATTAAATAACTCCTTGAATCAGTTATTACCTCTTTTATTACAGACAATGAAACCAGTTCAGCCTTAAATATCTCCTTGAGAGCAAAGACCAAGTCTCAGTTTCCTCATCACGGTTAAAATAGTAGGGTGGTAAACCCTGAAACAACTCTGTGTGTGACCCAAAGTTCAGATCTGCATGTTGGCCATTTCCAAGTTAAACAAGACGGATTAAAGATGCATTTTATTCTACCAAATTATTTCTCAGTACCAAGATATATGTTTTGTTTGATATAGATACCAGGGTAGAGTGAGTAGCACAATACTTTCGGAAATGTTAGGTGCTCAGTAATTATAATGGCCCACAACTGTTGTTGCTTTTGCTTACGTGCCTGACACTGTTCTAAGTACTTAACATAAACCAAGTTGTTAAATCTTCAGGACAACCTTAGGAGCTAATTACTATTATTACCCATTTTACAGATGAAGGAACTGGAGCCTGAAGAATTGAATTTGCCTGAGGTCACACAACTAGTGGCTGAATCAAGATGAAAAAATAAGAACCCTAGGCAGCCTGGTGCCAGAGTAGGTGCTCTTAATCCTAACTGTTCCTTACACTGCTAAAGTAGTGAGTGAAGCAGTGACGTTACAAGTCTTCAAAAACATTAAGTGATGTGAAATGTGTAAAAGTGATCAAAGCATTTAGTACCCAAACTAAGGACTTAAAGTTGGTGAGATTATGATATGAATAAATTCACACCAAGTAGTCACTGGTAATCAAAGCTACCTGCCATCATCCATTTGCAACCCTTTTTGAAGGCAGATGTGTTCAGAGTAGGTGGTTTGAGAAGCTTTCTAGACTGCCATTGTCAGATGTCTCCATACATCTTTTCCCTTGAACTCTACTTTGACCTCCAGCCAAAATGGATTTGGCAGCTTTTAAAGAGTCATTGAGAGTCTTGGGCTCATCTTGTTGGTGGCAGATTTTGAAGACCCTTCAATAAAGACTTTGTGGCTTGGTAAGGTAATATTACTATGCCATAGATCTGTAAACTGTCTGATCTGTTATGTGCATAGAAGAAGACTCTCAGACATGTATAGAGCTTTCCCAATTCTTATCATTTCTATTATACATATAGTTTACCAAAATAAAAAAGTCAAATCCTAGTAACTCTAAAACTTCTACACTTTCCACTACATAGTAATTTCCATGGCAGGCCCGTGAAGTTTCTCATTCAATGCATATGTGTATTGAATGCTCTGGTGAAGGATTAATGCATATATTCTGTCCCTCTCCATGCCTGTGAGCTTTCAAAGTCCTCTCAATTTTCCCAGATGCAGAGGGAATCTTCTAAAACAGGGAGGTGTATGAGATGCAGTTGCTTAGCCCAAGGTCATTGAGGTACAATATATCTGGTCCACAAAGGAATTATTCTATGGGTGATTTTTTTAAGAAGTTGTTAACATGAAGACATAATGCCACAATGACTGTAACAATTAATTTTAAAAGCAAATCTTATATTAATCAAAATCCTGGGTTTATTTTGAAGTTATGTAGATACCACAAAGCCTGTGTGGGTTCACATATTCAGCATATTCTTCAACAAATAGTTGTTCATGGATTACAGTTAGTTTATATTATCCCCCCACATAAGATTATAAGCTCCTGTCAGGGCAGTTTTGCTAAAATAGGGAAATTGAAATCTGTAACGCTTGAGATCCTACGTAGTGCCAAACAACTAAATCTAGCTGAAAGCAATTGTCTTAAATGGCTGCAACTCTGTCATTACAATGGCTGTCAAATAACTGAGAGGACCCATGCTCCCCTTAGTTTATGTTTACAGACTTGTCAAAAGGGTCATGGAAAGCCAGGCATGTAAGAGGCTTTGGTTGAGTGTAGGTAACTTGTTAAAACTTCCTGAAGGTACTCTCAGCCCGAAGCTATGTGTCTATTACCATAAACTATTAAAGCTGAAAGCCTTCTTATGGAATCTTTACCATTTACCCTCTGGCAGGACTATGATTAATCCATTCCAAACATGTAAATATCCCTATATTTTAAAAAACAAAATGAAACAAAAAACTCCAGGCAAGGAGATTTAGCTCCTCATTTCAATGTTTTATAAGACTCGGGAATCTTTTCCTTTACATAACCTAAATCCATCATGTTGCTACTTAGACTGGTTCTGCAGTAGAGCTAGAGAACATCTGGTGACCACATCTGTGTTACATAACCCTTCATGTGCTCTCGAACTATTATTAGATACAGAATAAATTTCTTCACCCTGTGTAAGATTTCCCCTAACATTGGATTCCAAATTAATAATTTCTCTTGTCCAAAAATGATGGCATCAATTATTAAAACATGGTGGTGGTTATGAATGAACAACATAAATGTGTCTAAAATGAGTGACATATTGTAATGAATTTTTAAAAAAGCTTTCATGTCTGCTAAATAAAAGTGTTTGTATACAGAAGGTCCATTTATCTTCTGTGAAAAGTCTGTTGTGCAACTGAATGAAGCAGAAAATAGGTTCAAAAGTCTCCTTTGGAAAAACAACAGAGCCATGTGTTTCCATTTCAAAGGTATTGAGTTTTGGGGTGATTCAGTTAACTTTGGTCATTTTGAAACACTTAATGAACATAATTTCTATTACCATCATAGCACATCATGCAGAACAACAAGGAGCAAGTACATGAAACCTTAAAAAACCTACAGTGTTTACTACTGTGTAAATCAAAGCAAAATGGGACCAAGTTAGTAGTTTGCATTTTACATTTAAAATACAACCTTATACTAGTATAATATTTTTAAACAGCCACATGAGACCTTCTAGTTACAAGGCCATTTAAGGAAGGCAGGACTGACAGCACATAGAATGTTAGTGATAAAGCAAATCTTAAAGGCAAATTATTCCTTATTCCATTATTTTGGAATGTTCCTCAGATGTAGAGTTTTACGTGTTTACTGTATAGGGAAGACTTTCCACTGTACATTGGAGTCATTGTTTTGCTGCTTTTTCCCCCCTACAAGTTGCTAGGTTCTACTGCAAAGATTTTAAAGGCTGTTTTGTTGGCAGCCTAGGATGCATCCATGACCTTACCAAAGTGGAAGTGAAAGCTCTTAGTTTTTCTTTCTTTCTTTCTTTCTTTTTTTTTTTTTTGCAACAGTAAATCTACTAATTTTACAGTCAGTTGAACAGCAATAGATTAATTTGTGTAAAGGCTGCATTCACAAAGAAAACCTGAACTTCAGTGGCTTGAATGCCTGAAACTGCAGTGTGATATTTGAAGGGTAGACACTCTCACAACTTGCTCTAGAAGGATGCAGGCAGTCCACTGTCACCTGCTTCTCAGCACAGGTGCTGACCCCTCGGTCGACTCGGGGCCTCCTGACTGGGTAGCAGGAAGGCTGGGCCTTTGTGTGCTACAGAGAACGCTTTTCCAATGACTAGGCCAGTTTTCTCCAGCAGCCACAGGAAACAGAAGAAAGAAGAGGTTAAGGGCCGCCACGAGGGTCAGAGTGGGTTAAATTTAGTTAACATCAGAGGTTATAGCTTTTAACAAGAGCTTCAAGAAAACTTATTCGAAGATGCAATTTGTTTCTTCTTTGTCCACTGTTATTTTTTTTTTACCCTATTGATAGTGACAGCTTAACAAAGTTTTTATATGCTAGAGGTTTTCATCCTTTAGAGAATAAAGAACTGTGTTCCTAAAAAGAGATGCAGGTGGAGGACTTTATAAAGCTTCCATGATTTTCAAATTGGGAGCTTTAAAATAGGCTCCCTGCTTGGCTAAGTCAAAAATAATCTGTGAAGGATATGTTAAAAAAAAATCCCCATTTGAAATGGAGGAACGCTTCAGCAGTCAGATGCAGAGGCTCAAACTTCTAGAAGATTCTTTGTATTTTTCTCTCAGCAATCCTAGTATACTTTTCCCAGTTGTTATTCAAAATTACTAGAGTCCTTCTCTTAAGTTTCCATGGGTGTGTTTCTTTAAAGTTAGAGAATAATACTGGACAGAACTAGTTGTTTGTTGTATTTCTGTGTAAGCAAAACACATGGCCATCGATTTCTGTATGTATCCTTGATGCTGTCTCTTATAATTCTGTGACTCTACCTATTCTGTTCAAAGAATGAACTGCTATGGAAATTGGTCTTTCAAAGGAGAGTCATGTAAGCTCTAGCCCTTCAATTGGACATGTGTGCTTACCTAGGTCTCATGGTGAGTGTCCTGTGTCATAACTCATGTGTTACGTAGCTGCATTTCTCTGATAAGCAAGAGGCTTGACTTCTCTGAATGAGTTTGATCCATTCATTTAGCTGAGGTTTTTGAATGCTGAACTTGGATTTCCAGGGCCATGCTTTCTACTTGGTGGTCAGCAAGGTAAATGTAATCTGCACATCAAATGCAGAACTATAATGTGCATTTGAAAACATGTTTGTTCCAGGCATAGTGAGGACTCGTTTAATTATTATTTGGGAAATAAGATGTATCTTCTAGATACCTAAGCTTATCTCTCAAATGAACACAAAACTTTATTCTTACCATTAGTAATAAAAGTATTTTATATAATGTATTACAAATGTTCTTGCTCTCTGAAGTATGGTATAATGATTTTTTTAAAGAACTGGGGGTATCACCATGACTGTACATTATGCTAAGCTGGCAGATATAAATAATACAATCACACTTGTATTAAGTGCCACTCAACTATACAGCCCATGCTGCTGTGGTTTTTTAATTTGAAATTCTGCTTTTTATAGATTTTCCTACTCTTCCCTTGCCATTATAATGTCAGCTGCCTCTTCTTATTGCTATAATTGCCTACCTAGTTTTAACAGTTCTCTTGCCTTCTACAGTTCTGTTCAAAGTCAAATTCAGGTGCCTTTTTGATGAAAAGTCTTCTTTTCCTTTGTGTAGGTAACCAATAGTGGGATTGCTGGATTGAATGGTAAGTCTACTTTTAGTTCTTTGAGGAATCTCCATATTGTTTTCCATAAGGGTTATGCTAATTTGCAGTCCCACCAACAGTGTATAAGTGTTCCTTTCTCTCTGCATTCACACCAGCATCTATTGTTTTGGGACTTTTTAATAAAAGCCATTCTAACTGGATTAAGGTGATATCTCATTGTGGTTTTAATTTGCATTTCCCTGATGATTAGTGATGTTGAGCATTTTTTCATATGTTTATTGGCCATTTGTCTTTCTTCTTTTGAGAAACTTCTGTTCTTGTCTTTTGCCCACTTTTTAATAGGGTTGTTTGTTTTTTTCTTGCTGATTTGCTTGAGTTCTTTGTAAATTCTGGATATTAGCCCTTTATTGGATGTATAGCTTGTGAATATTTTGTCCCATCTGTAGCTTGGGTACAATGAACACTATTTGGGTGATGGGCACACCTATAGCTAGAAGTCAAGCATTACAAAAGTGATCCATGTAACCTAAAGCATTTGTACCCCCTTAATATTTTGGGGAAAAAAGTCAAATTCAGCCTCAACCTGGAATGATGCAGCTGTTGCCTATGGGGGCTTCTACCTCTCCATCTCACCTTATTCCAAATCAGTCCCCACACTGCTGCCAGTATAACCTTGTCTTGGTAAAGCTTCACTCACACCATTTCCTTGCAAAAAATACTTTGGTGGGGTTCCACAGCCTGCCTACTGAACTGGATTATGATTTTCTACTCTAGCATTGAGGGCCATCTGCAACATATCTCTAGCCTGTTGTAGTGAATGAGTCAGTTAACTTGCCTGCTCTGCCCAGGCTCCCTTTCCCAAAGTCTCTGCTCCTTCATACAGCCTCTGGAAGGGGCACCTTGTGCCCAAATGCATTGTCCTTGCTCCCTCTTCCTGTTCATAGCTGCTAGGACCAGGGTAGAAGCCTGACCTACAGGAAACCAGTCCACAGCCTGTGACAACTTGCGAATTTTGCATTGGGGGATTAGGGTTGTCAAAGGGTTTGAGTAGGTGTGAAAAGGTGCTTGTGGCAGAGATACTAATGAGATATCTATCCTCCTCTCCCCAGGTTCTAGGGGGCACATGGCTGCCCAGAATAAAGACAGTATGTTCAGCCTCCCTTACAGAAAAGTGTGGCTATGTGACCAAGTTGTCTATAGCAGTCAGCCTACTGGTCTCATAAGCTTAGTGTACACTAATTATTTTTTTTTCTTTTTTTTTTTTTTTTTATTTACTGGTGCCAACAGTTAATACACTAATTATTTATTGAACAGTTGTGGGCTGTAAAATGCACAAAAAGCCTTTTTGAATGATCTCTGAAATAAGAGAGAGCATGTTCTCCACTGAGTAAAATATACAAGATTTGGTGCAAGCCTTTGTGTCTTCTAGATGCTTCCTCTTCCTTTTCTGGCTTTGAGTTGATGGTACTTAACAAGAAACCACTAGGTATTTTGCTACAGTTTTGGAAGGAAACTTTCTAAGTCACCATGAGGAGCTTTGCTGAGATAGGGATTCTTTGTTGAAACAAACTCCTATGCTAAGTATCATACTTATGACTGTAGTAATATGCAATAACGGAATTAGAAGCACAGAAAGTCTAAACAATTTATGAAAAAGTCAGAGAGAAAGTCTGTGTCTCGTAAAGTAGAAACAAAAAGTTCTTCAGATTTCTTTGCGCTAATTACTACATTATGGACTCTCTGATCTGCAGCCTACATTCAATATAATCATCATCATAATTGCCAAAAGGGCTCCTAAATGATCACATATGTATAACATTGGATTGACCTTGCTACACCCACGTCAGAAAGATCAGATCCGGTTCACAATGCAGTAGAAAATCCAGTCTAACCACTTCTTTCATTTTCTGTACATAATTGATGGATTTTATGACTGATGTGGATAAATGTTTTGGTATTAACATTCACAGTCAAACCCAGACATCATAAAATGGATCCATGTGTAATTATAACTGCAACTTTAAATTATTACTGGGAGAGCATGCCACTGAATAATGTGGGCTAATGAAAAAAAGGCATGAGGCCTCACATTAGGATGCATCATTTAAAGGGTATAATCGGTAGCCACTGACAATTCATTGTACCCCCTTTCACGCTCAACCATCATGTCATGGCACACTGGTGTGCAGAAGTCATTTGTGTTAATAATATTTTAAGTCATAGAAGTTGCCACTGATTTGACGTATTTGATTTTGTTTTTTACAAATTCGAATGGATTTGAAGTTACTCTATTTATAGCTGGCCTCTCTCCCACTTGCTTCTTGAATGGGTGAGAGAACTGCTGAGTGACAGGTGGCATCATAGGAGCTGTGTCTTACCCAAAACCTGGTGGGCAAGGCCTTTGGCTGCTTCCTGGACAGCCTGAGGGCCCACACGTGAGCTGGGTCATGCGTGTGTGTGTGTGTGTGTGTGTGTGTGTGGCTGCCCTGGAAGATAAGAACTGCTTTCCCAGGCAAACGCAGTGGTGTGGCTGAAAGGACAAAACTGGGCTGGGAAACACATTAATACTGTTATGTAACAGACTCAAACAAGAAAACACAGGACAATGTAGAAGGAATGCAAAGTATGAACAAGACAAGAAAAAGAAAAGACAACACAGGACAATGGAGAATTCTAAGTATGTAGAGAGGTCTGCAGAGCCACGTGGCAGGCTGCGGGTCGCTAGCATGCACAGGGGAGCAGACTGCAGCTGGTTTGGCTGCTGCGTCCCCTCCTCCCCCATGAATCCATATCCTATGGACTGAGGGGCTCAGATTTTATACTGTGGCCTTAGCAATTTAAAAGTCAGTTATAGCAGAACTTTCATGACATTTGTGTTTAAAAGGTGTCATGACTTTAATGTATTTTGGTTACTGTTGATAGAATATTATGGAAAATGAAAATGAAAGCACAGCTAAATTCTGCACTAGGTCACATACGAATCAGTTTCCGTGAGAGAGAGATTTTATAAATTCAGCCTATGTGCAAATGGAATTTATTTCATAAATTAACCTATGCTTAATATCGAATAAGAATACAGACTTCTTGTTTGTCTAAAATATTCCCATGAGAGAAGCTGAACTAGTCAGGTTCTGTGTAGTCAAATTACTCCTGCAAAGTGTGTGGGTGTCTAAAGTGCTCTGAAGAAGCTGGGTATGGAAATTAGTCCTACAGATCCCCCCAGAATTTCTGTTCTTTCATTCGACTCTCCAGTGAAAGTCTTGCCTTGCTAGTTTAAGGGTTTCCCTGGTTGTGCTACTCTTGAATAATTCTTGTATGGCCCAGAAGATATTGTACTGAATGGGAATCTGGCTTCTGAGAAAAGAGCTAAAGCTTTGGTAAATTTTGTCCCTAATTCCCTGACAAATGACCCATGAGATTCCTGAGGGGGGCGGCACACACAGCAGTAGGAAAGCTACAAAGGAGAAATCTGTGCAGGAGAGGAGCTGCCAGCAGAAAGGACTCGTCAGCTGGTAGCAACAGGAAAAGGCCCCAGGACAGAGGACACAGGGGTTACATACACCCAGGGAAGCGACTGTCTCAGCCCAGCAGCCTCCTGTTAGAGCCACACGCAGCTCAGACCAGCAAATGCTCTAGATGGTGGCACTGGGCACTCTGTGCCACTCTCGCCAGCTGTCTAATTTTCAGCCTCAGTGCCTTCTTGGAAATGATACTGTAACTCAGCCACAAACCTTCCATGACCCAGGGATGTGTACGTGTCAGGGAGGAAAGTGAGTGGCAGCAAACCGCGGTGCTCAGCCGGCGAGAACTGCCCGGCCTCCCCAGACCCGCGTGTGGGCTGCCCCAGACCTGCCCCGACAGGGGCCTTTGGGCTTTTCCCCACTCCAAGACAAGTGCTGGGGCAGAGGCGCTGTGTGAATTCTTCCCTGACATTCCTTTTCAGGGACATTTCCTCTCTGGTCTTTCTGGTGGAGGAATTCAATCCTATTTTTGAGAAAGAAAATTCTGGATCAGAAAACTGAGCTTGACACCCAGGCGTCCTGGTCTGAATGAAGACCTCCTACAGATTCCACTTGTCCCCGACCTGAAAGCGAAATGGCTTTAGGGCACATATTCATAATAATGATATAATGTATAATATCACATATTCACGCACACACA
Organism: Varecia variegata; assembly: GCA_028533085.1. Classification (NCBI taxonomy): domain Eukaryota; kingdom Metazoa; phylum Chordata; class Mammalia; order Primates; family Lemuridae; genus Varecia; species Varecia variegata. The sequence goes on from CM052445.1 coordinate 5,988,922, forward strand.
TACTTAAATAGCTTACTATGTGCGCCAGGCTCTCTTCTAAGCACTTTACATGTATCGACTCATTTCGTTCTCCAAACAATAGTACTATGAATAAGTACTATTATTGTTCTTACTATGTATCCCTTCACTGCAAAGGAAACTGGACACCTGCTTTTTCATCTGTGAAAAGAGATACTAGTGCCGCAGAATTGGAAGGGTCAAAACAGAACGAATATCTAGGAAACTGTAAAGGAATATACCAACGCGAGGTATTATTAATCTCCTGATCCCGGGCTTCCTTAAAATACTTACTCTGGGTATTTTCTGATTTCTGTGTGCAGATGGAGGAGAAGATACTCTGTGTAGACCAGCGCCATTCAAAGTGTGATCTGCGGACTGGCAGCAGCAGCGGCAGCAGCGGGACGCTTGTTAGAAATGCAAGTTCACGGGCCCTTTCTCAGCCCTCCTGGTTCTGAAACTACGGATATGGAGCCCAGCGGTCTTATGTTAGCAAGCTTTCCAGGTGATTCTGATGCTTGCTAACGTTTGAGAAGCTCTGATGCGGACAGTTCATTCATTCGTTCAATAAATATTTATGGAACATCTCTAGAAAGGGCCAGTCACTGTGTTGGGAGGACAAGACAAAGTTGCAATCCTCAAAGAGAGTATATCCTTCTTAATAAACTCCTTTGAACTCTGCGAGATTCTGTTCGAGTGTGAACTCAAGCAACCCGCTGCCTCCAGAGCATAGTGTAAACTCCTATGGGGGTGGCGCTGGCGCTGTTCAGCAGGGCTGAACAGTTTCAGCCCTGCTCCCAGCCTTTCCTTCCACCAAACTGCTTTTCCCAGATGTTCTCTCTGGCCTTCGTGCTTTGGTGCCCACTGGTCTCTCTCCCTGAGAGCCTTTCTCCTCCTGCTCCATCCATCCGTCAAGACTCTGCTCAGATGAAACCTCCCTCACCCTCCTCGTGGAAAGTCACCTCTTCTCAGCTCCCTTAGCCCCTTGTCTGTGCCTGTTCTATTTGCCTCTCAGGCTGCATGGTAAAATGTTTTATGTCTGGCTTGTCCCCTAAACTAAAAGCTTATATTTTTTATTTCTATATCTTCAGAGTTTAATACTTTAGGAAGGGCTCCCGGATGTCCACTGACGGAAGACAGGGGAATTGGAAGGCAGGGACATGAAGTGAGAGAGAGAGAGAGAGGAAATGAGGGAGGGAAGGTGGGTCCTCCTGAAATGTGGTGGTGTGCTGACATTCACCTTTATTTCTCTTGTCAGTCATCAGCTCTTCATCTGTTAAGGTTGTGATATGGTTTGCATGTTCGTCTCCTCCAAATCTCATGTTGAAGTTTGGTCCCCAGTGGGACCCAGGAGGTGTTTGGGTCATGGGCGTGGATCCCTGATGAATGGCTTGGTGCCCTCCTCGAGGTAATGAGTGAGTTCTCACTCTGTTACTTCACGTGAGACCTGGTTGTTTGAAAGAGCCTGGCACCCCTTCCTCTCTCTCTCTTCTGCTTCTTCTCTCACCGGGTGACACACCTGTTCCCCTCCTGATGCCCTCAGCAGGAGCAGATGCTGGTGCCCTGCTTGCACAGCCTACAGAACCATCAGCCAAATAAACCTCTTTCCTTTATAAATTACCCAGCCTCAGGTATTCCTTTATAGCAACACAAAATGGATTAAGACAAGGTGCAGATAGGATGATTTTGTCTTTTGGGTGGAAGAGACTTCCAAATGGGGCTATTGAAATGATCTGCAAGTGTTAATTAAACTCAGTAAATATTTATTTCACACCTACTGTGTCTAAGGCACTGAGTTACATACAGTGAACAAGACCTCCTCCTTGCCCTTAGCAGACAGAAAGGTGCAGCTTCAAGCTCCTGCATTAGGAGCAGTGACCACTGCTCTACCAGGGTGGTAACACACCAAAGAAACCCAGTGCAGCAGACAGGCAGGGTCAAGGTGAGCACAGGCCCAGGGAGGGGCACCAGACCTGGCATGCTGAGGACAAGCCAAAAGAGGGCTCGTTCTCTGAGTCCAGGGAGCAAAGGGTTCCACCTAGCCTTCCTGAGGACGGAAATGCCAGTGAATATCACAACTCCCATCACTGTTGTTTGATGTATAAAATTATATTTAGGCAGAATGAATAGTAAATGGTACAAAGTTGTCAATCTATAGTGCAGGTTCAATCATGTTCCACCAACCTTTTTGTTATCCTAACAAGGTTGAGGATTAAGGACCCTGCTGAGTATCGGTAATAATCGATAACTGAAATTGATCTTCAACTCTGATCATTGCTATCCAGAATCGGGGGCTCAGATGGGGAAAATGACATACACAACATTCCTCTTGGAACACTGCTTCAAGAAAGCTCAGTTTGGCAGTATGCCCTAGGTGACACCTACTTGCACTGCAAAGTGGCCGCTGTCACTGCTGCTCTCACCTACATACAAATGCCAACAAGAAGGTGTGCTTGTGGCAATTTTAGAGGAGTGGGCATGGTGAGCAGTTCTCCCGGGTCTGGGGGTTCTCCTGGATGGGCTCCTGTCGGCATGTTCCCCAAACAGAGGCCACTTGGTGACGTGAAGCAGAGCTGTGACCTTGGGCAGGTTATCAAACTTCTCTATCTTTTCCTATTGGTCTGCAAAACAAGGATAGTGATTTTAATATATAGCTGGAATGTCTCGCAAATATTAAATACAACAATGTTATTGTTATTATTGCTTTACGGTAAGATATCACATGAAGTGCTGTAGGGTGGGCAGGTTCAGGGTTTCTCTAAACTGGTGATGTTGGAACTGCTATAAAAGAACCATTAACGTTGTATCTGACCAGTGGGGAAGCCTTCAGCAGGACCACAGCTGAAGCCAGAATGGACCAGGCTGAGAAGTGGGTGAAGTTTGTGTCTGATGGCCCCTGAAATTGCCTCCCCACAAAGGGCTATCCTTCCTCTCCCACATCTTAGTTCTGTCTTCCCACCCATAACTTGTTTCCACCTTCCCTTCACTCTACACTCGGGGAGAATTTCATGGGGGAAATGGTTTTTGGTATGGGGGAAGATGGTTTTTCGATGGGTTGATCACTTTGGAACTCTTCCGATGGCATTCTTGAGTCATTGCTGACTTTCTTAATGTAGGACTGATGCCACAGTCCTCTGCTAAGGCTTGCATTCCTTCCAGAAGACCTCAGCTGAGAGCCAGGGCCTGGCACTGCTGCCGAAGACCTTATTCACCACTTGAGCTTTCCTGCATGGCCCTTGTGTGTGGAGGTGGGAAGCGGTGAGGAGGAGGGTGGAGATGGGGCTGGGCAGTTAGATAGAATCGTGTTCCCGGAAAAGCACTGAGGCTCATTTGAAATATTGATTCCTCTGTGGGGGTCACAGCCCAGCCTTTGTTGTGCTTTCAGAGGGTCTATTTATACATTTTGGTCTTCGTTTCAGAGTTGCCTCCTATCCTGGTGACACTCCAGCTTTGCTGAAGTAGTGTTTAAAAAAGAAAGTAGTAATTATCCACTGCACACCCAGCTGAAGGGATGAGAATGAATGCAGAACAAAAGCTTTCAGATGAGCATTCGACTCCCACGGTTTCAGGAGGAATCTGGAATCCTCCCCGTGTCTAGCTAAAGCAAGGTTCTTGAAATAAATAAGGACTTTCATGCCCTTGTAAACCATCCATATCTTGGGTTTTCAGGTCCATATTCTGACTTTCACACTGTGATGCTTTTGTCCTTCGTCCTTCACACGGAGCTGGGGTGGGGGTGGGAGGGATGTGGGAGGGGAGATGTCGGTTGAAATGTTTGGTCTGAAAGGCAATCTTTCATTCTCCTGAGTTCCCTGCCTCCCTCCCAGTTCTTCCTAGGCAGCGTAAGAGCCTAGAGATTTAATACCAAGGTCTCAGGACAGGCCCAGGTGCTCTCTGGCTGCATCCGAATGAGCAATCCCTGTGAGCCCAGCACAAGAACGAGCCTAAGAATCCACACTCAGAGTTGAGCTCTGATCAACCCTTGGAACCATGAGAATTAATGAGCTGGTGGTTGCTTTAAGCCACAAAGTTATGGGGTGGTTGGTTATGTAGTAATAGTAACCAAAACATAACTTTGGGGCCACATGTGGCCAAATTTTGAAGTTTGGATTCAGTCAAGGGGCCACACTCGGGGATCTGGAGGGCCACATGTGTCCCCGAGGCCACCCCTGCATGACTAGACTACTATTAAGGAGATGGAAATGCCACACTTTTGGAAAATTAAAAGGTAGTACTTACCAAAATCTAGAAAACTATTTATACCCTTTGAAACAGAAATCAAACTTCTCTAATATTATCCTAAAAAATTATTCAACAAGCAAAACAAACCATATGCATGAAAAGTGCTGATTGTAGTATTATTTTTAAAAAACTTACAAATAATCTAATGGAGCAAAAATTAATTATAGGTTTACTAAATTATGATACATCAACACATGGGAATGTTAATCTGCTTTTAAAAATAATATAATAGAATCCCTCTTATGCAACTTCACTGAAACTAGTGATAAAAAACACTTACTTTAAATGCTTTCTTTTATTTAAAGAATACACAGTTACTACATTCAATTGCCTGTATTTTGTGTAGCACCCAAGCCTTTGAGTGTGAGTCTGCCGCCTCGACCTCCACGCCAGCTTGAGCATAATCACATCCACACGCCACTGTGGCGTGAGAAATGAAGGACACTTGGGAAGCCATATGAATGCAGAATCATCTAGACTCCCCTTCCCCCAGGCTTATCTCGCTGCATCTATTTCAGTAGGCTTTATTTTTAGTGACTCATTTTTATTGAGATTTGCAACTTAGTTTTTATGGATCTTTCTGCACTCACATTTTATGAGATATTTAATTAAATTGTGCAATTATAATATCAAGTATGATTGGCAAGAACAGATTTGGGGACAAACACAACAGATTTTTGGTCTGAAGACAGCCCGACAGAGGAGAGCAGATGTGTGCAGGTGTATACCAGAGCACGGCCTCCTGTCCTTGGCTGCCCCTGACTGGGGACATCAGAGAAGACCGAAGAGGCCACGGAGAGCAGCAGGTACCATGCGTGGCTGGCTCAGTGGAGGGCAGTGAGGAAGCCTTTTGCTCTAAACATGAATACTACATACAACACAGGAGCATTATGTCTTCACGTTAAGTGACGAAATACAAAATGCATGTATGGGCTGGCAAAAAGGAGTAAAAATTGTAACCATGCAGACAAAGGCCATGATGGTCTATCTCAGCAACCCAGTTCCAATAACTGACTGTGATATTAGGATTATATATATTGGTTTTCAGCCACAGTTTCTGGTTCATAACTCCCATGGCCCTTGTTACCGTCTTCTGTTATAATGTTGAGAACTTCAGGCAGGCCTCAGGAAATAGAATCTCCGTCTCTGACCTTCTCCTGTCTCCCTTTCACCCGCCCACTCGAATCTGATTGTGGATCCGAACACCCTCACTCCAGAGAGGATCCTGCCTCATACCCTACAGGAAGGAATGCTACACAGAGAAGCCAAGAAAAGTCGGACACATAGGCCTTGCTGGGTTTAGATCACGCACTTTTTGTCCAATCACATTTCTATACAGTTGTCAATCATGCCTATATAATGAAGCCTTCATAAAAACCCAAAAGGTCAGAGTTCAGAGAGTTTCTGGACAGCTGAACATGTAAGGAAGCTCTGTACCCCTTCCCCTGTACCTCTCCCTACGCATCCCTTCATCTGTATGCTTTGTACTGTCCTTTATAATAAACTGGTAAATGTGTTTCCCTGAGTCCTGTGAACTGCTTCAGCAAATTAATCAAACTCAAAGAGGGGTTCATGGGGACCCCGACTTGAAGCTAGTTGGTTGGAAGTTCCAGAGGTCTGAACTTGCAACTGGTATCTGAAGTGGGGGAACAGTCTTGGGGACTGGGCCCTCAACCTGTGGGATCTAAGACTATTACCAGGTGGGTATCACTAGAATTGAATTGAATTGGAGGAAACCCAACTGATGTCCACTGCTTGGTGTCTGGGGAGAACCCCCCACATGTGGGGTCACAGAAGTCGTCTTCTGTGTCGATCATTATGTTGATGAAACACTGACCAAGTAAGGACCGTTTCTGATGGCAATGCAAATAAATGCTCAAACCTGAAGTGTATGACTCATCTAGGACAAATCCATTTTATGGTTGAGGACATAGAGAACTTCAGGGCGGGGCTAAGGAGGAACTTTGCCCACTAAGCCTATTAGAAACTTATAAAAATAAATTATGAAGATTGCAGAAATTACTTCCTAAGTGAATCTTTATTTTGTGAAGCATTAATGCAGTGGGAATTATTTATGTAATTATGTCTGCAGTCCAAGGGATGAGCTAGGTAAGTTTTATCCAGTTTTTTTATTTGTAAAATGGTAACAGTTCAGTAGTCCCTGAACAAAATTTGTATCTCTTTCAGACATCTAATCACATGAATTATTCTTGTGACGCACTTGTACCTTTTTTGATAATTTTTGTACTTTTTGGTAGACAAGAGAAATTAGTACTGAGTCTAAATTAAGAGAATAAGAAGTGTCATGATGACATTTACAATTTGGCTCAGGAAGGTATTATCATGTTCTAATATCAATTTCTTTAGTGTTTAGATAAATTCAACCATTAAACCAAAACTGTAGATAAAATGTATTTAACACTCTATTCCTGAGCACCCACTATGTTTCAGACACTGTTTTAGCAGCTAGGTGTACAGTACAGAAGACTGTCACGGGCCCTGCCTTCAAGGGGCTTGCAGAGCCAAACCGATGTGTACGACCTGAATGCCGGGGCACGCTGGGGTGCAGCCATCCACGCTTCTGGATGAGGAAACTGAAGCAAGAGGAGAAAGAGCAACTGTCTTAATGTCACACCAGCTTGGATCTGCCTATTTCCTTTTAGTTCCTGACTTACATTAGTAAGGAAAATTAGTTCGCAAAATAGCAGGGAGTTGATTCCGACTATACGACATTCTGGAAAAGGCAACACCATGGAGACAGTAAAAGGATCAGTGGTTACCAGGAGTCGGGAGAGAGGGATGAACAGGCAGAGCACAGAGGATTTTTACAGCAGTAAAACTATTCTGTGGGACACTGTAACGGTGGGTACATACATGTGTCCAAACTTATAGAATGTGCAACACTAAGAGTGAACCCCAATGCACACTATGGACTCTGGGGGAAAGTGTTGTGTCCACCTAACAGGTTCGTGGATCATAACAAACGCAGCACCCTGTGCAGGATGTGGGGTGGGGAAGGCTGTGGGTCCGGGGGGGCAGCGGGTATATGGGAACTCTGTGCCTTCCACTCAGTTTTGCTGTGAACTTAAAACTGCTCTAATAAAATACAGTAAATTGAAAATAAAACCAGGGTGGAGTTCAATTATAATTAACTACTTTAATCTATTTTAATAATTGGGTGGGATCTTCCTTGTGTATTATTCATGCTTATATACATATATATATATATATGAATTACATATGATGTTCTCGAAATAATTAATCAACAAAAGAGTGAATGTTTCAAGGAAGGCACGACAGCTGGGCTTAGAAGGCAGGCAGTCCTCCTCCAGGGAAGCACGCAGATCTGAATTCAGCCGAGCACCAGATGCACACACAGAATCCAGCGCTCCAGTGTGACGGAGGCCCCACAGGAGAACTTGAAAAGGGGGCCAAGATTCTCGTCTTCCAGTTGTTTCTCCCCAGAGGAGTAACAAAGAAGATTCTGGATGGGATTCGCTTTTGCTTTTGTTTATGTTTTTTTTTAATTTTTGAATGGGTCTCCTCTAAAGATGCTTTGGAGGTAGAACTTCCTTCAAAATAGCTTATTTTATTCTTAAAAACACATCCATGTCCTTAAATCCATTTTTAAGTATTCTTTTTTCTTTTCTTTCTTCGATACAGAACGTGCACTGTGTTGGTGCTAATGAGCAGGCCCCAAGGGCTCTGCAGTGCGGCCGAGGTGCACTGGATGCCTGGGACTCACCCAGGACAGTCCCGAGGCAGGGTAATCTCCCCCACGAGGTATCTGGGTCCGTAGGCAACCTGCAGAGTCTACAGAATCTACATTAGAAGGTAACCTGTCACCTGGGAGGCCGCCCCAAGCCCGAGCCCTGCTGCTGGTTGGGAGCAAAGCAGAGGCCTTGGGCATCAGCTGGAGCAACACCTCTGCACCGTGCACCTGGAGCACCTGGAGCACCCCTCCACCTAGGCGCCTAGGACCAGATGGCAGTAATCACCGAGTGTCCCTACAGCAACCCCAGCCCCTGTGGATGGCCACACTATGGGTGGGGTAGGTCCTTGATTTTAATACTGGCTTCTGTATTGGGAACAATATACACCTTCTCAAGTGGCTTTGTGGGGACAGAACCCAAGAGCTGAAACAATCCTGTCGCAAAAGAAGACACTGAGATTATTGGGCTGGAAGGAACTTTTGGTCTTATCTGGAGAAGGCTCGTCTATAAAACTGCTGCTCCTGGTGACATTCTGCTCCTTTAGATTAAATTTTCTTGTGCCCTATTTTTGCAACTCCAAACACTGTAATGTACCATGTGTGTCTCATGGCTGCTGTTCTCAAAACCCACTTGAAGGCTGGGCACGGTGGCTCACGCCTGTAATCCTAGCACTCTGGGAGGCCGAGGCGGGTGGATCGCTCAAGGTCAGGAGTTCGAGACCAGCCTGAGCAAGAGTGAGACCCCGTCTCTACTAAAAAAATAGAAAGAAATTATCTGGCCAACTAAAAATATATATATAGAAAAAATTAGCCGGGCATGGTGGTGCATGCCTGTAGTCCCAGCTACTCGGGAGGCTGAGGCAGTAGGATCGCTTAAGCCCAGGAATGTGAGGTTGCTGTGAGCTAGGGTGATGCCATGGCACTCACTCTAGCCCGGGCAACAGAGCGAGACTCTGTCTCAAAAAAAAAAAAAAAACCCACTTGAAAACAAGAAGCCTCTCTTACCTGTACACATAGGTAGAGCCCTCGCCCAATAACAGCAAGTAAGAATTCTTATTTAGTGCTTGCCAACCATTTCACAGCTGGAAGTGCAGGAAGTAGGTTTAAATTCACATCCATCTGACCCAAGAGTCTGAGCTTTTAACCAATATGGTGTAATGCCACCATTTATGTGTACCTAGCATTGTGCTGGGAGGTTTCCATTTTATTTCTCATCCTTATCATGGCCCTGAAAGGTAGTGTTTTATCCCCATTTTCCAGATGAGGAATCAGGGCTCAGAGTGGTTATATAGCTTGCCTGATGTCACAAAGCTGACAAGTGATTGGCTCAGATTTCTAAACCTGCCTCTGCCTGACTCCAAGCCATGTCCTTCCTACTATCCCATGCTGCTCTTCTGGCAAAGGCAGCATATCTGCCTGGGGGCAAGAATGGGGCCCAAAACGCGCAGGAAGTGTAGTCATTTTGGAGACAGGCTCAGGACATCAGAGCTGGAAGGAATGATTCAACTGAGGGTTTTCTAATGTCAGGGTCCATGAACAACTAGCTGGCTTGAGTGGATAGTGTGTGACCCCTGGATCTGGGAGGTGGTGTGTGACCCCCTGGATCTTTGTACAGATAAGGAAACTGAGGCCCGAACAGGTGACACAACTTGCCCATTGTCACAGAGCCAGTTGGTGAGAGACTGAAACTCTCAGACTCTTGTCTTTTCTCAGCTAAATAAATCATCATCTCCTTTAGAACGTGGAAAACTGGCTTTGCTCACATTTCTTCCAAGTCTGGTGTCTAAGGCCTGATTCGTCACAACCCTGGCATTCGATACACATACGCTCTGGCTTCCTAAACGGAAAGGCAGGCTCGGACTCCCAGGCCTGTGCTTTCCCGCTGCCTCATCCCGCCCTGAAACAAAGGGAGCCTCATGGCTTTGACTGAACGGGGGAGGACGGCGGAGTTGAAAGGAATTACCTACCGAGCCCCCAGGCACACTTGCTCATGAGTCAGAACATCGTACTGCTGTGAGAACACGCCTTAGATATGTATTTAAAATCTGTACAGCATGTACTTCCCTGTAGCTGCTACCTCACGGAGGCCAGCCTCGGACACGCCCCAGTGACAGCATCCAGGCAGAGCGCAGCCGCCGGACACGTCGCAGGCCTTGGGCTGGCAGGCCGGGGACACAGAGGAAAGGCAGCGTTGCCTGGGGAGGGCCTCTCCCTCCTGGAACATGGACCCAGGGAGGTCTGGTGAGGTTCAGGAAGCCAGATCTCCCGCACACCCACTGTGCGCTGGGCGCCTGCTCACAGCTAACGTTACTCAGCCATTTTTATATTTAAATAACCAAAGCCTGAAAACTGTAGAAGGGACTTGTCGGGGTGACTCACTGGGGATCCCAGCCACAACCTTTTGCATGCATCATCAAAGGCCTACGATGACAGACACAGCCAGGCCCAGCCTAGCTGACAAGTAAGGACAGACACCGCGCCCTGCTGGGAGCTCCAATCCAGCTTGTCGGGGGTGCTGTGGGCCGCGGGCAGCCCCTGATGGGTGTGGACAGGAGCTGCTTATTGACAGACGCAGCCCTCACTGGAACAAGCACCAGCCAGACACGCTGGAAAGCGGAGAACATCGCCCTGGTTATTTCCAGGTGGAGACACTTCCATCTAAGGAGACTGGTGAGGTGCCATCTCGCACCTGGATGACTGGAAGTGTCACGTCTTCTTCTATTCTTCCCTATACAGCCCTCCTTCTAATCTGCTCTCCACTTGGCAGCTAGAATGTGCTCTCTCCTTAAATTGAGGTTCATCCATGTTGTAGCATGTGTCGGAATTTCCTTCCTTTTAAATCCTGAGTAATAGTCTACATCGTGTTTACCCACTCAGCCACTGATGGACACTTGGGTCATTTTAGAATGTTCTTTTAGAAAATGCTAATGCAACAAGCTGGCAAGGTTGCTCCCTCTTCACAAGACCACTGCCCTCCCTCTGTCCCCGGGCCATTGCCTCCCAGGCCCCCTGGTGTCCTCTCATTCCTCTGAGCCCTTGGCCTGAGAAGCTGGGCCCACCGCTCTTCCCCTGGTTACCTCACCTGCAGGTCCAGCCCACACCTGGAGCCATCCAAGTCGTGCTTCCTCACGGACAGCTCGGAGCTGTCATCGCACATCTGATTCATCTGGTCCCGTGCGTGACCCCTGCCTCCACCAGCAGGCTCCAAGCCCAGTGCACTGAACAGAGTGCCTGACCGACAGTCGGTGCTCCGCAAGCATTCCCGAGATGGAAGAACGAGCGCTGGAAGGAGGTGGGGCGGGAACTGGACTGACTCAGATTTGGACATCAGCTTGGAAGACCTTGAGCGAGGCTCCTGGCTCTTCTGAGCTTTGGTGTCCCCATCCGCATCAAGGACTAGTTGTATCAATCTTGCAGTTTTGTTGGGAGACTTTAGAGAATAAAGCACAAGCACGGTGCCTAGCACATAGTGAGCGCTCAGCAACATCACTGCCCTTCTTTTCTCTTACCCAAATCCAGTCTGAAGGGGCTATGGGTCAGAACACATTTGTTCCCGTAAGTGTCCCCAGCTGCACTGGCTCACAGGAAAGGTGGCATTTCCCTGGGAGACAAGGCTGGTGGAAAGGTCCCAGGGCCCTGACTACCTGACAATGTCCAGAGATGTTCTTTGCAAGACCTGAACACCCTACCTGCCTCCATCACACCACCACGCCGACCTCACCCTCAGCCATAGACCCCATGTTAGCTGGGGAGGGGGAGCAGGGCAGGAGAGGGGCGGTTTCTCCCTAGAATTTGGCAACTTGGTGGTTGAACTACTCCCACCAGGAGGAGTGTGTAAAATCACCGGTGTTTTGGGACTCCCTTCTCCCTTCTCCACTGTCCTGAGCAGGCTGAGCTCAGAGCTGTGGGCCCTGCATACTCCGGCAGCTGGCTGTACCCCTGGGCCCCGCGGTGCAGTGCCCTGGCTGTTATCGAGCACCACCAGAGCAAACCTGAGTACAAATACACATGCAGTTGCAGAATGATGGCTCAGATGAGAAACGCCAATAGTGGAGCCTTGCGAGCCTTGGCTGGCTGAGAGAGGAACTGCGAACTTGTTTTCCTAGGCTCAGACTCTTCTTTCAGATCCAGGGCCGACAAAGCAGGCCCATTATGTGGGGCGCTTCCCCCGGGACTCCCTCTCCGGATATCAGCTGGGTCAGGTTCCTTCTATGCAAATTGCTTTGTGCATTTATCCTGCTTTTCATTCACATGACATCTCCTGGGCCATCGCCCCAGCCTCTCTCCTCTGCAGCATTTCACAGGCAATGAGAGCTCAACAGGGGGAGAGGAGACACCTGCATGTTTGCTAAGGAGGTGGAGTCTTTCTTTATCCACTTCTCCTCTGCCTGCTGTATGTTACTATACGCCACATCCACAATGCTTGATTTTTGCAATAAAGACCAAAATAAAGCTGAGATGAACTACTCCTGGATTCAGAAGCCCCAGAAGGTCAAGGGATCCTGAACTCCACCTGTGTGCACACTCTACACAATGCTGTGTTTGTCATATGTGAGGTGGACCAGGTACCAGGTAGAACCTAAGAATGAATCTTGCAAGGGGTGTGCTCATTGCAAAAGACATCACTGAGGACGCTTCTCCTCTACACGGAGAATTCATTCTGTGTAGGACAGGGCTGCAGGGGAGGCTTCCACCACCTGCCTGTGTTCTGGGAGAGCAGGTTTTATTGCTCTGCAAGGGAAGGTCATAGTGGGTAGGGTGGACACCCCACAGTCCTGTTCTGCCGCTGACCGCTTCCCCCAAATGCCACGTTTTTATAGTTTGTCACTTCATTTGCACACAGAGGACCACTCTTTTGGAGTCTGTAAGTCGTGCTTGGCAGCTTGTCTTCAAATCCATGCTTTCTTTGCACCAATGGATCCCAGCTCTCAGTAAGGAGATGCTGGAGAGCACTTGGTCAAGGCTTGTTAAACTGAATTAGTTTCATGTTTTGGGGTGGAAGGTAGGGTCTTGCTGTCTTCAAAGAGCCTTTGATTCTTAAGTGATAAAAGCAAAGGTACAGACCTATATGCAAGATACAATCTCAGCTGCGAGTGCATCCCCGTCCCGACACACACACGCAGCTTGTGCACACATGCATTAAAAAAAAGACTTCACAGGGATACACCATAATGTTAATAGAGGTTATCTGGAGGTGGTTGGAATTATCGTTAGTTTTTAGCTTCTTTTTTATATATTTTTTTCAAAATGCCTATAGGAGCCTATATTACTTTTGTAATCAGAAAAGGAATAAACATTTTATTTCCTCTATAAAAATACCCTTGAAACTGGTTAATTCTTAAGTAGTCATCAGGCAACATTTTCAGAGGAATTAATTAAAAGCTAGCTTCAAGCAAGGTGTGGGAGAAATAGAACATGACATTAATATCTGAGGTTGGGGAGAGACAGAACAGTGACAGGGAAGAAGGGAGGGCCATGGTCACATAGGACGATCCCACCAGCACTACAGCTTTCTCACTGGTGTTTTCCTGGGTCTCTCTCTCTCTCCCTCCCTCTCACTCTCTCACACACACACACACACACACACACACACACACACAGAGCCTCCTCCTCTGCCATGTTCTAGGTCTGACACTAAGAACCCTGGACATCCCTCAATGCAGCAGTTGGAATACCTCCACGCTCAGGCTTAAAGGTGACAGTCAAACTGATACTGTCTTAGTCTGTGTTGCATTGCTATAACAGAATACTGAAGACTGGGTAATTTATAAAGACTATAAACTTATTTCACACAGTTCTGGAGGCTGGGAAGTTCAAGATCAAGACACTGGCATCTGGTAGGGGCATTCCTGCTGAGTCCTCACATAGCGCGAGACAGAGGCCAAAGGACCACATTCCCTCTATCAAGCCCTGTCCTCGTGGCACTAATCCATCAGGAGGGCAGAGCCCTCCTGACCCTAACACCTCCCAACACTGTCGCATTGGGGAGTAAGTTTCCAACATATACATTTGGGGGGACAAATTCAGATCATAGCAGGTATTATCAGTCAAGGTTCAACCGGGAAAGTAGTAATGTCCCCATTAAGTATTTAAAACAGAGGAAAATAAATATGGGAACTGATTTGACAGATGCAGGAAGAGCCGAGAGGCCAACAGGGGACTGAGAGATTAGCACTAGCAGGGAACCCCCCACCTCTAGGCTGCAGGATAAAGGGGGTGTGCGGTGTGTGGCCCTGCAGGAGCAGGAGCACTGGTGGGCCTTCCTGGTGGACCCAAGACCAGGAGGAGCCGTAGAGCGAGGGAGGGAACATCCTGGCCTTCCCCTTCCCCCTCTAGTCTTCTGCCAGCACCTCCCAGGCCAAACTCACTGGCAGTAGCTGCCCCTGAGGCCCACTGCGACACCAAGCAGAGCAGGGGTGGGGTGGGGCGGGATCTGAGGGCAGAGGGGCTGCAGACTGGACACTGTCTGTCCTCGGGCCAAAGGGACAGTGAACTGCCAGCTCATCCTCCTCCCTCCCTTCCCCACACCCCTGCCTGTTAGCAGGATGGGTTTGAATCATGCCAGGCAATTTTTTCTAGTCTATACCACCAGCCAAATTGCAAAAATTAAAATGTTACATTAGTTTAAAAGGACCTCCTAGATGTTTTTGTAAATGAGGGCACTGCGGTTTCAGAATGCCAGTCACTCATGTGGCTTCCAAGTTTCCTCCAACTGAGGACAACTCCTGGGCCAGAGAGGATCAGGGGGTCAGCTTTGTAATGATGGAGCTGCTTTGATAACTAGCCCGCCCCTGGACACGGTAGAGGCATCCTCCTCCCTCTCCCAGGGTCTCACGCTGAATGTCCCGCTTACCAGCAGGCTGAGAAGCCAGGAAAGGAGGTCCTCCAACCCAGGGAGTGACTCATGAGGCAGGAAACCAGGACAGAGGATGCTTCCCCAGGAACAAACAGATCCCAGGAGCGAGAGAGGCTGGCTGGGGCCTGGTGTCACCTTTGCAGCACAGTGACCTTACCCGCTGCTGTGGGCCAGCGATGGGGGAGTCTCACCACTGAGATTACTATTTCCCCCTTGTGGGGGACTGCGATGGTTTGAATGTCTGTCTCCTCCAAAATTCATGCTGAAATTTATTCCCCAATGTGGAAGTATGGAGACGTGGGGCCTTTAATAGGTGATTGGGATGAGAGCTCTGCTCTCATGAATGGATGAGTTCATTCATGGATGAATGGGTTATCGGGGAAGCGGGACTGGTGGCTTTATAGAAGAGGAAGACAGACCTGAGCTAGCACGCTCAGTCCCTGCCATGTGATGCCCTGTGCCACCTCGGGACTCTGCAGAGGGGCCCCACCAGCAAGAAGGCCTCACCAGATGCAGCCCCTTTGACCTTGGACTCCTCAGCCTCCATAACTGTAAGAAATAAATTCCTTTATAAGCAACAGAAAATGGATTAGGGTAGGGAGTGAAAAAGCGGTGAAGCATATTGAAGCTCTCTTGATAATATTTCCCTGAGTGGTAAAATGTAGGCAGAAGATCTTATTTTATAAGCCAAGACAGGAATCAGAGAAAGGAAAGAGGGAGGGATGTCTCCTCCCACCTCCACCCCTACCCCCAGCCTTGCAGATAATGTCGGGTATTTGGGGGGCAGCCTCGGCAATGAAGTCATAGTCATGGGTGAAAACAAGGCCAACGTCACCACCTGGAGCACACTGAGTAGGAGAACGTGAACCCACCCAAACCCTACAACCGGGGGCTAAGCTCTAATTAGCCTCTTGTTTGCATTTATTTCCACTGCCTCATACAGTCCTATTTTTGATAAATATAATACAAATGGATCATACATATGTACAGTTTTAAATTCTGCTTTTTAAAATTAACATATAATAAATAGTTTAAGTCTTTAAGTATTCTTCTAAAACTTTATATTAGTAGGTTTATAGTAGTCCATTTAATGGTTGTTTAAAATTTTAAATGTAGATTGTAAGATTTACTCTACAAACTACAAACACAGTACACAAATATGGTCACACCTCTTCTATATTCTTTTAAAATTAGCTGCTGAAGCACCCCAAGCCCTTTGGGCAGAAAGTCCAATTCATCCCTCTCAAAATTCCCTGCATCTCAACCATGTTACCAAGAGCACAAAATCTTTCCTCTATCCTTTGGAAGCACCTGGCAGCATGTTGTCACCTGAGCTTCTCTCTCGGGAGGTCCTGCAGCCCACCCCACCCTCCAGCAGCATTAGGCAACAGTTTTGAGTAGGAACTTGGCAATCATCATGTATACAATCTATCTGTCTGAAAGAAGCGTACATCAGCCTTGGTATAATACATTGTTAATCACTATTTGTCAGCTTTATCTTTTTTTCAAAATAGAGGGGATAGAGCTGGAGCCCATTCTACTAAGTGAAGTATCCCAAGAATGGAAAAACAAGCACCATGTGTACTCACCATCAAATTAGTATTAACTGATCAACACTTATGTGCACATATAGTAGTAACATTCATCAGGTGTTGGGCAGGTGGGAGGGGGAAGGAGGAGATGGGGATATTCACACCTAATGGGTGCAGTGCGCACCATCTGGGGGATGGACACACTTGAAGCTCAGACTCAGGTGGGACAAAGGCAATATATATAACCTAAATATTTGTACCCCCATAATATGCTGAAATAAACAATAAATAAAAAACTAAACACAATAGAGGGAAAATTAATATATTTGATATATATATTATTATATTACATATTAATATAATTATTATATAATAATATACAATTATTATATATAATTATATAATATAATAATTATGCTATATAATTATATAATTATAATAATTATATTATATAATTATATAATTATAATATATAATTATATCATATATAATTATATAATATAATAATTATAATATATAATTATATTATATATTAATATATTTTGATAACAGGTGTAAGGGTTTCAGGCTTAAAAAGAGGAACTTTTCCAAGGGTATTAAAAATAAATACCACGGCAAAACGTGCTGTCTGCCACCTGCATCCACACATGACACAGTTGCAGGGGGAGGGTGCCCATTGGGGGAATCAGATACAATTGCTGAGAGAGCTGCTGATGTTTATATATTGTGATATGTAAACAGACAATAACAACAACAACAAAAATCACTGGATATATGTGGAGAATCAGCACCTTGAAGGACAGAAAGAACTCCAAGCAATCAAAATAAATGCCGCCCCCATGTATAACAGAGTTAATTCAGGCAACAAGAAATAAAAAGTATAATTAGCATTCTTAGAAATATTCAAGCAAACATTCCTTCAATAAAGCAAGAGCAGATTTTTTGAAAAGGGCAATTAGATAAGAAAGAAATATATTTTAGAAATTCAGAAATTCAGATGGAAGCAAATGGGGGTATGCCCACACAATGAAATACTACTGAGCAATAAAAAGAAAGAAATTACTGATATATGCTGCAGCATGGATGAATCTCAAATGCATTATGTTGAGCTAAAGACGCTAGATGCAAAAGAGTGCAGGCTACATGGTTTCATCGACATCAAACTCTAAAACAGGAAAAATGAATCCGTGCTGATAGGAATCATTAGTGATTTCTGGGGAAAGGTCATGAATTGACCAGAAAATGGTGAGAGCAACTTCCTGGGGGATGGAAATGTTTTATATCTTGATGGGGTGGCTATTTGGGTTACATGTATACATTCATTACAATTAAATTGCACACTTAAAATTTGTGCATTTTATTGTATGATTATTATACATCAATTTTAAAAGGGATGCAAAGACCAACACGAATGAACTCCCCTCTTAAAAACAACAACAATAAAACGCCTTAGTGACCACTCTGATGTGTAATTCAGCTGACACAGAATCAGTGAATTAGAGGAAAGAGCAACAGAAATCATTAAAAGTGGTAAAACATGAATTCAGAGCAACCCAATACTTGTATAATAGGAATTTTATGAGAAGAGAAGAGAATGAATAGGAGGGAAAAAAGACAAAGAAAATATATAATAAGTTATAGTATATCTGAAGAGTGGAGAGAAAGGGGCCATTAGAATGCCAAGTAGGAATTTTCTTAAAACTACCTAGACATGGTCTGATGAAATTTCTCAATTCTAAGGTCAAAGATAAAAATTTATAAGCTTCAAAACAGGAAAAAAAAGAAACCCAAAACAATGATCTTCATAGAAAAGAGAATCACAGTTCTCACCTACACATTAAATGCTAGAAGATCGTGAAGCAGTGTTCCCAGGGCCCCAAGAGGAAAGAATGGTGAGGGGCATTCCACTTCTACCCAACTTGGTCATCAGGTGGGAGGAAGGCACGGTCAGTATCCTACCCACATCTCTCCTCTGCTGAAAACATAACACTTAAAACTCAAGGAAGTGGTTAAAAATTCATCAAAGTAAATAATTCAGAAAGGAAGATAAGAAACAGTGATAAACAATAAAACCTATAGTTAAGTTTAAGTAATTATTGATAACATCGTTGTTAAGTTTAGTACACTTTTAAATTTTCCTAAAATAGAAGAGGCATAATGTAAAAATTAGTAACATAAGCCCAAACATTTAGATTATTTCTGGAGGACGCAGCAATAAGGCACCATCTTGGAAGCAGAGAGACCAGACCCTCACCAAATACCAACCCTTTTGGTGCCTTGATCTTGAACTTCTCAGCCTTCAGAACTGTGAGAAATAAAATTTCTATTGTTTAAAATTACCCAGTCTGTGGTATTTTGTTATAGCAACACAAAAGGACTGAGACACCTACCAAATCTGCCAGCACCTGGGTCTTAGACATCCAACTTCCAGAACTGTGAGAAACAAATTTCTGTTGTTTAAGCCACACAGTCTGTGCCACATGCTGGAAGAGGCACCCATTTCTTTGGGAGATGGTGGTGTTGGAGGGTTGGTATCTGGTCATGAATATCACCATTGAACAAATGGCAGTGGTGTCTTTGCTGAAATAGCCCCCATGGTGTCGTTGGGCATTGTTGCTAGTTGTGTGGCCCCAGAACCTGGGTTTCTAGCTCTGCCAGAGACCCCTGAGTTACCTAACATCCTTTGACAAATGCCTTTTCTGTTTAAACACTACTGTTCTTTGCAACTCACAACCCCAATCAATACGGTAACTTTCTGTAGATGATAGAATTGCAGAAAACTTGATTATAGTGACTTCACCATGAAAAGTTCCCTCATGCTCCAGGAAGCCTCGACTTGGGCAGGCCAGGTGGGTGCAATGGTTTTACGAAGAACTCAGGCTCCTTTCTCACCCTGCTCTGCTGTCCTTGGTGTGCAGCTTTTGTCCTCGTGGTCACCTTCTGCATCTTCTGCCTGGGGGGTCAGCAAACTACCTGAATGTTCCAGAGAGTGTCATGTGGGCTGCAGGTCTTGTTACAGCTGTTAGCAGCCCCCACGTGGAGGTTTTTCCAGGTTCTTGGTGATCGTTGGCAGAAAAGAATTTCAAGATGCACCATGTGAGCCAGGCAAGCATCCTCTTTTTTTTTTTTTTTTTTTTAATTGAAAGCAAAAGTACACTCCTAAGAGAGAGAGCACAGGCAGGCTGAAACGAGCAGCTGCACTGGGAGTGTTTTTGGTCTTTTGAAGTCTCACTAATTGAGGGGAGGAATATTCAAGGCTAAGGGGTTGGCTTTTACTAGAATTTGGGTAGTAATTCCTACAATCAGGTTCCCTCCCATTTTCATAATTTATATGGTTGTCTTGAACTGTCGTGGTGATTTCAAGGGTGGAGAAATTTTAAAACCGCAATATAAATGATACTTTAATTAGCCAAAGTTCATGTAAGGCGACAGAGACACCTGACAAGCTGGTTGAAGCTGGTTCTTGCCTGAGGTTGTCAGCCCCTCTAGTCAGCTTCTGCCTGAGGGTTGTTTATTTTAACACCTGCACCCACTCTGCAAGCCCCTGCATCCCGTCTCGGCCCTGTCTCCCACTCTAACACAGCAACTCAACTCCACCACCACAGCACAGAACCAGCCACAGACATGTGTATACAAATGGGCACAGCTGTGTTCCAGAAAAACTTTATTTCAAACACAGGGGCAGCAGGTGGAACTTGGCCCACAGGCCACAGTTTGCCGATCCCCATTCTGTATCCATGCTCCAAGAGGAGGAAGAAAGGGCCAGAGTTAAGGCTCATTGGCCAGGTCTGTGTCATACGACTACCCCAGCTGCAAAGGCAGTGGGAAGGCTGGCATCTCTTATTGTAACATCTACAACCTTTATAGCAGGGCCTCCCAAACATTTCCATTCCATGTTACACATACAAAATGATAATGTTTGTGAAGCAGATAGGGTACATGCTACTCACAGCCGGACTAACTGGCCCAGGGGCAATGGCTGGCCCAAGTCCCACCTGCTGCCTCAAGGGTGGAAGGGAGCAATTTTTCAGTCCCCCATGTGCCATTTGCAGACACTGGCTGGAAAGCTCTGCTCCAGAGCAATACAGGCCAGGAAGAAGGTTGTAGGACAGAACAAGTCCCCCAACATGTGCACAGACTTGGAGGCTGTATATTCAACATCCTTGCAGAATGAAAACTCCAAGCCACAATAGAAAATCTGGTTTTAATCAAATTCATATTCTAATCTTTGATTGCAAAACTCCTCATAAATAGAGCATTCTTAAAATGTTTTTTAACATAGTGTGACACTCTTATTCTGGTACTTCCCAGGAAGTGGGAGCTGACACTTCAAATTGTAGTTTCTCCACCAAAAATAAGGACTTCTTTTTGCATCCTGTGAGTAGCTGTGACAGGGTGACAAGACACCCCAGCACTGGCCAAAACCACAAAGCTCCATATTTTTGGATCAGTGTGAAGATTTGTTTTAATGATTCCAAACCTTCAAAGCCTTCTCTCTGCATAGGCCCAGCCCCTGCTTGCCCTGGGCCCTCTGGGTCCCCTCAGGGCTTGTGTGCTCAAGCCCACACTCTATTTCTGCTCTGGGTTTACTCCTTGTGGCTGAGACTGAGACACAGCATGGTGTGCTTGTTCTTTAGGGCAGCAGATGTCCTGGCCCCTTCCTCACACCCCTCCGGCCTCTTGCTTCCGACACTGTCTCCCACCTCTGCTGCCAATCGCCCTCTGCTTCCTCGGATAAATCAGGAGAATCTCCCTGTCTCATGATCCTCACTTAGTCACATCTGCAAAGTCCTTTTTGCTAACACTTCAAGTCCCAGTGGACAACTTGGGGGGCCGTTGTTCAGCCGACCACACTCAGCCTCTCCGCACGGATCGGTGTGCAGGGGCCGAGGAGCAGGGACGACATGCTAGGGACATGATGCCCTGGGGAATGGAAACTTCAGAATTTCCCTTGTGAAAGGACAGAAGATAAAAATCATCCCACTACTACTTGACTCAATCAACTACTTTTATTTTTCCTGTTTTCCCTCCTGTCCTTGGCTAAATGCAGACATCATTTTATATAATTGCAATGATGGGATTAATTCAATTTTCTGTTCTGCTTCTTTCACTGGATAGAACATGTATTTTAAGCTATTCATAATTGCAACTGAGAACTTGTTTTAAATTATTCTTTAACGTAGAAGAGAGTGGGGTAAGAGGCTTCTTTGAAACACCAGGGACCCACTGAGGTTAGCAGCATCCGCAAGGCCGCGCCCTGTTTCCTGGCCACGACTGCTCCCCTGACATTGGGCCTCGTTTCCCGGACAGTTTAAGATGCTTCCAATAGAAAGCCTTAGAATTTATCAGTTGCGTCCCCTTGTTTGCTGCTAGGTGAAGGGCACGTAGGAGCCACACGTTTGGTGGGGAGGATAAGAAGAGAAAAGAAATACATTCGAGGACACACTACACGGACACCAGCCTCTGTCTCATTCATCCCAAGTTCATATCCTCACTTATCTGAGCCTGGCGGCTGAGCTATCAGAAGACTCCAGTGCTGGCTAGATGTTGAGTCCTCTCTAACACTGGAAATATTTCTTGCTGAAATAGCAGCTGCATACGCCTCCCGCAGAGAAGGAAAAGATGACCAGCATGAAAAGTGGCCTGAAACTGTATTGAATTCCGGCATCCAAAGGTTATTCTGACACTGCCATTTCTCCTTTTAAATCCTACAAAGGCAAGGCTGGAGCGAATTTTACCGTAACAGAGAGGGGGGAAAAAAAAAAAAAAGAACCAACCCTTGGGCCTGTGTTTTCAGTAATTAGCTCAATGCGCTAATGAGAGTCTTCAGGGAGAACAGCATTAATTAATGGGTGAATTTCACTTTAATAAATGTATAGGCAATTTTCTAAATGCAGATGGCAGAGTCTGCCCTGATGGCTCTACCTAGAGCCACTCAATATGGTAAGTGTCGGAGGAAAGTGGTTAATTTGTAAAACGCTTCATGATCCTGATTAGAAGAGAAAAAATGCTTATGTTTGCTTTCCAATGTATTACTCATCTCCCCACAGTCCAAGAACCCTAACATCCTTCCCCACCTCCAGGGTGTCCTGACGCTCTTTGTGTCTCCTTTTGTCCTGAAATGAGACCACCTCTCCCTCCTGGAGGGCGGACGGGGACCTCTCTCTGTTGTGGGCTCTCTCTCCCAGTTTCTCATCCCAGGGCAAGCCGGTGCCTTTATCTTCTATCTCTCTGAGTGGCCAGAAAATGGTCCGGGCAAAATCAATGACACTGTTTAAAACAAAATGCCTTCCAGGAAATGTAACATCCCAGGGTCCTCGTTTCTTTAAGAAAGAATTTGCTAGTACTTGGTTACAGACATTTAAAAAGACCAGCAATGGCAGGGAGCTAAGAGAAATCTTCCTTTCTTGTAACTCACCCTTGGGGTCAGCTTTATCTTCCTATTTCACAGTCAGGGAGACAAAGGATGAAGTGGGAACCCAGCTCCAGTTGGAAAACACATTCCCAGGCCTTCCCCGCGGGCCAGCTGCCCAGGAGGTTTTAAGCACCTGCCTGCGCACGGCAATCGGGAAGTCAGGCTACAATACCATTATGCTCTGGATCAGTAAACTTCAGAAAGTACAAAAGTTCAAATCCATCACAGCCATTGTCTTGCCAATAAAATCATAATTTAGCAAATCTTTTATTAGCTGGACCCAAACTAATGGGAAAATCCAGTTCAATGGAAATGGCTTAGCCTGCGGCTCAATGTTTCCAGACTCAAGATGGAGAAGTGCCCACAGCTGCTGCCATTGCTTTGGGGGAAAGGGATGAAGGCAAGATCGCCTGTTTGTACCTGCTTTAAACTCCCTGCTCACAGGTGTCTGGCACACTTGCCAGACACTCTCGGTCACCAGCACGCACCTCAGAAGTCTGTGTGCTACTGAGGAAGGTGTGACTCATCTTTGCATGACTTCCCTTGAGAAGAGGTCACCCATCACACTCCAGGGATTCCTTCACGTACATGAGGTAGAACCTTTCCCCCTCGGCCCACACTGACTAGAAAACCAAGTTAATCAGATGTAATATTCTGATAAATAGATTCGGAATCCAGCACAAAAATCCAGTACAACCACAGAATCTGTAAGGTCCTGAAATCACAGATTTTTTTAAACAAAGCAGAATGGAATTTGGGATTACCAAGTGTTCATCACCCAAATGAGAAATCCCAGGCCTAGAAGAGTTGGGACTTGCCTGAAGCCAGGCGGATACCACAGAATGGAGCCCAGACCGAGCTCCCAGCCCGAGACAGGAAACGCCCGGTCTGCGGGACCCGAATGGGGTGGAGACCTGTCTGCTGGCTTTTCTCTTGCTGGTGCCCGGCGTGTGCACTGCCGGGATCTGAATGCACTGGTACCATCGCCCCCAGCTTGGCTGGATTCTAGGCTTTGGAGAAAGCAAGCTGCTAAATTTAGACAAGTGGAGCAGACTCAGCAAAGTGAGGAAACCAGCACTGCCACGTGAAGACACAAATCCATGTGTCTGCTGGAGACGCCCTCCTAACACACGGGGCCCGGGACGGCAGGAGAACCGTGTCTCATTCTGTACTTTTAGCTGAGAGGAGAAATGCTACCTGAGTCCATTCCATGAAACCAGTTATTGAGAGGTGGACAATTTAAAAAAAGTGTTCAGAAAATTGTTGCTAAGAGTCAGAAGAACTAAAGTGTGAATGGCTCCTCACGCTAGCTGGACCCTGCTCGGGGGCTCTGGCTGGAACTGGGTGTGCCCCTTCTTCACGAGAAAGCAAGGACCACTGATGGTCAGTGCCACGTGGTCTATTTCGAAAAGTCCACTGGCCACATGAGCATGGAGAGGGAGTCCATTTACTGATCCCCTCCCAGAACAATGTTTGAAACTATCAAGAGAAATGCCCATGACTCTGTTGGGTGTGCCCAACTGGTGATTCTCACCTCTTTGGTAATTTATTTGTTTATTCCACAAACCTGTAACTGACTACTGTCTTTGTGCCAGGCACTGGTGCTGGGGATAAAATAGTGAGGAAAGCACATGCAGTTCTTGTCCCCAGGGAGCATGCAGTCCAGTGTGAGAGCTAGTAAAACAATAATCTCCACAGCAGATGGATTTGGTGACAAGTGTCCCCTTTGCCTTGTCTGGCCAATACCCCCAGTGCTTTGTTGTGGTGGGTCTTGGGTGCTAATGGGGTAGATCAGCCTGGCTAAGGCCAGGACCAGAACCCAGGTAGCTGGAGACTCTAGACAGGAGAGGCATTACTGGTATGACTTCTGGAGTCAGACTGCCTTGGTTACTGTCTTGTCCCTGTCACTCTCCAGTTCTGTGACAAGTAACTGAGCATATTCAGATGTCTCCTCAGTTGCAAAATTGGATGGAATGTCTAGCTGGTGCCTGTGTGCAGGGTCTGGTGAATGTTAGCTTACCAAGAGTTCCCGGCCAGAGCTTCAGTTTGTCGAGGGCAAGGCCCTGGGTCAACAATCACACTAGTCTAAGCAGCACGGGGGGCTGGGAGCCCATCACAGGAATATGGCCGCCGAGTTCAGACGGGGAAGCTGGGCTCAGGCAGGAACTTGACGCAGCTCAATAGGCTGCAGCCAACCGAGATGTGGCCCCCAACACCTGGGCGGACCCAGAGCTCGGGTTTGCATTTCCTGAGGCATCGAGATTGGGACTGCAGGGGAACGGGAGGGCCGGGGTGTCACAGGGAGACAGACCTGTGTCCAACACTAGCACAAGTTCTGAAGTCAGGAGGTTTGCCGACGTAGTCCCTCTCACTCACCTTTAGGCAGAATGAGCTCAATCGTGGTCACGTTCACCTGATGCACCTGCTTTTCAGCCCGGCTATTCGGAGGAAGGCAGGACCAATGTCTTCCTCTGTCTTGATTTTCACTGGACGCATAGGAGGGGAGTGCCGCGTGTCTGTGGGAGAGTTTAAGTTCACAGTAAAACTGCAATTTGAGCCCATTAGGGAGAGACTGGGCAGCCGACACACACGGGGAGCAGTGCATTAGCCTATTTCCTTCCCGTAAAGACCTGTAAAAGCCAGTGGGATTTTTGCAGAATGAGGTTGTTGCAGCCGGTAATCAGCTTGGGCAGCACCGCGAGCCCTGAAACCAACCAGACCAGGTCAAAGAGCCTCCATGCTGGCTCTGCAGTGTGAACTAACGTACCTTAATACTCGAAGTGACCAGCGCGCCTTAGTACTTCCTGGGAGTTCTGCTGCTGCCCGACTCCTTCCATGCTCCGAGTTCTCTGGAGCTCTAACGCATGTGTTTGTGTTTTACATCTACGGAGAATCACGGGCTTCCTGAGGCAGGACCAGCACCAGTGCCCTCGTCTCAGCTGCAGGCGGGGAAAGTCGGGCAGGTGTGGACAATGGGCAGTTGGTGAGGGGTGTCCACAGAGCCGTCTGCTCACATAACCCAAAACGGAAGGCGACATGGCCCTGGGAGCGCTGTGTGTACCCCTCCCGGCCAGGCTGCTGCCAGATACAATGTTTACAACTCACTTTACACAATGAGGAGCTCGAGAGAGTGTGATCGTGTGGCTATTTCTTCTTAATAAAGCAGGCACTGGATTGTCAGGGACAATTTTTTCCCATTGATGTCTGATTCAGGGAAAGCCAACCTCTGCAGTGGATGGTCTCTGAGTAATTTGGTCCCAAAACAATAACCCGGAGGCAACCAATGGCACAGCCCTGTTAGGGAGATGGGGCTGTCCGTGGTGTGGTTTTGAACAACTCAGAAATCATCGACCCAAGCGATGGAAGAGGAACCCCCAAGTTCAGACCACTAAGGAGTTCCTCGCACCTCCTGGTGGCTCTAGCCCAAGCACAAAGCTGCCGCTGCAGGAGTCTTCCCCGCGTGGCAGCCCCTGGGGGGACACAGTCCAGCACTGTCCAGTTGTGATCACCCAGCCCATTCGATGGGGTTTTGTGTCGAGCTTTTCCCCCGTGTGGTTGATTATCCTGCTTGAAGCTCCTTTAAATTAAGACAATCCATGCCAACCTGGCGCCCTCATTGTTGGCCCTGGTCTGTTTACTCCCAACTCTATTTAGGGAGAAAAGGCTGGAAACTGTGTCCTAATGGCCCAATTAGTCCTAATGCTGCGTAGTGTTGACTGTTTAGTTACCACCATATTGTGTACAGAACTAATTGTGGTGAAAGCAAATGAATGGTCAGGAAACAAACAGGCTACTAGAAAATAATTACTTGGAGTGTTTCTCTTTAGTACCTGTGCAGCAGATTTCATTATAGTCAACAGCCTCTAAGCTGCTCGAAATAGTGGTATTTGTCATTTTCATAGAAACTTGATAATGACATTAATTTATCTTAATGGCCTGTTCTATTGTTATAAATAGTAAAATTAGCTTAAATTGTCTTGCTTTTGCTGGTTTTGGATGGCTGCAGAGGGCCCCGCAGCAGCCGACGAGTAGATAATTTGGTGTGCTTGACAGATTTCCAATAATTTGTTATGTGGAACATGAGTAATGCTAGTACCATTAATGTTCATTTTCCTCTAAATTCATTACTGCCCTTTTCCCTTTTATCTTTTTTAATGTCTGGGCCATTTTTCTATATTTCAAGTGGAGCCGCAGAGCCTGTTCATACTCAGCCGGCCATTAACATTCTGCACATAGCGAGCATCCCGGAGAGAAACAACTCTTAATGAAATGAGGAGCCTGCTCGCTCCGTCTGGCAGAAGAGTGGGCGAAATGGGGTCCTCCCGGTATCAGGGCCTGGGTATAATTAAGTCAAATGTAATTTTAAAGAAATTTAAATGTTTTCATTTTATGGCAAAGGTAAAACACACTCGAGGGAGAATCTAAGAAGGTGTAAATGCATTAATAACATTCATTCCTCCCTTTACCTGTCACTCCTGTTTCAACTCCGCGGGGCATTTCAGCAAAGGGAATTATTCTGTGTTCTCTATGAATTTGATTCTAATTAGTCCCTGAGAAATGTTATGACTAATTTTATTCCTGTGAGTAGACAAGTCGGCATAATATCTGGAACAAATGTGAGGGGTATTTATCACTAGAAAAATGCCTAGAATTCAGTATACTTACTTTCAGTTCCAAATCTTTGTCTTTTATTTCATCCTGGGCTGGGAGAGGCCCCAAAATCAGTTGCTTCGGTCCTTCTGCAGTTTCTAAGTGCCTCTCACATACTTTCTCTCGTGCTGTGACACCAAGGTTAGTAAATAATAAGGAGGCTGATTCGAGCTGTTTATCATTTTAATGATGTACACGTTTTGGCTTACAAAAAAATGTATGTAATATTTGTCCTGTACAAGGGAATGAACATCACAACTCAAAGCCAGTTTGTTTTTACAATTTGAGCAGAACGACATTGAAAACTGGGGTTTTATAGACACGAATTCTTTGAGTGACACAACCCACCCCACCCCACTCCCACCCCCACCACAGGTTAAAATGTCCATCTGGGGTACAGTGAAAACATAAGCATATTTAGTGAGAAATAGGCTTTCATATTATAAACTGCATCTTTTTAAAAATGTGAACTTAACAAAAAAGAAAGATTGACTTTCTTAGGATGCTTTGTTCTCTAGATGAGGAAGATGTTCCTCTCTGGAATTGTGCAAGGCTCTTCCAGTGTTGCGTGGTCCTACCGGGGAGTCCCAAGAAGGGAGATTCACTGATTTTTTTTTTAAAGTAGACCTCAGACGCTTCTGTCAAACCAAAGTCCCTGAATGACAACTTCCACACTGAAATAGCAAATCAACATTTAAAGAACTTTTCCTTTTCATGAGAGAAAATTATTTCTTTTTTCCACTGATACAAACAGATTTTAAAAGCAGCCTGTTCAATAAAATCACCCAAATGTACTCTTGAGTGTGTGCCCGGGCTCTTTAAACCTCAGGGAGGGATGAAGGATAATGTACTAATAATGTAATGTATCAGAGGGGCAATTCATAAAATATTTATCTTAAAGCAGAAAATGTGTTTGTCTGCCATGCTCATTTATAAAATAATAGTTTAGGGGAATTAGGTATCAGCTAAATCCCTTAGTCAATGTAGTTGGCTTCACCCAGAGTCCATTAGACCAGGTTATGTATCTGCTAAGGAAGACGCAGCCTGTCAGTGGTGCATAATGGATCATGAAAGAGAAATGGAATTAGGCAATTGAATAATTACAGTGGTGCCCACCAAAGCTGCTCTAAGTAAAGGGCTGCACAGATTTCCATTAGAAACCTCCATTTCAATGGTTAGAAATCCATCTAGAAAAATTTGGCTGAGGCTGAAAGTTAGTGCCAGGTGGAGAACTGGCGGCAGGGGTGGGGGGTGGGGAGAGGAATATCCCCAGAGAGGCACCCTGGTACTCAAAGGCTGATGTTGGGTGACTTAGGAGTCATGATCCTGAAGCGACTGAGACACACACCAAGCCCCCATCTAAGTACATCTCCCAAGCACAAAAGCACTAGATTTGATGAAATCAAACATTGCCTGGCTGGGGAGAGGTTGTTATGTCTGATCTGCTCCTCTGTGTCCAGGCTTGGAGCACACAGACTACACTGTGAATGGTGTGTGCTGGGATTGTGCAGTGTACAATCTACACAACTGTGCTCAGCCACCCTTCAAGGGCCACATCCCCAACACCTAGCACAGTGCCTGGTGTTGCTCACCAATATCTGACTCAGAAACAAACAAATTACTACAATCTTTATTGAATTCAGTGAGAAGCAAGAGGAGACAAACTGTAAATGAAAATAAACCCAGGCTTGGCAGACAAGGTTAGAAGAATAGCTGTAGCTTTGTGCAGATGCCTTAGGAGAAGAAATCTTTGGGCCATTTTAAAGAACCTAGACAAAATTTCTTTACACAGCTGTGCAGCCACTGCTCACTTGGGCCAAGAAACACATCTCAGCAGAGCCCCGGAAGCCCTATCTCCTATATCACCTCTTAGTATCTGGTCTCTAAAGTTTTAGAAAAGGTTTATTGCAAAAAAATGAGTAAGGAGGCTCGTGCATCTGGGCCACCTGTGCATTCATGCACCCAGGTGCCACCAGGACACAAATTCTCTCGGAGCCCAGTCCGCTCTTTGGGGCCCCTTTATCCCACACAACCCAGAAGCATTAATCTGAGCGCCAAAGCCCTGTGCTACTGTGGACAGCTCTGGTCCCACCCCCTCATTCTTCAAATGCGGAAACTATTAAGGAGATTAGTATTAATGATGGCGAGACTTCTTGTGCACTTGTTTCAAGACTTTCCCCCCGAAAGTAAATCAGCAAAGTCTATGAGCGAAAACTCCAAGTTTTAATATACTTTACTATTTATTGATCACTCTTTTGTCCTTCATCCATTGTTAGGGGTCTGTCAGAGTGTCTTTTAGTCATTCCAAACAGAAGGAAGTCACAGAAGAGATTGTGGCCTGATTAAGAGTGTGGTTAAGAATCCCATATGGGTCAGGGATTATCTGCTCTAAACTTTTCAGAATCTCCTTTCAGCAAGATCCTTATAAATCCATCCTGCTCCGTGGCTGGTGCGGGTTTTGGGGCATTTTCCCCGTCGCTAGTCTCCCATGCAAACGCTCGCTGCTCTCTCGATGTCATGATGGGAGCTCCAGGCTCTGTCTGGCTCGGGAGAGTTTCCAGGGATGAGCCCAAAACAGGAGCCCATTTCCCTAACTGCAGGCGGCATCCTCACCTTGAGCAGACAGGCGGTGTCATGTGCAGGTCGGGTTTATCTCCTCCTGGGCCCAATGCCCCCTCAAAACTTCATGCCAAAACACCTCCGCCCCTGGGTGCCACCAGTGTGCCTTCCGTCTTTGTTCCTGTATTTCTGTCTTCCTAACGATCCCCAACTGGACTAACTCAAGGACACTGGAACTGAAATTCTCACCATTGCAGGAAGAGTGGGTAACAAAGGCTTGAGTGTCCCCTAAAGATAGAATGACAGTCTCGACTCATATGTTGTGTCTCTCTAGAACGGGCTTGACGCAGCCCCATTTGCTTCTGTGCCCCTGGCTCCGGTGGCCGTGGGTCCCGCCACTCGTTGGGGTCTCTGGGCCTTTGGCTTGGAGTTTGCCAAGTGCCGTCATCTGAGACTCCCAGACAGCTCCCGAGGTCTGCCTGGGCGTGGAGCTGCAGGCCTGGTCACACACTGCCTGCGGCGGCATCAGAGCCACAGGGTGCTCGGCCGTTTCCCTCAGCACAGCTTCAGTAACAGCAGAGCCAGGGGCTAATGGCAGATGCTGCTCCTGGACGAGGGGTCACCTGTACGACACCTTCCCCTGACCCTGGCTTTCCACTGAGGGGGACACATGCATGATACACACACATGGCAGAGAACAAGCACAGGTAACCATAAAAATAACTCCTTACGTCTATACACTTCTTTCAAGTTTACAAAATATGTTCACACTCTTTGCAAGGTTGAAAAGGCGGCTTGCTGTCATTATCGCGTGCTACAGAGGAAGACAGTGAGTCCAGAAAGGCGAGATGCTCTGCTCAGGGCCCACAGCCAGTAGGAGCAAACCCCGATTGGATCGAAGCATTCTGGCTCCAACTCCAGTGATTTCCCTGCTCTCCCGCTGGGGAAAAGGCGAACGGAACCTGAATTCCCTCCGGCCAGATCAGTGCCTCCCCAGGTGTTTGAGCCCAGGCATGCCCTTTGCCTTGTCCTCTGGGACAGGAGACGTTCCAGGCATTGCTGTGCCTCTGAAGGAAACCCCAAGCCCGCAAGAGTTCAGTGGTGTCCCAGGAGCAAGCGACCCTCAGGCGCCTCTTTCCGCCGGGAGTCCACTCCCACGGTTCCCAGGTTACCTCTGCAGATACAGCTGAGCCTTTGTGTCGGGGAAAATCTCAGGGGCTTCCCTTGGGAGGTGCCTTGAACTTCTCATTACCTCGTGGGGGTCTGGCCAAGTTGGCGCCCCACAAATGTCTTAGGCAGTGGTGAGCTGAAACCGGGTCCTACCAGCTCCCAAAAGCCAACTGTGCACGTCTTTTCCCAACTCTGCACTCAGTGACACCATGCTGGCAACCCGGAATCGGCCAAGGTGGGAATATTTACACCATGGGAATCAGCAAACTTCACACATCAGGGCTGTCCCTCTCCCCGCCCCCACAGAGGTGGTTTACGAGCTCCCCACTGGCAAGTGAAGTTCAATCCATGAATCAGAAATAAATTAGTGGAATGTCACTGTCGTGACCAACTGAATGGGGCCATGAAGCTACATCTTGGTTTGTTTTGCAGCAAGGTGTGGCCGAGGAAACTCCACATGGAGGCACGCACATAAGGTGCACATACGAGTCTAGAAGGTGGTGTTCCCTGCGTGCCTCTTGCAGCTGAGTAACAGAAGACAAGTTGGCTTAGTGTAGCAGTGGAGGGTAATTTGCAGGCTGTCACAAGAGACTCTTTGTTGAGTTGTGCTTGCACAGTCGGTGTGGCCACCCAGAGCCCAAGGCTAGGGAGGGGGACCTGCCAGCAGTGAGACAGCCGGGGCAGGGCTCACAGCAAACTCCCCCAGACTACCTGGCAGCCTCTGAGTGCTCCAGGGTGTCATTTGTTGACATTTGCCGGGGGCCAAGCAGCTGACTCCGCCCACAGGAAATCCTGTTATACCTGGCTATGGTTTGAATGTCTATCCCTTGTAAAACTCAGGTTGAAATCTAATTGTTGTTGTAAAAGTACTAAGGGATGGGACTTGTAAGAGGTGATTAGACCATAAGGGCTATGCTCTCATGAGTGCGATTAATGCTGTTATAAAAGGGCATTGCTGTTTTACTTCATAAGTTTAAAAACATTTTTTAAAAATGGTGAGTCCATCCCCCTTTGTCCTTCTGTCTGCATTGTCAGAGGACTAAGAGGTCCTCCCTTCTGGAGGACACAGCATTCAGGGCACCATCTTGGAATCAGAATTGCCAGACCTGCTGGTGCCTTGGGCTTGGACTTCCCAGCCTCCAGAACTGTGGGCCAATAAATTTCTGTTCTTTACAAATTACCCAGTCTGTGGTATTCTGTGATAGCAGCAAAAATGGACTAAGACACACCTTTGACTCACGAAGCTCACTCCAGTCATTGGCTCCTGGGGACTTGTCAAACACGTACTGCTCACAGGTAAGCAAACTGAGGCTCAGAGTGTAGGTGCCGTGGTTTGGATATGGTTTGTCCCCATAAAACTCATGTTGAAATTTGATCACCAGTGTAGCGGTGCTAGGAGGTGGGACCTTGTTGGGGGTGTTTGGGTCATGGGGCGGACCTCATGAATGTCTTCTTGCTGTGCTCATGGTAGTGAGAGGGTTCTCAGTCTGGTGAGACTGGATTGGTTCTCATGGGAGTGGATTAGTTCCCACGAGAGTGGGTTGCCATAAAGCCAGGACGCCCCTCGGTTTTGCCTCCACACGTGTCTGTTTCCCCATTGACTTTCTGCCATGTGTGACACGGCACAGAAGCTGAGCAGATGCTGGCGCTGTGCTTTGGGAGCATCCCAGCCTGCAGAACGTTGGCTAAATACACCTGTTTTCTTTATAAACTACCCAGTCTCAGGTGTTCTGTTACAGTAACACAAAACCAACAGACAGCAGGAAACAGGCTTTTCAGGGTTGGGTCTGGATCCAAATGCTCTTCCCTCAGCTCTGCCCCGCGCTTGGTCCATCCGGATGTTCTTCTCGTGCTTCCTCCTGAGCAGCGATGGTACTTACGACATGGCCACCCCAGGGCAGGAGAGGGGTGGAGGTGCCAGCCCACCTGGGAAGGGGTAGTGAGAGCCGTGGTGGCCGCCACTCAGCGTGCACACGCCAATGCTCTAAGGGCACCACATGTGCCAGCCTAGCAGAGAGCTGATGACCCGCAGGCTCGGAGAGGTTACATGACTTGTCCAAGCTCACACAGGTAGCATGGGGCAGGGCCGGGATTTGAGCCCCAGTGTGTTTGGCCCTGGAATTGCTCTCTACAGGCTGTAGGCCAAGGGTGCCAGGAGGCACAGCTCCCAGCCCCATGGGAACCAGGCACTGGGGCTCCGGGCCTGAGGAGAGGGGGTGTGTGTTTGGTATCCTGCATTTTTTTTTTTTTTGCCATCTTAAATGATATCTTCTTCCCCTTTGGCCTCACCACCTGCTGTTTTGTCCCCTATCAGCCCCTGCGTGGTGGGTGAGCATGGCAAGGTGGAGCGTGAGACCCAGAGTTAGGAGACTGGATCCTGGTCCTGCTCTGCCTAGCTCTGGGGAAGTCATTTAAGTTCTCTGAACCCCAGTTTCCTCACCTGTAACTAGGGACTGGTCGGGTGATCCGCTGCTGACATGTTTTCGCCTGCGGTATTCTGGGACTCCGATAGCTCCATGACCCACAACCCTCTCCTGCCTCTGCACCCTCGTGGGAGTTCGGATGCTCTGGCACAAGGCACCGCCACTGTGAGCCAAGGTCAGTTAGCGAAGACAAGGCCAGCTGAGACAGAGCAGAGACACCCTGTTCCAAGGAATTACGGCACAACCAAGTGCTCTGTAGAACAGAGCTATCTTCTTGTCCCTAAAACAGCCCCCAGCAACTGTGCCCTGTGCTGACTGCCAGAAGGACCCTGCAGCACACAGCTCTGTCCTAGAAATCCTTTCTTCGTCTTCCCCTCCTTTTCCTCAGTATTCTCCACCACACACCTCTCCACCAACTCCACCAACTCAAAGCGGACCAGAGAACGCAAAGGGGCCCCGACACCTCCCCGCCAGTCCCAATGGCACCAACCAGAATCTCAGAGTCGGAGGGCATTGAAAGCTGAAAGCCACCTCGTCCAACTTCTCTCCCATGCAAGGGGCGTCCTCCTCATGTCCACCCGGCCACTCCATGGAACCTTCCAGAGACACTGGCTGCTTGCCAGAGTGCCTGGGATTGTTAAGAACTCCCTCCTGATTCTGAACACCAACGTGCCTCCCTGCAGATCCTAACACGAGCACCGCTCAGCCCTCTGTAGTGACGCAGAAAATGTCAACTCCCTTCTACATGACGGCCTTGAAACTTGTGAAGACAGCCGGTGTACGCCCTGGGTCACTGCAGGGCAAACGTCCACAGTGCCCTCAACTCTCCCTCAGGTGACAAGGTTTCCAGAGCTCCCTTCTGGACACAACCCAGGTTCCCGTCCACCTTGACGAGTGTCCCTGAGAACAGGATGTGATGTGCCAAGAACAAAGGACAATGGGGACCAGCCCTCCCTCCCTCCCTGTAGACTGTGAGT
The DNA here is from genome assembly GCA_028533085.1 of Varecia variegata. NCBI lineage: Eukaryota > Metazoa > Chordata > Mammalia > Primates > Lemuridae > Varecia > Varecia variegata. Next base: position 6,023,455 of record CM052445.1, read on the forward strand.
GCTCTGCTCGCGTTAATGTGGCTGAAAACTGCACCAGCAGCCAAGTTACACAACAGTTCCTGCTGAATTTGTGGCTGTGTAGACTTTCTAAACCTTTTCCCCATCTTGTGCATATGCGATTATTTGAACCTAAATGAAATAATTTACCTTTTAAAAGTTTGCCCTTTTGGTCCCAGTTTATTAAGATCCTTTTGAATCCTGATATTTGGTCATCTACCCTTTTAGCTTCCTGGCTAGCTTTGTGCCGTTTTGAGGTAAAAAGTCATGCAGGACCGACATTACACAGCCTCTTCTTAGAAACTCTGAAGCATTAGAAATTAGTTGTTATTTCTCAATCATTATCTTAGTGGCTCTGAGTGTGATAACATCTATTCCACATCTCAGAAATCTTTTAAAAATCATTTTCACCATGGGGTGAGATGGGCTCTCCAGCCACTTCACCCCCAGCTCGGACAGGCCAGGACTGTCACTCACACCAACGCGCTGGCACGTGCCAAGTGCCCCTGTGCGCAGACCTTTGAGAAGACCTTGAGCCCCTCACTGTTTTCTCCAGGTCTACTGTGTTCTGGGTGTGATGCTTCTGTGGCACTCCCCCCGCTCCGTGTGACATGGTGAGTGACAATAAGGGACAAATGCCTGTGAAAAGATGCAGCCTGGATTGCGCAAGGAGGGAGCCCTGCACAGCTGAGCTCCTGAGCGAGGAGAGGCGGGAAGAGTTTCCTTCTCTTATGCCTCTGACTTGTCACTTAAGTTCTTTTCCTCTTTATCCGTCTTAGGTCTCTCTGAACCACCAGTGCCTTATCCAACCTAATTTTGAAATTCCTCCCTTATGCCTAGATCCTATAATGATGAAATATTAAAAAAAAAAAAAAAAAAAGCAAAGCAAGCGATTTGGATTTGGTGGGGAAGGAGTCAAAATCCCATGTTCTGAGCCAAAGAGCTCTTTAAGTCCCTTCCCGGCTTCACACTATGGAACCAGACACGGGGACTTGGGAGCATAATGGGGGAAAGCATGGGACAGCCCTGTCCTGAGCCTGCGAGCTCCACTACCAGGTGCCTCTGACCTGGAGGCACTGCCTGGCTGACAGGCCACGGAAGAACACACTGGGCATGTCACTTTACCTTCATTTCTGCATTTGTAAAATGGGAATGATAATACTTTGCAGGGTTGTTTGTCGTGAGGAATAAATAAAACAATTTATTTAAATTTCCATGAGTAAGTTCCTTTTATATCTCCCCTGGGCAATGAGTGGTTGTTTCCTCTGTGAGTGTACACTGAATTTTTTTTTTTAAAGAGACTCGCTCTGTCGCCCAGGCTGGAGTGCAGGGACACAATTGTAGCTCACTGCAGCCCCTAACTCCTGGGCTCAATGAATTCTCCGGGCTCAGCCTCCTGGGGAGCTGGGACTTCAGGCTCACTGAACGTTTCTTTCAATTTGACTTTACTATTGAGGCACACATATGCAATTCATGTCCATTGCAAAAAAGTGATAAAATACAGGGAACTCAACAAAAATCACCCTAGTAATCAGATGTGACCACTGATAAAAGTCCTTTCAGACCTTTTGAATGTGTAATTGCATCTATACTCATGTACTCAATCTTTTAAAAACATTTGTAAAATGTTTGAACACAGTTTGCATTCTGCTTTCCCCCCCTTAATATATCACAAGCATCTTTGCATGTCAATAAGTACATTTTTACAATATTTAAAATTTTTTTTACTATGGTAAAATACGCATGACGTAAAATTTACCATTTTAACCATTTTAAGGTGCACAGTTCAGTGGCATTAAGTACATTCTCATTGTTGTGCAACCTTCACCACCATCCATCTCCAGATCTTCAAGCAAATTCTGTGCCCATTAAACACTAACTCTCCACGTGCTCCGTCCCCTAGTCCCTGACAACCACCATTCTACTTTCGACCTCTGAATTTGACAACTCTAGACACCTCATGTAAGTGGAATCATACAGCATTTGTCTTTTTGCGCTTGGTTTATTTTACTTGGTATAATGTCCTCAAGGTTCATCCATGTTGTAGCATGTGTCAGAATTTTATTCCTTTTTAAGGCTGAATATATCCCACTGTATGTTTATACCACATTCTGTTTGCCCATTCATTCACTGATGGTATTTATGTTGTTTTAATCTTTTAGCTGTCATGAAAAATGCTGCCGTGAACATGGGTGTGCCAATCTCTGTTTGAGTTCCTGCTTTCAAATGTCTTGGGTACGTACTCAAGAGAAATTGCTGGTTCATATGGTAACTCTATTTTCAATTTTTTGAGAAACAACAATACTGTTTTCCATAGTGGCTGCACAATTTTACATTTCCACCAATGCACAAGGGTTTCATTTTATCCATATACTCTCCAATACTTGCTATTTTCTGTTTTTTTTTTTTCAATAGTAGCCATCTTAACAGGTGTGAAGTGGTATCTCACCGTTTTTATCTATATTTCCCTAATGATCAGGGATAGAGCATCTTTTCATCTGCTTATTGGCCATCTGTGTATCCTCTTTGGAGAAATATCTATTCAAATCCTTTACTTATTTCTTCATTCACTATTTGTTGTTGCTGTTGAATTACAGAACTTCTTTAGACATTCTGGATATTGCTTGTCAGATATATGATTTGCAAATATTTTCTCCCATTATGTGAGTTGCTTTTTCACTCTCTTGTTAATGTCTTTCAATGAACAAGTTTTTAATTTCAACGAAGTCCAACTTATCTTTTTTTCCTTTTGCTGCCTATCATTTGGTGTCATGTGCAAGAAATCATTGCCAGGAAGCTTTTCTCTGCTTTGTTCTAAGAGTTTTATAATTTAGCTGTTACACTTAGATTTTGGAGTTAACTTTCTTATGTGGCATAAGGTAACAGTCGGTCCAGCTTCATTCTTTTGCTTGTGGATATCCAGTTTTCCCAGCACTTGTTGAAAAGACTGTCCTTTCCCCATTGGTCTTGGCACCCTTATTGAAAATCATTTGACCATATACGCAAGGGTTTATTTCTGGGCTCTTTATTCTCTTCCATTGGTCTATAGGCCTGTCTTTATGTTATTACATCACCATATTGGGGTTTTTTTTGGTCACCACCTCTATTCAATCTACAAAATTATTTTGATTACTGTAACTTTGCAGCAAGTTTGAAATCAGGAAGTATGAGAGTTTATTCTTCTTTTTCAAGATAGATTTGGCTATTCTGAGTCCCTTTAGATTCCATATTAGGATGGATTTTTCTATTTTTTCAACATGTCATCAGGATTGTGACAGAGAGTGCATTGAGTCTGTAGATTGCTTTGGGAAGTATTAACATCTTAACAATATTAAGCCTTCCAACCTACGAACAGGGGATGTCTTTCCAGTGACTTATGTCTTCTTTAATTTCTTTCAGCAATATTTTGTAGTTTTCCATATATACATCTTTTGCCTCCTTGGTCAACTTTATTCCTAGGTATTTTATTCTTTTTAACGCTGCTGTAAATGAAATTATTTTCCTTAATTGACTTTTTGGGTTGTTCATGGTTAGTGTCTAGAAATGCAATCGATTTTTGTGTGTTGATTTTGTGTCCGGCAACTTTGCTGAATTCTAAAATATTATTTATTTTAATTGCTTTTTAGACTTTATTCTTGTAAACTGAAGTGGAAACCCCAGTGAACACACTGGGCCATATATTCTTTTTTCCCCTACCTCCATATCCCAATGTCCCGATAGTGCAAAGATTTCCCAACTCACAATGTATCTTTGCATTGCCAGCAGGTTAAAGGTCTAGTTCCAGAGTGGCTCGCTTGTCAGTGTTGCTGGTCTCGAGCACTGCACGAGGGTTCTCTGTGCTCTGGGTCTGCAGACGGGGTTCCACTTTTATCTCTGTCCTTTACCAGCTTAGTGTCTGGGGAGAATGCTCTACCTCACTGAACGTGAGTTTTGTCACTGTCCATCTACCTGTCCTCTAAGGTGCTTTGCAGCACTAAATACCATGTGCCACATTATTTACCGTCAGAGTACATGCTGACTGAGGTATGGTTAATCATTTGTTAAATAGTTCAGTTTTTATTCCAAAGAAATACCTACTGTACAGAGTACATATGAAAAAGGTTTGCATTGTATGAATTATTTTCCCATTTGAAACCCAGAATCCCACTCAAATGGCTTTCCAACCCATATTGTACTGAAGTATCCTGTTTGTTCCATTAACTATTCACAGAGTCAACTGGGGGACCGCTGTTATTAATTTCAATGGAAAGCTAAAATGCAGTTCATTTTCTATAATTGCAGGCCCACAGTCTAAAGAGCCAGCAAAAGCTTTTAATCTGAGGCTTTTTTAGAGGACTATGATCAGAATTGCATTGAACATCTTTTGAGGGTGCATAATTATCAAAACCTCAATAACATTGACATTCAAAGAGCCCTATACCATAGAAGCTAAACTCACATGTAAGGAACAAGGCAAATTGCCGTCTTAGTTACTCAGGGACAGAGAGATGGCCACGGGGAAGGTCGCCAGTGTTTGCACACTTTGCTTTTCGATTTTATTCCAACTAGGCGGCTTTTCATACCACACGGGAGTGGGACAGACCCACTCCCCTCATATGCGTGAGCTTTTTGTGACCTCCCCGGGGACCACCGGCAGCAAACCGTGGGGAGGCGTCAGTGAGGGTGGCCCCCATCCGGCCACCAGAGGGCGCTAGAGCGCGGCTCAGTTAAGCAAGGGGTCCCTGGGCGCGACCGAGCAGGGGTCACCCCGGCTCCCAGGGGTCTGATGCCCGGCTCCAGTCCGCAGGGAACTAACCGTCTATCCCACTGCTACCTTCTTCCCGACTGCTCATGAGTAGAAGCGTTGGTTCGGGCTGTCACCCGTTGGTCACAGTTCCATGAGAGACAAGAACTTCTCTTCCTTAGACATATGATTGTCCACAGGGTGGGTTTTGCTGCTGGGAGCACCTGCCACCTTTCACAGGTGCCCACCTACCTCAGCACAGGCTGGGACCCCACAGCCTTCAAGAGGCCCGGCAACGACCCCGAACTCCAGCTCTGGGGGCTGCACAGGCACAGAGAGGGCAAATCTACAAACCACTCTGGTGCGTTGCTTCCCTGGGGGGTGCGCTGGTGGGAGAGGCTGGCAGTCGGGGGTATGTGACTAAACACATCCGTGATCTGAGACATTCTCCCATTATTTCTAGAGTAGATGAGTGAGAGAAGATCTTTCAATAAAATCGAGGCAAAATAAAAAAGAACTTTAACAGCTGCCTCCACTCTCACAACCTTGACATGGGACAAGTAATTGTTGCTTCTTTTCCAACAGTCTCAGCCACAGATGTTTAGCACTGAACCACTCGTGGCCAGTCTTCAGGCAATGCAGGGAAGGTTGTTGGTGGATTCACCTTTAAACCGAAAACCTTAGGAGAAACAAGGGAGTACGGATCCAAGCTTGTGAAATAGCCCACCTTCAAAGCATTATTTGCAGGTGAGTGATTCAACAGAGCTCAGATGGAAATCTTTAACTGCTTTCCACTCACCTGCCAGAGCTGAGCCACCTTCTCCTGGTGGGAGGCAAGTTCTCTGCCATCTGTGGGATGGTGTTAGGTCTCCAAGTGCCTGTCTTTTATTCTTGTGAGTAAAGTTTTAGTATCTCTTACTTAGGCATTTTATAGCTATTAGCACTGTGCTTACATGTACAACTTTACTTCTAAGAGCTTTTGTGTTGCCATAGAAATTAATTGGTAGTATAGTTAAATGGAATAGATTTACACCGTAAAATGGCAAAAGAGCTTTCTAATAAGGACTCTGAGGAGCTGAAATGTTTTCTTCAGCAGGCAGAGAAGAGAGACTTAAGAGAAAAAGCTTAATTCATGAATTCCCAGTCTGTGACCAGAACAGCAGTTCACTGTTGGGGAAATCTATATGGTTTTATCACCAAACATAGACAAGTGAAAGAAAATCTGAATTTTGAAAGATAAAATTAGGTGAAGAAGAGATCTAGAGCCTCTCACTGTGTGTTGTGCAAATGGTGCTAGATAAACTCTTGTTTAAGCAACTACATGGGAAAGAAATATATCCATCACTCGAAGGCACATGAGCATTTTTCAAGTGCTTAAGGAAACTTGCAAATAGTATACTTTAGCCTGCAGCTTAACATACTCCACCTTCCATTTTTTCATGTTCACTTAGGATACCTATTGCCTATATAAAATGCCAAGTTAACCTCAATTCTGTTTAAGCTTTTCAAATTCCAAATTAGTTAAGTCCGACTTAATGAGGCATTACTATACTCTAACGTGGGTGGTGGGCATGATGAATCGGGTGAAGTACCCTTAGAAGCTAAAATTCAGGTTAATTTCAAATTTAACTTTAACCATCCATTTATATGATTAAAGCTTCAAGCATTTGAGGAGTCATAAAGCTACAGCCCACTTTAATATACAAAAAAATGGGTATCAAGTTCTGAAGTTGTGGCAATAGAATGAGCAGACCTCAGGGTCTTTAGTGAGAAAAGAGCAACAGCTAAGATGGAGAAGGAAGAGTCGGCTATTTGAAAAATGGCCACTTTGCATCCTGAGAAAACTGAACCCTCTCAATCTGCCTTCCAGTTTTTCCTACAAAAACATGTCTCAGGATTTATAATGCAAGTTGTATTTGCTTTAGAAAAGTTGGTGACAGTGATCTTTGCTGAACTGCTTTCCCAACCCCCAGAAAATGGCAAATTGCCTTAGTGATTCCCAGACCGCTTGTAAAGTGGCAATATGATGGTGACGATGCTGCTGCATCCCAAGCTTTTATGAAATCTTTCCTTCCATCTGGCCCACACCCTCAACTTCTAGATTATCCGAGTCAGTGGGTCACCGTTAATCCCACTCTGGCCTTCTGTTTCCCACATGTCCTTTGTGGGATGTTGCTATAACGTTCAGAACTATCATGAACTGAGCTTGCATCGGCTTTTCAGTATTTTATAGTTCAGAAATAAAATCTAACCAAACCTGAACAGTACATAACAATTATAATAATGGCTAATTGGAGAGGAGAACAATGCTGGCCACCAAGTTGGACTATGAGGTGGATGGAGGTCTCGCACCTGAGGTCCTCACACTGTGCAGAGGGAGGACGGAGCTACTAAGTTGAGATTTTATGTTAAATATGCAGAAAGAAAAATTCAGGGTACCTAAGTGAATAGAAAGATCCATAATTCAGTAGAAACAAACATAAAACACAGAGAGTCAGGTAAATTAACATGAGATGGAAAGAAAAAATACAATCATCAAAATAATATAAATGGATAAGCCTTGGCAGAAGAAGAAATTCCAAAAGTAGATTTAAAAATAATCTTCTTATATGCTATTTACATATTTGTCGACATTACAATGATGAACTTTAGTTTATCACATCATTACACAGTTGAAAAGAGAAGTTACAAATTGTGAGAAGATATTTGCATGTCATAGAATCCACTAAGGGTTAACATCCCAAATAATGTCTATAAATCAGTAAGAGAAACACAAACAGCCCATTAGAAAATGGGCAAACAGGTTATGCACCAAAGAAAATATCTGAAAGACTAGTAAACATGTGAGAAGGTACTGGACTTTACCAGTAACCAGGGAAATGTGAGTTGAAACCACAGTGAGATGCCATTTTTACCCCCTTCAGTTTGATAACACCGAACGCTGGTGAGAATGTGGATCAACAAAACTTGCCACGTTACTAGTGGATAGTGGAAATGTACATTAAGATTAATCACCTTGTAAAGATGCAGTCGCTCTAAGACCCAGCAATGCCACTCCTAGAACTGTGGTTTTCAACTATCGCTGTACATTAGACTCATTGAGGAACACGCAAAACCATACAAAATTGATGCCCACATCCCACCCAGACCAACTAAATCAGCACTGGAATTTCTGAGGAGCTCCCCAGGAGCTTCTTATGTGCAGCCAGGACTGAATGAGAACCACTGGCCTGCAGAAACTCTCCCACGTGCACAAGGAGACTTGTTTTTGAGTACTCACAGCAGCACTGTTAATGAGAAAAAAGGGAAATACCCTAAACACCCATCAGCTAAATAATGGACGTAAAATTGTCATAGTCACCGAGTATGTAACAATAAAAACGCCGGCTACATGAACACAGGAAAGAATCTTGGAGCAGAAGAAGTTAGTTGCAGAATACCACATATGCACAACATCATTTATGTGGTTTCAAAGCCCGCACAATACTGTCTTTGAATGGTTCATAAATATGTAGTATAGTTATGAAGAAATGAATGGGAAGGCCAGAGTGTGGATGCAAATGGAGAAGGAAGCTCAACGGCAGTGACCATGCTTTGTATTTAAGTTGGGTGGTAGGGACACAAGTGCTGTGTTATTTTTTACAATTTTTGTGTCAGAAAAATTGTTATGAATTATAAATAGTTGAAAAACACAAAAGGGAGACAACTCTTTTGGGAAAGTTTACTATGAACAAGAGAGTCACGGGAGGGTTTTTTTAAAGATAATATGCTCCTGACATTCTTAGCCACGGAGTCCCACCTCCCTCCCTTCCACCGCAATGTGTTCCCTAAGCAGCACCACAGTCGTTTTCCTGGCCGGATCAAAACTAAGTGGAGGGAGGGGGAGCCTGACCTCCTCCAGCGTGGGCTGCACAGACTTCCTGTGGAGAAACCTGAGCAGCACAACACAGGCCAGGCGACCAAGGCCCACGTCAGCCGTCACACATCACGCTGACAGTGCGTGTCCTCGACATTTGAAGACAACAGCATTCACTCTACCCTGGTGTTCTTCCTCCCAAAAACCCACTTGCCAGTCTAGTCAGGAGAAAAAGCAGTAGACAAATTCCAACAGAGGTCAACCTACGATATACCAACACTGTCCGACCCTCAGGAACAAGGAAAATCTGGGAAAATGGCACAGCCAAGAGGAGCCTGAGGAGACACGATGACTAAAGGTGATGTGGAATCCTGGGAGAGAGAGGACGCTAGGCCTAGATTCTTCCTCCAGAAGGCCTTGGGCGGTTTGGAAGGTGCACGATCTCTGACACTTATTGTGTAGCTTAAAACACTGCTGCAGACTGGGTAGTCAAGCACCTGCCTAGCAAGTTTGTTTTCTTCTTCCTAGCATGCAGGTAGGACCATAAAAACATAGTTGAATAAAATCCTTAAAAGCTTGCCCAAAGAGATTGGTAAATATTTCCCAAAAGGATGATGTCACTTGAGCAAAGTCAGCCCCGTGGACACAGAGGGCAGGGAGTGGGGTGGTTTAAACATGAAGCAAGAGAGGTGGGGAATGAGGCCGCAGGGGAGGCGAGGCCAGACCATGAAGAGCCTTTTGTGCTGCATGAAGCCATTTTGATTTATCCTGCAGATGATGTGGAACCAATGAAGGTTTTTAAACAGGGCAAGGATATGATCAGAGTTGGGGTTTAGAAAAGTCATGCTGATGGCGTAGGAGTTTGGATTGAAAGATGAGGAGGCCAGAAGTAGGCAGACACTTGGGAAAACACAGGTTTCAGTTTTGGAGACACTGAGACCTAGGTTCCTTAAAGCAATAGGATATTCAGGCCACAGGCTGTGGGAGCTACGGACTTAAGGCAACAGTGGTGGTCAAAGTTGCAAGGTGGCAGTCAAAGACGGCACTTAAAACTATGACAACAGGTAGCAAGTGATGGAGGCCACAATAAATGCAAATATAAAAGCCTACTGAGATTCATAAGGAGGCAAAGTGGGGAGTGGAGCCAAGAGGGAGAGAGACGGGGCAGCACTCAAGTCACACCTCCAAATAGGGGAACAACGTGAACCTGCAGAGAAGGAAAAGCTTCACAGTCCAAGGAAATACCGTAAGTGGGTGCTGGAGGCAGGAGACAGCTGGGGTCCCTGGAGCCTGCTGGGGTAATGGAGGGTAAGTGGGACCACGGAGCCATCTGGAAAACTGGATTAGGGGTCAGATCACATAAGTCTTGGTTTGAACTTAGTAGAAAATCAGGAGACAACTTTGTTTCTTTCAATTAAAAAAAATTTTTTTTTTGATCATGCAAGGAATGATCAAAGCATAGGAAGAACAGAAACCACAATGTCAGGACTGCCTGACTTGGCAAATGCTGTGACAATGAAGAGGCGAGGAGACCAGCACTGTCCAACTGAAACAGAAGGTGAGCTATATGAGCAATTTAAAATTTTCTAGTAACCACATTAGAAAATGCAACTGAAGTGAATTTTAATAATATATTTTATATAACCCAGTGTATCCAAGATATTATCATTTCAGCCACATTTCAGGTACTCACCTGCCACACGTACTGGACAACGCAGGTCTAGAGGTATTACATGGATACAAATTCCAGAAGTATAGATTTATGTGTTCTGCCTACAGGACTGAGAATGAGAAGGAAGACTTGTGATCCTGAGGTTTTAAGCGTGGCTTATTGTAAGGACAGTGGTGCCAACAACAAAAATAAGGAACAGACTGAGTCAACATGTGCTGTTCAAGGAAGGAGACAATGTTGCTATAATGGAAAGGAGGACTTTTATTTCCATCCTGAATTATTATGACACCATTATTTAAACACATCTGGAAAATCCTGAAATAATTTAAACTGAAGGCACAGAACAAATCAAAATATTTAACTATTAGAGCTTAAAATGAGAAAATCCAAATAGTTCTACAGTAACAATAACTTATGAACAAGTTTCCATCACCAAATATCATTCTGACCAGAAATGACAGTCTCTTGTCACAAAGGCTACAGCTGAAGCTGATTCCAAGATTTTCATGATAAAAATAATATTGAAAAAAATTTCTTCTTTCAAAATACTCATTATGCCACTGGGTTCAATGTAAGTATTTGTTACATATGACAAAGTAGCAGTTAGGATATTTGTTGATGGATGGCTACCCCCCAAGAAATGACACATTCTTACAAACTTTAAAAAAATAGCAAAGTTGGTTACAAAATTCTATTTGGGGAGCAGGAAAAAACTTGTTCCATGTCAATTAGAATATCAAAGCATTTCAATATCAAATTGCTTCCAAAGCCAATCATCACATAACAGTAATATACTGTATGGGGCATTGCACTGTATCTTGGTTATATGTTGAACATACAGTGTAGCTAAGGGGCTGGACACGTCTATAGCAATTACTGTTGCCATATCTTACTTATTCCAAAGAAATATGTTTTAAAAACTCATTATAAAACAAACTGAAGTAATCAGTGACATGCAACAGATACAATAAACCCCAGCAATGCAATTGCCAAGCTTGAAAATAAAGTGGTCATGCTTCATAATATACTGTACTGTAGTATTTTGAAATACATTCTCTGATTATCAATACCATTTATTATAGAGGTCACTTGTATTTTAGCTCAGATTCTGAACTAGGTTTCTAAATGAAACTTTTCAAGTATGCATAATATTAATAAGGTAAAGATATTTTTCTCTTATTCACTTATGTGTTTTCCAAAGGATAACCATGTTGAATTAAGGATAAACAAAACGGGCTAGTCATAGTTTTCAAAAACATTTCAAAAAAATATGAAATAGTCTAGTGACCAAGAGCTGATTAAAAGATACTAACATCTAAAACCTACTATTTCAGATAAAAAACAGAACTGTTCAGTCTCTAATTTGAAACAATTATGCTCATAAGAAATAATGGGAAATATAAGGGTTTCTAAAACACTGAAGAAAGACTCTTATCTGAATAAAATAAAAAGGTCTCCCCTGTCCTACTTAGCTGTGATATATATTTGTGTATTTAATAGCAATATGGTTTTATCTTTATCATCTAGTTTAATTGCATAAATCACAAAAACATTTCCAGCCAAGATTGCTGGTAAGTATAATACAAACTCTAGAAATGATTTTTAGCAAAAATTACTGCAAAATTTTCCTATATAGCAAAACATTCCTTTGGAAATGGATCTTTAATGCTTTTGAACTGTTCAAGTAAATGCAGCTTTTACCATCTCCAGCACTAAACTATAATTACTGTCCCAATTCCTTCGTCACTAGATAACATTATCTTTTATTTGCTACTATTCTAATAATAGTACATTATTTAAAAAAGCATCTCTTTAGTGGTGTCAGACTTATTTCTTCATCTTCTATTAGTATTAAGAGATTACAGTATAAATAAAATAAACCAGAAAATCACTTTATAAACAGGATGAAGTTTTGAAATGTTGGCACCGATGAAAAATGGGGAACATTTATCACCCAAATTTAAAATGTATCCATTCATGGCATTGGTTACAACAGTGGCAGTACAGGCTGCTGTTGTTGGCTTCACTGACACCAGTCTTGGGAGATATGTAACTCATCCTACCATTCAGTTATTGAAACAAAGATCCACTGGAAGTTCCCTACTCCAGCTGGCTGGGTCACAGTTTGGGTGGACTTTGTTCATTACTATATGCAATATTTTGACAACTGTGAGTCTGAATTCTGAAAACATAAACTCATAAGGGTTAGTGGAAGACTGTTTCCAAACTAAAAGAAATGTAACTAAATTTAGGAAAACATTTAAATAAACATACATGGATAATCTTAGTGGTTTTTGGCCCATGTATACCAGCTGTGTCAGAAGCTCCTAAAAACCAGAAATACAATGAAATAAAAGGGGTTTCTTTCAAAAACTTAAAAAAGGAAGATGCAAGACTCAAAACCAATTTCAGAAATCTATACAAGGCTGCCAGGCCAACAAATAACTGTCAGAGTGACTTTGTTCCTCTGCTCCTTCAACATGGGAACTAATGCAGAATGGCTCATACCCACAGTTGACAGGCCATTTACAGCCACGATCATGTCTCCACACCTGGACAAAGACAAACAGGGACAGAAACAAAATGTTACTATTTTCATAGTATTAAAAACATTACTCCACCTAAGATTTGCTTAGCATGAAAATCGCAATTTCACTTGCCAATTAACTGTCAATGATTAGGGTGTATGATCTACTCTGAGAAACATCTGGGATGGTTCTTAAGCATGTCAAGGAAACCCTTGTGTCTATCCCCCCAATAACTGGTAGATTTCAAGGACAAGCAGAATAATTTTCATATTAGTTTAAGCAAAATATAATATGGAAAGTAAATATGCTCTGTCTTAAAAATAAAAACCAAATGCATTTGGAGGAGGTTGGTTATTGTTTGACTGTTATTTCTCTATTCATTCTTAGAGCTTATATATCCGAGGATTGAATTAAATTGGGAATAAGACCTTTCCTCTGCTTTCAGCTATTCAGACACCCACCGTCCTCTTAGCAGAATTATCACAAATGGATGATATACTTGGGGCCATTTCTATCTTTATGATTATAATTACCATTATGATTTTTGGTCTTCAGTTTATACCATAAATGATATGCTATTTTATTGTTAATGAATTCAATTTCTTTTTGGAAGAAGGTGGAATACAAATTATAAATTAATTAACCGAGGCCTAGACTAGTTGAGTAACTCAGCTAAGAGAACAATTAATTCATTTTCTCCTAAAATAATTGTTTTTCATCTTTATCAATATAGATTGACCTGGAGCATACTAATCTTGATCACCTTTTCACAATATTATTTATATGTCACTTTCTCTTTGCAAACAGTGCAAATTCTCCATTTGTGCAGCATTCTGTCTAGTATGTCAACATTCACTTTTTAAGAACTGGTTCTTTCATCATAAACTAAGCACTAAGAACTTGGAATCAACTGTCTTCTTTGTTGATGATAATCTCTTGACATGACAGCTTTTCTTTCTTCTCTCAGTGCTTAAGCTTTGAAAAAGAAAAGAGGCTGCACACCGGTTGAGCGAGTACTTTCTGCCCAGTGGTGGCAGTCTGCAAGGGGTTAAAGGGCAGGGCTCTGGAGCCAGGCAGTCCTGGGTTTACATGCCAGTCAACCACTATCAGCTATTTCATCTTGGGCAAGTTTCTTAACTTTCCCAAGCTTCGGCTATCTTGTTTGTAAAACAGGAATAATAATGACACTTACCTCATAAGGTTGTTAAGAAGATTAAATAATGCATGCACAGCACTTGGCACTGCATCTGGCATACTGTAAGCTATCATGCATTCATTTATCAAATATTTATTGAGATCCTACTATATGTGAGGTGCTGTTATGGTTGCTAGGGGTATAGCAATAAATGCAACACGATCCCCTGCTCATGGAGCCTGCATAAATACAATGTCAGGGAGAGGTAAGTGCTGTGCAGAAAAATTAAGCAGAGTCATCTAATGACAGGACTGGACCTGCATAGGCTGTGTGGGAAACTTGCTCAGAGCTCATGGTCACATCACAATGTGTCCAATCAAATGACTCTGATTCAGTGGCTGTCATTAGATTAATAAAATATAGCTATAAGTGACAAGATAGTAAAGGTAATGCTTTAGTCTAGATTAGGGGTTGGCAAACTTTTTCCATAAAGGGTCAGATGGGGTAAATATTTTAGGCTTTAAGAACCATACAGTCTGTCGTGGTGACTCAACTCTGCCGCTGTAGAGTGGAAGCAGCCGTAGATAGTACATAAACAGATGAGCTTGGCTATGTTGCAATAAAACTTTATTTACAAAAACAGAGGGCTGGATTTGGTGCTGACCTCTGATCTAAATCATGTCCAGCACAATAAACATGAATCACATCATTAATTAGAACAAGACTCACTTTAATCTTCCATCATAATAAGCAGGAGTTCCTAAGACAATAGTTTTAATGAAGAACGGCTGATTGGTGTGGTTTTCTTCATATCCACCAACAATACTAAAGCCCCAACTTCCCAAGTAGCTTCTTCGTAAAACTATATCATGGCAGCTATGAAGGGCACTATAAACAAACACAAAAATAAAGAAAAAAATTAATGTGTAGGCTTTCACAGCCTGCTCATCTTTGCTATAACCCCATACCATGTTATACTTTTATCACTCTCAGAAGAAAAAGGAAAAGGGCTACTTTATTTCCTTCTGAACAGATTATTTTGACAACCCACTTTTCTAGCACAGATGCAGTCCTAGGTAGACTTGAATTTCTCCAACTTTTTTTCAGTCTTCTCTTCCCAAGTAAAGACATGTATACATACACACATGTATAGAGCTTACACAAACTTGGTTACAAATCACACCTCGGGAATCTGTACGAAAAGATCATGTACCTATATTTGCTCAATGCATTGTCAACAAAATCCTCAATTCTAATAATCATCTGTATCGACAAGAATAATTACAAAGTAGAATGCAAGAGGTCTAGTACTGCTGAACTCAGGACTCAAATGACAGAAGAAAATGACCAAGAGTGTAGCTTCCAAAAAGAAAGCAGATAATTACCCCTTTTCCTGAAGGCATACCCCAGGGGTCCTACATTTAATCTACATGAGCAGTTATTTGTTGTTCTTCCTCCTTCACTTAGAATGCTTTCATTTTAAGAGAGACTCTAATTGCCAAAATAGAAAAATCAATCTGGAAAACACTAAAAGAAAATTATTTTTTTCTTTTCCTTTCTATATCATGGACATTGTGAAGCTACAGTTAAAATGCTACTTAGCCAGTTTGGAGGATGTTGTCCAGGGAGGGAGAAAAAAAATCTACTTACATTTCCATAGCTCTATGGATTTGGGAACAAGCAGTGAGTAAAAACTTAAAAAAAAAAATAAAACAAAAAACCCCTAAATGATATATAGAAAAAATATCTCTTTTAATAAAGAAATAGCTTTGATTTTTAGGTAAAACTGGATCTACAGGCATCAAGGTTTCCCATTTTTAATCCATAAAAAAGATTTCTTAATAAAGCCAATTCCGTAAAGCAATATACAGTATGCCAGAACTTCTACTCTCATCTAGTTTCTTAGCTCACTGATAAGAAAGGGCTTTTAGAAAGACTTCTGGGATAGGGCAAGGTCCCATGTATGGGCCTGAATTTTTAGTGACAGTGTAGGTTATTTTCATAATTCTGCATCTTCTGAAACAAACAAACAGTTCTCTAATACACCCCCAACAAACTGCAGTAGAAGAATCTCCCTTTTCAGGAAAAGCAGAGCTGCGATCCTCTGCAGGGTGAAACCTGCTTTTAGGGCCACCTGCACCCATAGATGAGGACACAAGGCTGTTGAGTATAAGTCTGCATTCAATAGAGACTGCCATGAATCCGCAGAATAGTAACCTTTTACTGACAGGTATTTTTTCAACACAGGTGGCCTCAAAAATAGATTTTACTATGCTATATATTTCTCATCTAAGACCTTTGTTATTTTGCCTGGCACACTAGAAAATGCTCTAAACATAGAGGTGAATGTGTGCCAACCCCAAAACTAGATTGGCATAATGGATAAAGAAAATTAAAGGAAGCACTAGGGCGTGGGCATTTCTGCAGGACATCATTGCTCTCTGCTTGCCTCGTCAGCAGAGGGGTGGGCAAGCCCTGCAGTCTGTGCCGCTACCTGGCCACTGCACGAGGAGACCACTTCTTACCCACTATGTGCAAAGGGGCTTTCTGCCATTCTAGGTTTAAACTGACAGGTCCGAGTATCAGGCTGCATACTGAGCAAGATAAATGAGGTTCCCTCTGATGGCTGAAATCTCACAATTTAGGTAGCAGTTCTGTAGGAGTTTAACAGCAACCATTTAAATCTATGTTTACTTTTTAATGGAAAAAATTAATCTGTCTTGGTGTATGAAATAAACATATTTCAAACAGCTAAATCATCTTTATCTTAAAAAAAATCTGTCTCTCCACAAAGCACCTATAGGTCTGTGAGACATGAATTCTAGTAGAGTTTTAGGCCTTTTAATTTTTTTTTTAACCAAGAGAACCAGTCAACAAGTTAGGTTATTAACAAATGAAATCCAATAATATCCTTGTTTTTTTTCTGTAATTGCTAATGTGAAAGTATTTTATAAACCATAAATCACTTTACATAATGCTGGTTGTTGTTATAAATTTATTCCACATGAGTCAGATGGCTCAGAAGTTGGCACATTCATATTGTTTATTTTTATTTTAAAGAATCAGTAATTTTCATCCTTGGTCAAGAGTCAAAATGTTTCATCATAGTTCAATTTTAGGATTCTTATATATAGTAAGAATCTAAACTGATTTGGGAACAAATAATGACAGTAATATACGTTTTTCCTATCTCAATACCGAACAACACAACAACTGCCTGACTAGAGAAAGGAATATACCCTGGGATGCCACTGGAGGTTCCGCGTGCTTCTGTGACCCTGACGCTGACCAACCACAGAATGTCTTGGCTGGTTGCACAGTCAGTTAGGAAGCAACAAACTCTTTATAGCGGTAGGGCAGCTACTCTTGAACACCAATGGTTTGGCTTAAAGACTCTTGTGTCCAATAAAAGCTCAGTTTAAAATTCTACCTTTTTAGGGAGAGTTAAAAAGATAAGGCTTTTAAAGAGGCTTCTGGGATGGGGCAAGACCCCAGGATTAGCTTGGTTTTTCTGTGAAAAATGCATGTGAAGTCTAAGCATCTATCAGAATCAATGTTGATAAATGACAGTTGTTCCGAGTTAAGAGACTGGAATATCCAATCTCATGGCTAGGGCACTTATACGATCAATCCTTAATAGGAATGGATGGATTTGCTTTGTTTTTGTAAACACAGCAGCCCCCAACCCTTTTGGCACCAGGGATTGGTTTCAAGGAAGACAATTTTTCTAAGTATGGTGGGGGTTGGGGGTAAGATGCTCACTTGCCACTATAAAGTCTGCCACCAGATGCAGCTTGTCGCTTGCCACTTATAATACAGTTTTGGTATGAGTCTGTAAGCAACTGATTTATCATGGTCTCTGTGCAGTCAAAGCTCTCTGCTAATGATAATTTGTATTCATAGCTGCTCCCCAGCACTAGCATCACCGCCTCAGCTCCACCTTAGATCATCAGGCATTAGATTCTCATAAGGAGCGTGCAACCTAGATCCCTAGCATGTACAGTTTACAGTAGGGTTCGTGTTCTTATGAGAATCTAATGCCACTGCTGATCTGGTAGGAGGCGGAGCTTATGCGGTGATGGGAACCATGGGGAGTGGGTGTAAATACAGATGAAGCTTTGCTGATCTGACAGGAGGCGGAGCTCAGGCAGCGATGTAAGCTATGGGGAGCGGCTGTAAATACTGATGAAGCTTTGCTCACTGCTCACCTCCTGCTGTACCGCCCAGTTCCTAACAGGCCAGGGACTGGTACCAGTCCATGGCCCGGGGACTAGGGATGGCAGTATAAACAGATATAAGTCTTTATAGCTTAGTTTTTAAAATTAAACCTACCTTTTAAAATGTAATACTTTAAGAAAAATTACCACTTTCTTTTGTCATTTGATTTGATGTTGGTTTTATTTAATTAAAGCCTTCTTCTAATGGGCAAACTTACTGTGTTACACACTGATAAAGGCTGCACATGTGATGATTATTCCATAAAAGAACAAAAAAGCTATCAGTACCTTGGGAGCCCAAGCCACATGATCCACGAGGGGGACCAGCTAGCATCGTACTCGTTTTCGCTGAAAGTACTTGGCTGCTCTTCCGTGGTCTGAGTCACCTCCTCCACAATCTGGACCTCGAGTGCTTTAAGGGCAACAGCCGGGGAGGCAGCGCTGGCTTTCAGCACGGCCACAGCCTCGCTGTGGCTTAAATTGGTCAGATCGATGCCATTGATATTCAGCAACACATCACCTGCTCAACGAGGAGACAAGAAAAATGAGCTGAGCTGCCAAATGATCATTTCCCTGCAAATCCTGCTGTTTGTAAACTAATCAACAAAGGTTAGCTTCAATAACCCAGATAAGGTAAAAGAGCATTTTTTACTTCTTTGTAATTTTTATAACACTGAGGAAATATCCAATAGTTAGAAAACATTCCAAAATAATTCAAAAATCTTAAAGAATGTCATAATATATAAGAAAAAGTGTGGCATGAGGCACCTTGATACAACTGGAAGTGCAAATCACTAGTCCCAGTTTAGCTGTGTACAGGCCCTGGGCAGGTTCATTTCTCTTCTTTGAGCTTCAGAGATTTGTATGGTTCTTTCCAATTCAAAAATTATTTGCTCCTTTGCTCTTAGAAATTAATTTTTAATATATTCTATGTTATAGTGACACAGTTCTATACATAAAGACAGCCCTGCATAGTTCACTCAGGGCAAACATATCAGATTATGTACAGAGAGGACACCTTGTGCCCACACAGAGAAATGAAACTTGTGATTTGGACATCTTGCTTGCTTGCAGAAGAAAAGGAATGTTACTCTGCCAAGTGATCTAACAAAGAAGGGCAATGAGGACTATATAAAGGTTAGGAAGGAAAGTGTTGGTTTTGTAGGAAGCAGACATTTGTGTGACAAACTCTACAGAAAATTCCCCCTCCCAATTTATCACCTACTTTTCAGATCATTAAAACAGAACAGTCTCATTGTAGAAAACTTAGAAAACATAATAAAATAACGAGGAGATAAAATTACTCCAAATACAATAATTTGACAAATAACTTGTTCTTAATAGCAGCTTTACTGAGATAAAATTCACATGCCATTTAATTCACCCATTTAAAGCATACAATTTTATAGTTTTTAGTATATTCAGAGTTGCATAAGCATCACCACAATAATTTTTAGAACATTTCTATCACATCCCTGCCCCAAAGCCCTGTACCCATTAGCAGTCACTACCCTTCCCCCAACCCTAAGCAGCCACTAATCCACTTTCTGTCTCTATAGATTTGCTTATTCTAGACTTTTCATATAAATGGAATCAGGCGTTATGTTTTGTGTCTGGCTTCTTTTACTTGGCATAATGTTCCCAAGGTTCATCCATAGCTTGTGTCAGTACTACATTCCTTTTTATGGCCAGATAACATTTCATTGTATGGCCAGACCACATTCTGTTCATCCATTCATTAGCTGATGGACATTTGAGTTGTTTCCATTTTCTGGCTTTTGTGAATAATACTGCTCTGAGTATTGGCACTCAAGTTTTTGTGTGGACAGATATTTTCATTTCTCTAGGAGCAGAATTGCTGGGTCATATGATAACTCAGTTTAACTCTTTGAGAAACTGCCAAACTGTTTTCTAAAATAGTTTTACCATTCTACATTTCTACTAGCAATGTATGAGGGTTTCTATTTCTCCACATACTTACCAATGTTTGTTATTGTTTATTTTATTATAGTCATCCTGGTGGGTATGAAGTAGTATCTCATTGTGGTTTTGATTTGCACTTCCCTAATAAGCAATGACATTAAACATCTGTTCATGTGGTTACTGGCCATTTTTTTTTCATGTTTAACAAACATCTACTGAGCAGTAGAATCCGAGTGTGTGTCTCTAGATCCTGATCACCAACTGCTATGACAACAGAGATACTCTTCAGTTCCTCGGGTTTCATAAAGATGGACGGCTCAGTGAGATTCTGATTGCATCTGCTGTATTACAGATTATCTACTCAGAGTCCACCCAGCACAAAGGAGGGAGCTGACAGGGGGACATATTGAAAACAGTCTCGGGTAGGTGGTGTATTGCAGATCCATTTATTCATACCACAAAGTAAACCATACTTATACAAGTACACAGTGATGTCCCATGCTCCATGCTCCTACCTAACGCAGCTTGCTTACGCTTACAGGCAGACTGACATTTCGTCTTATGTGCACTCCAAGTACAGAGTGATGACCATGAGTAGGCACGGGAGCTTTCAAAGCTTTACTTCTTTCGTCAGCACTCCTGGTGTTATAAATGATGATGCTCATCAACCCCATTCCAATCCAAATCTGGCAAACTTGAGTATAGTAGGGCTTCGTGGGGATCCAGATATTTTTAGTGCTCTCAAGCATCTTGGCAAAGGACCAGCTGCTCAGACTGCACCAGAGCCTCACAGCCAATGAGCTGAAAAGCTCACCAGTGCACAGGCGCTGGGCAGGGGCTCTGGCCATTTGCTTATCTTCTTTGGAGAAATGTCTATTCAGATACTTTCCCCATCTTTAAGTTGGATTATCTGTCTTTTTTATTATTGAGTTGTAAGAATTCTTTATATATCCTAGATAGAAGTCATCTGTCATATATATAATTTGCAAATATTTTCTCCCATTCTGTAGGTTACCTTTTTACTTTCTTGGTGGTGTTATTTGCAGCACAAAAGCTTGTAAGTTTTAAGTCCAGTTTATGTATTTTTTTCTTTTGTTGCTTGTATTTTTAGTGTCATATCTAAGAAACCACTGCCTAATTCAAGGTCACGAGGATTTATGCCTGTGTTTTTTTCTAAGAGTTTTAGCTCTTTTATTTAGGTCTTGAATCCATTATGACTTAATTCATATATATGGTATGAGGTAGGGGTCCAACTTCATTCTTGGAAAAATAACTTTTAAGACTCACTTTTGTTTCCTTATGAACAAACTAAGTCAATAGAGACTGTTATTTTTGCCATAGTAATAGTAGCTAATTCTATGCACATTATATAGTATTAATAGGGAATGTGAAATGGTGAATGAGTTTATCCCTAAAATTAAGTTTGTCCTCTGCTCCACTTCCTCTGAGCCCCTTCCTACACAGACACTTTATTACAAGCAACATTTATATTTTAGTAAGATGGTCCTTCAGAGTATCTAAGTCTACCATAATGCTAGAAGCATAAATCTTTTAGAGGATCTTTCCCAAGATAAAATAATCTAACAGTCTGAAGTAACTGTTAGCAAATTCTGGAAACATTATCAAATTCAAAAGTTTTCCTTTATAATGGGCATTTTTCTAACATTATAGAAAGACTTTATGCTTTCGTATGCAGGGGACAGTTTAAAGGACTAAAAAAACTCATGTTTAAAAAATACTTTGTAAAATCTCTTTATTTTTAAAAATGTGAGTTTAATTCAGAAAGAAGATGTGGTGAAATTGTTCACAATCCCATCTTACCTCTCTTGATTCTGCCGTCCCGGGCGAGGCAGCCGTGGGGTGGCACGCTGGTCACAAAGATGGGCAGCTCGCCACTCTTACTTCCTCTACCCCCAGCAACGGTCATTCCGAGGGACTCGTGTGGTTCTTTCTTTACAGTAATGTGTTTTTCTTGGCATGTAACACACTGAGTAAGATCCTAAAACATAAAAGGAAAAAATTATTAGATAACGAATGACAGATAGTTGAAATAAAGACAGCTTAAACTAAGGTAATAACTCACGTGGCACTTACAAAGTGATTTTTTAATCTCTCACTAACAACTGAAAGTAATACACAGTTCTTAATAACTATACTGTGGATCAATGTCAATTTTGGACATTATTTTCATGACTATGTAACTGAAAAAAACTCAGGACTGCTGACATATAGCAGTTAAGGTTAACATAAGCACATAATTTATACAATTATCTTGAGCTCTAAGATATGACTAATTGTATAAAAGTAAATAATGCTTTTGAGTTTTAAGATTCTAAGGAAAAGTCAATTAATTTTACTTCCATCTTTCTCCCCAATTCTTTGAAAGAAAAGTCGACAGAGTAGTATAAAAATAAAGCATGGCCAGAAAAAATCTGTAGCCTATCTTCTGATTCCTATTGACTAGGATTATAAGTGCTCAATCATGAAACAGGTACAAACCTTCCTGCAAAACCTTCAGGAAAACCTAGAAGGATGTGAAATAACTGGATTTATAAAAAAGTTAATGACAGGGAAGTAAATTCTCAATAAACTATTATTCTCAGGAAAAAAGTTATTTTTACTGACATTTGTTACTGCTATTTATTATTGAGACACTCTTGGAAGACAAAGAATTTAAAACATTACTTCTTTTTTGAATTGGAACTCAGTAAAAAACAAGGTATACATGCACAATATTAACATTAAAATAATAATAATTAACACTTATTAGGGCTTAGTGTGTGCAAAGCTAATGGCTTCACATGCATTTCTTCATTTAATCTTCACAATAGTCCTAAAAGTAAATGCTACTAATATTATTGACCCCATTTTCAGATGAGGAAACAAGCTTAGGGAGGTCGTGTAACTTGCCCCAAATCGTGTAAGGATAGGTTACTGTACTGGGATTTGAATTTATGTGTTAAGAGTATGTATGTTATATAGCAATACAGTACCATGTATATCTGTATATACAGTGTGATGCACTATGTGTACATATTGTATACATGCACCCACACAGGAACCATCCCATTAAGTGTAACAGTGGAAGTTAATGTCTCAAAAGGTTCTAACACTTATCAGCTGTTAAGAAAATGTTGTAGATAATAAGATAATTAACATTATTATTATCAAAAATATATGAATTATATTTATAGAATTATAACATTTCCTTAAATGACATTATTTTAAAGAATTGACATGTACTTAGCTGTTTATGATGGTATTTGCCAAATCTCTAAATCAGTCCCTGGAATTCCAGGCCTACCTACCCCTCTCTAGACCTGGAATCCACATATTCTTGAAATTTTGTCAAAAGAACTATTTGTAACAGCAGCATAGCATTCCTAGAAAATGTTATGACCGAGTAGAAAACCCGTAAACATCTTAAGGCAGTCTCCTATATAAAGGTATGAAATTTATGTTAGTATCCTTCAAAACAGGGCAAAAATGACTTTATTATGAAGACAGCTCAGGTAAACTCAGCCTTGAGTATATTTATGTTACTACTCTAGATGGCTAAAATGTATGCGACTTTTCCTCAGGAACCAAACCAAACTTCAAAAATTATACTCAGTATGCTTCAATAAACTTTCTAATATCATATCAATGTTTATACAAGCAGTTACTAAGAAGCTTGGTAGAAGACTAATGTATACTTTAATTTTTCACAATCATTAATCATCTGAACAGGCTCTTTTGGTGAATTCATGTGTTTTTTCCTCCCCTAGGAGAACTTTATTTTTCTAAATCAAGATTTGACATAACAAATGAAGCATGTTAGTAGTAAATAGCAAAATTACAACATTACATTCCGTGTGGTTGTTCTAACCAGCCAGGTTTGCAGAGTGCCTGGAATAGGAATAAATTCAGCATTGCTATTTAAAACACTATCACATAAAATTAAAGAGAATGAGAGTTAGCAGACTTTTGACAGAAAAATACAGGTGTCCAAAACAAATCAATAAATAAGCAGAGTTCTCCATACAAATATCAGAATGATTAAGTACAGTTTTTAAAACACCCTTAAAACTAAAAATGTTGTCATAGACACCCATATCTCAAATTATTATAAAATTCAATAACATGAAAGATTCAACGATTAACCTTTACCTTATATTATAATTCTTTGTGTTTATGTGTGTGTGTGTATATATCTTGTAAAGTAAGGATTAGCTCTATATTTACTCCTATTCAAAACAATTACTCCTTTTTCATAGTTATCATTACAAAGGCCAAATTATAGGTTTCCTTCATACATTTTGGTTTTTGTCCAGAAATGAGAACAAAGTCTGTGATTATAATTTCTTTTAAGTATTAACTAAACCAAAGACCAGTGACAAGTCTGTACAGTATTTTAAACTCAGAAAACCAGATATACCTGATGGTCTGATGGGCCAAAAATACTGTGTCGTTAAGCTATGCTTTCTTAGGGTACCAGGGATAGATTCCAAAGGTAATTACTTTCTTAAATGTTGTACTTACATTAAAAGGTTACTTTAGCACATAGGAAAAGTCCTATGATTTTTCAGCAGACCAATAAATAAGTTTTTCTTCAGTAAAGCAATTTAATTTTTACTTAAGGAAAATTACTTTGAAAGCTCACATGCAGCTTATATTTTCACATAATTGGGTAAACATCACATCATCATTTTAAAATTCTTGGCCTACTGGAAGTTGAGTTCAAATGAAAGAAAGATCAAATTAAGTAAATAATATTTAAATAATATTAAGAATGTTAAAATATCATCTTTTTTGATTTCTGGAATGAAAGTGAGACAGCATCAACATTCTGAGCACAGATAAACAAACTTGGAATATATTATAAAACCAGTAAAATACTGATTCTGAAGAAACAGTTACCAAAGCCCAACATATGATAATCTAAAATGATTTAATTATTTTAATTTAAAATGAGCTAGGGTGATAGTCCCCTAAGATATAACATAAAAAGAAATAAGCTACACATGTACCTACCAAAATTCATGATTCATGTTTAATATTCACATATCTAATTGTGTTTTTGTAGGCAACGTGCCCAATTTCTAGGTATAGACTTGTCGATCTTCATTATGCTTTTTCAATCATATAACCAATTTTTAACATTTAAATAAGCAACTCAAGAAAAATTCTACTTTCAAGTAGGATTAATCAAATAGGGGATTTTTCTGGAAGATCACACACTTCTCGTCAATCATCTGGCAGAGGAACCTTCCCTGCCAAGAAACTCTCTCTAATGGCTGAGGAACTGAGACAAGCAGTCACTCGCCAAGATAGCAAAACATATACATTTCACATCCCAAGCAATTATGTTCACCTTTTCGAACAAAATATCAGCCTTCCTATAAATCTTTTTTGATAAACTGTTTTACCGAGATATATTTTTTTAAAAAAAGCCTTCATTTAGGCTGGGCGCAGTGGCTAACACCTATAATCCTAGCACTCTAGGAGGTTGAGGTGGGAGGACTATTTGAGCCCAGGAGTTTGGAGACCAGCCTGAGCAAGAGTAAGACCCTGACTCTTCTAAAAATAGAAAAATTAGCCAGGTGTCATGGTGCGTGTCTGTAGTCCCAGCTATTCAGGAGGCTGAGGCAGGAGGATTGCTTAAGCCGAGGAGCTGGAGGTTGCAGTGAGCTATGATAACACCACTGCACTCTACCTGGGGTGACAGAGCTAGACTGTCACCTTCATTTAGATCTTCATTTAGATCTTATCAGCTTGTAACAATGATCTTTGCAAGTGGCATCGATATAAAAAAGAAAAAGATCCTCACCTTGTGTGAGCTCGGTCTGCTGTGGTACAGCGGCTGTGCGTGGTGCTGGCTGCTGCTGTGAGTCCCCCCTTCTCGGACGGTGTTACCAGGCTGGGGTTTCCCTGGTCTGGCAATTGTTAAATTCACCCTTTCTCCACTGGCCTGGAGTAAACACACATACATCACCACCCGTCATTAATGTTTGTCATTCTAAAGATTATAGGCAGTGTAATCTTCAATGCACTTCGCAATCATTGTACCAGGGCCTCATCTGGGCAGTGACTGCAAGCACCTGGTGGCGGAGAGGAATGAGTTCGTTTCATTAGCTAACATTTTGAAATGTCTGTGGCTGAAACACACACACACACACACACACACACACACACGCACACTCACACACTCTTTCTCTCTCTCTCTCTCTCTCTCACAGATCTTGGGGATGCCCTCCGTAACCCCACCTCCAAAATGACCAAGGCAAAGTAGTCAAACTCCCTGGGCTCTCATCTCCTTATGATTGGTAACTTTTATTTTAATATTACTTTGGCCCTTGAAGGTTGGTGTTGGTATTGTGAGGATGAGAGCAAAGTAAAGAAAATAAAGGAAAAACGGCTTCAAAACTTGATTAAAATTCATTGTGACTTTTGAAACAAATTCCATGGTGGCTACTTTGGAAGTAATAATCAATGAAACACTGCATGGCTTTGTTTCTGCTGTTAGAGGTCCAGTAAAAAATAGGATGTCAGCTTAAATACTTCTGAAAAGAATGACTACAGAAATTCTGCGCGCGCGCGCGCGCGCACACACACACACACACACACACACACACACATCCTCAAGTGTTAAATTATTTTAGAAGTTCATGACTATCATTTTAAATTTAGATGCCTGTTATCTATCATATTTTAAACATAGATTCACATCTATTATATTTTTAGAAGTTACTTTATCTTTCCTTTTAAAGTACAGGTCTGATTTACTTGACACTGGCTCTAGGTCATGACCACAATCCCCAACTTCACTATTATTCCTGCGGGAAAACATGATATCCTCCTTTAAAGAAACTGTGGTAGAAGGTGGCATGAGACCTGGTCCCATGATAGTAAAAATGTTGAGAAATCACTTTATTTTCAATTCTTACGTTGGAAAATAAGTGATACACAACTTCAATGCCCCACTAAAATCATTTGCTATTCAAGCACTTTATTAAATTAAATAGTTTCAGACAAGTTCATCAAAATAACTGAAATAACAACCCTCAACATTCAGCTGAACTCTCAAAGCAGAGTCTGGAGACTTGATCTAACGGGTAAATACCAAGGTAGAATGTTTAGAATCCCAATATTTAAAATTCTGACACTTCAGATTATTAGAATTGCACTGTGTGAAGTGGTGAGAAGCTCCCTTTGGGATTTTACTTCAATGTACGGAATCATTTTCATTACTGCTCAACACCTTATAACCCCAAATACTCCATAATTAGTATTTCAACTTTACTGGAATACTGCTTACACAAACCTATTAACGGAACCAAATCCTTGATCTTTCAAGGTTGCCTGAAAAGACAAAATTCTGTGAATGTGATGAAAGTGGGCATTTAGAATTCAAATGATGGACCAACATTTGGGTTTAGGCAAATTTTAGACTGTGCATGTAACACTTCAGGATTTTAAAATTAGCAAAAGAGTTTTGTTAAAATCAATGTTTAAAAAATGTAGGAGCCCCAAATGATAACACTCATAATTTGTAAGTGAATGGTAGGCCCGCCCTGTTATTGGAGCATAAATTGGTATGATCTTTTTGGAGGGAAGTTTAATAAAACGTTTTAAACTTGAAAACAAAACATAAAAGTCTGTTGATAGGAGAATGATTAAATAAGTAACGGTACATGTCTACTAAACAGCTATTAAAACTTAAGATGTGAGTCTATGCTTATTTTCATGGTAAGATGTCCACAAGATATTGTTGATATAAAGAAAAAGCTACAAACTCAGAATTTACAAGATGAGTGGATGTATAAGCATTTGTGTTAATATGCAATTATACATCTGTGAACACATACATAAAAAATGTTTGGAATGCTATTCTCTAAAACATTAATGCTGATATCTGGAGGTGTTTAGATTGAATGTGATTTTAATTTCCTTCTTTATTTTCCATATTTTTTCTTCATTATTTTCATTTTTAGACATAGAGTACATGTTATTTTTAATAACCAAAAAGTAACTTTTTTTTTCCAAAAAGAAACAATTTGAGCAACTTCAGTTTTCCATAGTCTGGGGAAAATTAAAGCACAAAATATGATGCAACTATTTATAAAAATCCAAATATTATCATGGAAAAATTTAAATACATTTTCTACCTGTGTATCTATATTTTCCACATTTTGGTTAGAAATTTAGTGAGGACCAACTATTTAGGATTTAGAGTATTTAAACATTACCTGAAATATATATAGTCAGTTTATTCCTTTCTATTGTATTGACCTGATTTCTCATTTCATAAAGTCCACTTGACTCTTATTTCCTGAAACAACTCCTGTAACTCTATTAGCTTTCTTCTTCTTCCTCTTCTTCCCTCCCATCCTCCAACCAGTCTCCACTCCTACAAGATGAACTAGTTTCCAGCAGTGCAGCCGGCTGACATCCACAGGTGTAGGTCCGGATGTTGTCTTTGATCTGAGGAAATTTTAAAGCATCTAATTCCTTTAGACCTCAAGTCTATGAAACGAGACCAATACCTACATCTCCTCTCAATGTAATAAAGGGAGTCGGGACCTGGGTTTTCTTACAGTCTTAAATTTTCATTATTTGATTCTGTGTTGTAAACACATTTTTCAGTGCCTATCAACCTACCTTAATTCCTCATGTTCAATTAAATAATGATTGGTTTCCTTCATAGTGTTTTGTTGTGCTTCCTTTAAGAAAAGTACCTTTTTGCTTCACTCTTATCACTGTAGAAGATGCCCATACTATTAAATGCCATGGCACGTTGCAGAACTTGTATATCCTCTCTGAATGATTTTTCCAACTTATCTGTCTTCATGCTTTTAATGAAAACATGTTTTTTCCTCTAATAATGACTACCCTTACTTCACAAGGATACTGTAAGGATAAATTTTATGATGTGTTTTAAATACTTTGATTCCTTAAAAAAAAGCACTATAGAGATAAGAATTATGCTTAATAAAAAATTATTCTCCCCCTACTTATATGGATCCTGATGGTGAATTAAGAGACCAGGTTAAGTAAAAAATTTGGAAATCACAGCTCCTCTGAGCCTCACTTGTTAAAGGTAGACACCACCATCTGGCTTAATAGGTGGAACCCAAAGATCAAGAGAAACAAATGTGAAAACAGTAGAGCCTATGCTCTATAAATAGCCAGCCCAAAAGTTCACGGGGATACAGGTTTTATAAAAGACTACCTGCAACGAAGTATACTAGTGTGGATTTTGAAGAATTTAGGTAGCCATGCCTGATTTTTCTGATGAAATGTAAAATGTCTCCTGAATTCTGATGTTATGAGCCAATGAAAACAAACAATGCTATATGGTAATTAAGGCTAAGTCTTTGGAATAAGGGCCAACAGGCGTTTACCTGGATAATCTGGGCAGCGAGCTCCGGCGTTCCATGCTTCAGGTCATGCCCGTTGATGGCCAGCACTCGGTCATTGCTGCTGAGCCTCCCGTCCTGGGCAGCCAGCCCTCCTTCCAACAGGTCAAGAATAAAAACACCTGGCTCATCTGTCCTTCGGACTAATTTAATGCCAAGCTGTTCACCAGAATCCCGTTTATGAAGAACCACGTGGAAGATCTCTTCTCGTGGAGAGTTACCATCAGAATGGTTGTATGCCCGGTTGCCAAAGCGCCTCTCTCGAAGCACAGTGAGATGCAGTGTGTTGCAGGGCTGGGAAAGGACAGCTCTGGCATAGTTGTGGGACACATTGCTGATATCATAGTTGTTGACCTAGAAAAAAAGAATTGTGACCAAAGTGTGACAATCCTTTATCTTCCCAATTTGTAGATATGTTTACATAACATTTCCAAAGGAAATTAAAATTATGAAAGGCTATACAATCATTATTTACAGAGAAAACCATCCTAAAGACATTTTAAAATATAGAGTTTGTATAATTAACTTACAATGATTAGCATCAAGGGGAGAATAGTAGTTAGGATCACAGGCTTAATGATAGTCTCGAGTTAAGAGTCCTTGGTTCTGCCACTTACTAACTGGTAACCTCAGGCAAATTACAGGACTCATTTGAATGTGTTTCCTCATCTGTAAAATGTGTTTACTATCTACTTCATGGGATCAGTATGAAAATGAATAGACAATATCAACATATGGCAAGTGCTAATGAAATACTAGTTCTAGTAGCATAGATACCAAAGTTCTACTGGATTACAAATTTGCTTTTTCCAAATGAAAAGCTAGAGAAAATAAATTGAGTTTTATTTTAAGGAAAGTGGCACATTCTAGGTACACAACCTTACTTTAGATAAGTGACCTTTACTTTAAAGAAAAGCAGATAATTGTAATTTCATTCTAACTCTTTCATACATAAGTAGTATATAATAGCATATTAGTATATATCTAATACATTAAGGATAATTCAATACTCATATAACATTTACTAATTAAACTTTATAACCTTGAAATAAGTATAGCGATTAATCCTTGGACCTGTAACATCACTTAGAAAATATACCCAGCTTCAATTATTCATTTAGTTACAAGAAGAGATGAACATAATTCTTAGCATTTATCACAATTAAAGTTCCTCTCTGAATCAGTCTGAGATGAAACCAACATTCTCTGAACATCTGTTACATGACAGGCTCTGGATTAGGTGTTTGTGATCATCTAAATCCTTAAATCTTTTTCAAACAAATCCATGTTAAGCAAGGCCTCCTTCTTCCTATTTATCTAGGATTGAGAGTTTTGAATACTACTAATTTGAATTTTGTTGATTTGGGCCTATTTATATCTTCTAAAATTCAGTCATCAAATTCATAGATGTCACACACAAACTTGCACTTCTCCCAAGTTTGAAACATCTATGCATTTGGTAGTCACCCAAGTCCTTGATAAAACTGTTGAATATAGGGTTAAGAAAAAAACTTCTAAAGTTCTGTTTAGAAGGCAGCTTCTAAAAAACCAGGCTGACATAGGTTCATTAGTCAAAATCATCATTTCTGGCTATTTGGCTAAAAAGCTACCTACCTCTAGGTTCACATTTTCCCATCTTATATTCAGATATACCACATATATCACAAATGACTTTATGAAATATTTGGCTGAAATCCAGCCATGTGCAAGCGAGTAGCCTCCCATCACCTTTGTGAAGTAGGTTCGCGAATATCCTACGAATGGAAAAAGAATTTTCTTCCACGAATGCATGGTTGCCAGTGAAATTTGGAGAAAGTAGAGATCAAACAAAATATTGTTTCTAGATTTTGTAAAAATAGCATCAGCACAGTCAACTCTATCACATTTCTTGAGCTAAATGTGTTTTTTTTTTACCAATGCAATCAACAAATGGCTGTAATTATTTTCCTTCAAAACTGAAAATGCCTAAATTATTGATGACTGATCAAACTGAAAATACCTATTCTTAATAATGCTCTAAACCTTTTATTACTTTTAATAATGATACTGATATAACTTACAACAGCAGTATTTTTTCAAAACTGGTCAAAAGGCTGCATATGAATCTCTGAAGAGTAGCAAAAGGCCCTGAGGGCATATGGTTCCCCTTTTCAACCAGGCTATTTAATAGAATAATATGGGTGTATATATGTATTTTTTTTTAATGTGGGAAAACCAAAGCCACATGCTGTTACTGCATGTGGTTTGCTAACATAAAGGCATAGCCTAACTTTCTGGTATGCAAATGAACTATCTTACTGCCTCTTAGGAATTTTCAAGTTGGTTCACTGTATTACTCATCCAGCTTATATAAAGTTAGAAGTAACCAGGTAGTAAAAAATACCAAACAGGCCTCTTTGCAAGTGTTCACTTTTGGATGACCATAAGCTCGTCCCCACATTTGGGAAAGGAGTGTGGCATTCTTTATTGGCTCCAACACCCCAGTAAAAAGCCAACCAGGAATCAGTGCCTACAACAGGAGGGACCCTTTGTGAATTTATTAATCAGGTTATGTGCTCAGACATTTCTTATCAGTTTGAATCATTAAACTAGATTTAAGATTGTTATTATTTAGAGTATTAGCATATATGTCTCCATAAACAATAATAATGCACTGGGATTTCTACATTGTAGATTTTATAACTTTGGGTTAATACCCCAAAACATGGTCAATAACTTCAGATAATTAAAATTTTATTTGAGGTACAAAGATTCAGTTATGTGACTAAACACTTCTCCAAAATAGAAGAGAGCCCAGTGATAAAATATATTATAAACAAAACTTGAAAAACTAAACTCAGTTATATTCAAAGAAATACAAATAAAAACAAAATGTTTTTACCTTTAAAATTTAGAAAAAGAATGAGAAATGTATAAAAATGGCAATACCCGATACTGGCGCATTGCTACCAGCAAAAAACAAAAGATAAAAATAAGTGTACCCTTAATTTACAGCCAGAAAGGCCAGAAGTGGGAGAGAGAAAGAACACTAGGTGGGCAGCAGAAAGGGCAATCTGGCTCTCCTGGTCTTGACCGCCAAGGTGTCAAGATGTCTGGGAGGATGCACCTAGGAAACCAGCTATAGGATTCCTCCATGAAGAATCAGGTCAGGAGCTAGGTAAGTAAGGAATACAGGTAAGGTGTCCTCAAAGTTGTGCCAGCCTGTGCAGCTACAGTACTAATATCATAAAATGACAGCTAGGACACAGTAAACAGCTAGCTCGACAGGGTCAGAAACCTGATTTTATGTAAGTTGGATTAGTTATGTTTCCTGTATTTTTTCTCAGTATTTAGTAAAAAAAAAAAAAAACACTGAAAGTTCATTCTGTCTCAGCCACACTAGAGACAGTGAAGGAAGGGTTTGGGGCCTGGGTGTTAAAGTGGGAATAATACACCATGAGACATAGCATGCAAGTGGCAGTGGAAACCAAAGCCAAGAAAACCCAAAGGAAAGGTCACCCCGGCTGCCCGTGTAGCCTTCCACCAACCCCCACATCTGGAGATTGCCTTTCAAGGGCTAAAAATCCTAAAGGTTCCAAGTTTTGTATTAATAAAGAAGATGGCTATTTCCAACAGCATGTTATATCCAAATTTCAAACAATTTACTGTAATTGATTTGATGAAGAGAAAAGCAATGAATGCTAATAGTAACTGAAGTAGAAGGGATCAGTAGGGGTGAGAATGGTTGAACAAAGCATTAAGGATAAAAGGTAAACAACTGAAACACAAGATAATAACAGGCTGGAATGTAGAAATAAGTTATTTTCAGGGAAGCAAGAAGATTGCTATGTATGGCTCTTCTATTAGATTGTATATTCCATGAGGACAGTGCAGTATTTTGCTCTTAAATGTAACCCAAGTAACTCGTACAGTGCATAGAACATCATAATAAATGAACAAACTCGTTCATCTGAAATAAAAGAAAGAGTTAAGATTAAGACGACAGGTTGTATGAGAGACCAGAGAGGACCCTGTCTACTGGATTAATCAGTCTGGGCTTGACCATCTGGTTGAATCTTTTCAAGGAAAGTGGGGTTACAGATGTTAACCTCTTAGTGATCATGTTAGATTTAACAGAGGAGAGCTGGAGGCAGGGATATTTGATGGAGTATTCTACTAAATTAGATAAAAGTAGTTAAGGCCTAGACTCAAGAGGTGGCAGGTAAAATGGAAGTAGGGGTAGGTATCAACAGATCATGGTAAAGGACTGCACAAATCCTAAAAGGAAATAGTCTTTGTTCCTGGGTCCCCAGAAGACATTTGTTCCTGTTCACGAATACTTCTCTCTCCTTATAGAAGTTATCCATTTTTTAAAACTTCAATTATTATCACCCTTGTATGATTCAAATGTCACAAACTCCAGTCTTACACAGAATTCTTACTGTCCCCCTCCCCTCAGTCTCAACATGCCCTCTAATAAAATATCTTGTCCCATGCTAGTTCTTTTTTGAGAATATCTATTTCTTCTTAAAGATCATCGGAAAGGAAAGACAGCAAGGAACAGCATCAGGGTTTATTGAAGATGCAGAGTTAGAATGTTTGCTGAGGACAGTGCATTAGGGAGTCAGTAAGAGATGACTATAAGATTTCTGAACTCTGCCTTAAATTCTGTGGTATAAATTGTAAGTAACTAGTGCCGCATGGTTCTTTTCTAGATTTTAGTGATCAGTGTAGAGAAGGATAAACCAGACAATGAAGGTCATGGATGGGAAAACAGGCCATAAAACAAAGCCAATGGGATAAGAGAATTTCAGCACAGATAAAGGCAGCCTGTGAATGGCCAGGGTTCCAAGCCAGGAAGAGTCGAGCTAGTCCAGGGAGCCCAAGCATCATGTGTCAAGCCACATGTAGGACTGAAAATTAAGGTAGGGAGAATATATTCTATGTATATGGGAAAAACAGGACAAACTACAGATGTATTTGGATCTGTTTTGTGTACAAAAACAGCAAAACTAACCTATATATAATTCAGGTTCCATAATAGCACAATTTTCTAAGTTCTAAATGTATGAATAAGAACAAAAAAGGCATAAGTTAACAGAATCATTAAAACTGATACCTGAAGAATCTGGTCTCCAGCGAGGAGCCTCCCATCTCTGGCAATGACCCCATCCCGATAGACTTCCTGGATAACAATGTTGATCAGTGGTGTCTCATTGCCACCCACAATGCTGATTCCTAACTGAATGTAAGGATTGGACCGAAGAATTTCAATAGTGGTAATTTCTCCTTCTGGTAAACTAAGTGGTTGTTGTGTAGCTGTCAAGTTAAAAATGAGAGAGAGAAAAATAGGACATCAGTTTATATATTCTGATTATCTTTAGGTAAATACATCATCTTATCTTAACAGATAATTAATAACTAAGTAATACCACTAAATAACCAACAGAATGACAAAAAAAATCCTAACATTAGATTTTTTAGATTAGATTATCCAAAAATTTCTTCTAAAAGTGACTGGTAAATAATCAATAAATAGCTACTACATATCAGATAGCTAGGGATGACCCAGTGATATGATTAAGAAATATTAAAAGAAAGTTATCTAGTCCTAACTGATGAAAGTTTGGATCATGAAACGATGCAAATAATGCAAGGTAGTATAAAGGAAACACTAGCTCTGGGGCATGTAAACACTACAGGTGTTGAGAAAGTATCAAGCTCCTAAGAAGAGGCAGGTCTTGAATGGAGCCTTAGGAAATGAAAAAGGCTTATAGTTGTGGCAATGAAAATTTGAATTTGTAGTAGTTTGGGGGAAAAAAACATTTTAAAAAGTAAATACGAAGGGCCAGCTACCAGTACATGCCCAAGATCCATGACTATCGGCCTCCTGTTCATTTCCTAGTGGGTTGTACAGTTATAGCAGTGGCTGGTACCAGAGGCATGACGTGGTTAGAAGCATTGGCTTGGAGTCAAATATATAACCAGCCATTTACTGGCTGTATGAGCTTGACCAATTAACCTCTCAAGCCTCAGTTTTCTTGTTAAAAATATGTATCTCTTTCATAATGCTGTTACGAAGCATCTAATTAGCAATACATGTAAAGTGTTTATAGTGCAGTGCCTGACACAGAGTTATTATTACACTTAGTTTGAACTATTATTTTTGTTCATGTTGTTCTTGATGTTGATTTCTTATGTCATGTCATGAACCAAACAAGTTTCTGAACACACATAGACAGTAAGAACCACGTGAATGACTAGTGAGTTCACGGACTGCAACAGAAATGGGGAAGGACTGCTCTCTCCAGGCTAAGTTTCAGTTTTGTTTCTAAAATGCAAACTGTTAGAATTGTACACTGAAAAGGATGAACAATGGGACATACAAATTATATGTCATTGAAACTTTTTTTAAAGAGGAAAAAAGTGCATGCTAGAAGAGTAGTGGGAAGGAAGGAAACAGATGAAATACATAAGAAGTTTCACTGCACATACTGTCGGCTCCAGTGTTCTCCTCGAAGGCAGGGTTGTCAAGGCCAGGCTCCTCAGTCCATGAGGGAAGGGAGGCTGGTGTCAAGTGCCGCTCGGGAGGCACTGTGCCTGTCCCCGCACAGTCTGTTTCTGGTGACAAAGTACCAGGAGGATCTAGTATAGTGGGTCCATTTTCATTCTCAATCTCTGTCTGAGTTTTACTAGTTTTCCTTCTCTCCAGGGCAACTCTCCGATGAGAAGCTCCAGGACATCTAGAAAGAGAGGAAGCAGGTGGTTTACAGATGATTTGAAAAGAAAAAAAAAAGGGCGGGGGGGGGGGGGGGGTTAATATCTTGTACCACAACAAAATAATGGCAATGGCTTCTATGCAAAAAGAACCTAGAAGTGCCCACAAGCAGTACATAGTTGTGATTCTAATCTCCACTCAAACTAAGTTCTTACCCCTTCACATAGCAGATAAACTAAAAACAAAAGGCATCAGCATGAACAATGGTTTGGTATATATCTCAAAGAATACTTCAATAAAAAGTGTATTCAGGTATATACTAGTGACCAGAAAACACCCTAATAGTTGTCTCTGTACTGAGATAATTACTCTGAAATTCTGATTACATAGCCCCTTTTACAGGTTAAACGGCTTAACCACAGCAGTGGAAATCAGCAGTCTTCTCCCTCAATGAGTGATTGTGTCCTCACTTAGACTGTGCCACTGTGCTTCTACACTCTTCATGCCACATTACACACTCGTTGATTAGTGGGTAGTAATACATTTGAAGCTTTATAACTTGTAGGAAGGCACAGCAAGGGCCAAAATAATTTACTTTGATATGATAGACATCAAAGGAGAGAAAAATATATCTCCTCGTTTGTGAAGTTAGAATTACAACAGTGGAATTACAGATATGCTATATAACCTGAAGAATATATTCCAAGTACTTGGAAAACATACATAAGCACCAAGAAATAAGAACTGTTAACTTGCTCGTTTTTACTTACTTAAGCAAACAAAAAGAAGAGAATGGTGTTTGTTTAAACTCACAACCAAAGAAACATTTAAATAAAGGCTTTATACAAGTAATAGAAATGATGTCAAGGTGCCAATTCCTTTCCATTGGACACCTTGATTAGACAAAGTGACTCATAATACCCAGTTTGAAGAGTGGGAGGAGGAAAAGATTAGTAAGGAAAGTTGGACACCTAAACAAACCTAAGGCCTACCACAATTCTATGAGACACCATCTACTTTTATTGTTAGGGTAATTAGCGATAGTAACGTTGGGTGGGATGAGTGATCATAGACCTTATGCCTAGGGTTGCAGACCTTCATTCAATATTTTAAAAAATCCAAAATTTATGATAAAATACAGAATTAAATTCAATTAAAACTAAAAGCCATACCTTAACTACAAAAGTAATAGATTTTTCCTAATTAAAAAATATTTTAAATCCTGGATTTCAAGTTCTTGAAAAGGATCACTATAAAATTTCTTTATTCACCTTTCCCTCATTTCTTGTTTTCTCTACACCTTGTTAAAAATGGAGAACAAAACATTTTCCTTTTTGTGTTGTTGTGCAGCAATCCAGGAGATGTTCTTGCAAGGGCCTGACAATATTTTTGAAAAATAGATCATGGAAAAAAATTACTTTTGTCAAGTAAGCAGATTTAATTAGAAATACATTTTTGAAATAATTTTTTAAAAAGTTGAGGCAAAAAGTGGCCCATAAAAATATTGTGACTGAAAAGATAGGTGAAGATTTAATTTCCAAAATACATATCTCATACAAACATCCACATGGGAACAGCTAGTGTTCAATGGAAAAAAGTGAACCAGGAACAGGAAAAGAGGAAATATAAACAGAACATGATCACCTGGCGATTAGCCTAGCTAACAACTCTAAACCCCACAAACTGTAATAACTTACAGTTATTAAGACACACAAATAACACTTATTATAAAAATAAGTTTAAAAAGGAAAACCTAAAGTTGTTAGAGGTAAACAAATAGGTATACTTAAATTCCCAAAGGGACAGCAAATTGCTAACAGGAACTGAAGAAAGATATCAAGTAAAAATACGGAAAAATGATCTCATCCTGCACTAGAGGAGGAAGGCTATAGATAGAACCTTTGGGAACACCCACATTTAAACAAGATGGACCAGCTGAGTAGACTGAGGTCAAACAAGTAGAGAAGGAGGCTATGAGAGAAAGACTTTTAACCAAGGGAGAAAAGAGTGTCAACAAAGAAACAATAGCCATTAGTGCAAATGTCACAAAAGGAGCAAATAAGAACCAAAAAGTGTTAATTTGGCAATTAGAAAGTCACGGTGACCTCAGAAAGAACACTATCAGCGATGAGGGCAAAAGCCTAGATTGTAATACAAGCATTTCTCTTAACATAATATATGCATTCTATAAAAACTGCACACTAAAAATTACAGGGCTTTAGGGAAATACAAAGTTGGGATAGATCACTCAAAACTGGTGCATTGGGGAATGGGGAATGGCTGCTAATGGGTATGGGGTTTCTTTCCGGTAAAAATGTTCTAAAAATTAGGTTGTGAGGATGGTTGCACAATTCTGTGAACATACTAAAAACCACTGAATTGTATACTTTAAATAGGTGAATTTTATGATATGTGAAATACATCTCAATAAAGCTATTTTTAAAAAATACTATTAGGGAATGAGTAGATCAGAGCAGGCTTGGACAGAGAAAAGCTCACAACAACAGACAGCTCAGAGCCATCATCCTTCAAGTTTGTAAACACTAGGAACTGAAAAAGGAAAAACCCAACATTTGTGAAGTGCCTAATTTGTGCCAGTCACTGTGTAAGGACCTTTATATACATTATTTCATTGTATCCTCACAACCACTCTGTTATCCCCACTTAACAAATAGGAAACTTGAGACTTAACTAAGCCAACGTCACATAGCTATTAAATTGCAGGGCCAAAATCCAAACACACTCAGATCTGATTTCAAAGCCTCCTGTTGCTTTCCACTGTATCATACTAAATTTATTCATATGGAGGTCTTTTTCTAGGCCTTATGAAACATAAACTGAATTTTTCCTAAAAACTAGTACCTAGAAACACACTCATAGAATGTTAGCACTAAAACAAACAAAAATCGCAAAAACCTATGCATCTTTGGAAATGGAATATTTAATAATAATATAACTACAATTGCATTGGGGGAGGTAACTTGTTTTATTCAAGCAGGTAACTCAGTGTAGCAGGAGACTAGTATAGAGGATATAAAAAATGAATTAAAGCAATAGAACAGAAATGCATGCAACATTTAATTAGATTGGGGTAGGCACGTGCTGAGACCATGCAGGTGGAAGCGGAGCTCTGAGGCGGTGGGTTGCTGAGGCAATGCAACCTGCCACAGGCTGAGGGCTGCACCTCCCTAGGGAGGGATTTCTCGATGCAGATGTTTTTTAATTTTCTTAAAAATAAAACCAAAGAGCTTGCAGCAGTTAAGACCCAAAGTGAGGGATTTTTTTCCCTTTTCTGCTGAAGGTTATTATATTCCCACTATTCTGACTCTTCTTATGAAGGAAAATATAAGTTCTTATATATAAGAACTAATTTGACTTATACCATAGTGACATCATTCCCTGATAACAATTGCGTATGAGCTAATTCACATTAGGAAACATATAGTGTTAACAGAACACACTATATTATCATCAGCAGTATTAGTAGTGGTGGTGGTGGCAATGTAGTAGAAGTAAAATAAAACAACGCACGCTAAGTGCCACATAATGTCAGGCACTTAATGAAAGAATGTGAACGCCCCTGAATCAAGAAAAATGATACAAACAGTTATGGAGTAAAATATACAAAAATCCAACTCAAGTGATGTCAGCCAAAGTGGTAGATTAAGGATATCCGAAAAGCCTCTCCTCCATAAAAGCAATGGAAGAAATTGTCAGAACCAACATTGCCGAATCTGGAAATTAGCCAAAGGATTCCAGCAGTCCAGAGAGCATTTACTCAAGAAAAATGGCTGACTCTCAGGAAGAACAGACAGCTTTGTGACATTTGCACTTGCCCTAATCCCATCCCCACCTCCCCAGTTCCACAGTAGACTGGAGCAGCAATAGCCCACATCACAGTGGAAACCAAGAGTCTGGCAGACATTGGAGGAGCAGACTGGGGAGCCATCAAGCCCCACTCCCAGAGAACTGTCATTAATTGCCCATCTGTTGGTTCCCCACTTGCACTGCTGCCTTCAATTGACCTAACTCAGAGCTTACCCAGGGCAAACAGCCTTTTCACTGGGGGCACTTGTTGGGAGAAAAAAAAAAAATCCAAGGTAATGTTTATGATTATGGTTGCCTGAGGTACACAAACAAAAGGCTAACCAAAATGTTTAAAAGGAAAAGCCAAGGAATGAAACATCTATAGGGGTTCGATATGCCCAGGGCTACGTGCTTGTACAGGAAAGACCTGAGAGGGCCCTTAGCTGTCACTTCTGGCTGACACCAAAGCTCTGTGAGGGCAGGAAATGAAGGCTAAGGCGGAACTGTCCAGTGCCTGTCCCAAGGCATGGCATGGCCCACTGTGCACACAGAACCCCTAGGAAAGAGGGAGACTTACTGATTTCAGGCATACAAGGAATTCTCTGTCAAATCACTAGCTGCCCAGTAAGCTAACTGAG
The DNA here is from genome assembly GCA_028533085.1 of Varecia variegata. Lineage (NCBI taxonomy): Eukaryota > Metazoa > Chordata > Mammalia > Primates > Lemuridae > Varecia > Varecia variegata. The sequence goes on from CM052445.1 coordinate 6,064,046, forward strand.
CAGAGATTTCACACAATTAGTCCATAAAAGTCATATGTTCAAAGAACTAAAGGAAACCATATCTAAAGAGCTAAAGGAAAATACAAGAATGCTGTCTTAACCAAAAAGAAAATATCAATAAAGACATGTAAATTATAATAGAGAACTAAATAGAAATTCTGGAATTAAGAAGTATAATAAAGAATTCACTGGAGAAGTTTAACAGCAGATTTGAACAGGAAGAAGAAAGAATCAGCAAATTTGAAAATAGGCTGAGATTATTCAGTTTGAAGAACAGAAAGAAAAAGAATGGGGAAAAAAATAAAAGTATAGGGCCTCAGGGTCCTTTGGGACACCATCAAGAGCAGCAACATATGCATAATGGGAGTCCCAAAAGTAGAAAGGGTCAGAAAGAATATTTGGAAAAATAATAGCCAAAAACTTCCCAAATTTGATGAAAAACATTTATCTACATACCTAAGAAGATGAAAAAATCCAGGTAGGAAAGCTAGAAAAGATCTACACTTACACACATCATAATCAATCTGTTAAAAGCCAAAGATAAAGAATCTTGAAAAAAGCCAGAGAAGAACAACTGATCACATAGAAAGAGTCCTCAAAAAGATTCTGCTTATTTTTCTTCAGAAAAACCATGGGGGCCAGAAGGCAGCAGATGACATACTCAAAGTTCTTAAAAAAAAAAAAAAAAAAAAAGAGAGAGAGAGAAAAAGAGAGCATGAGAGAGCAAGAGAGACTGCTAACCACTAAGTCAGCAGTCCACTAGAACGATCTAGTCTACATCCACTAGAACGATCCTTCAAAAATAAAGGAGAAATTAAGACATTCCTAGATAAACAAAAACAAGAGTTTGTTGGTAGCAGACCTAAACTATAAGAAAACTAAAAGTCCTTTAGCTGATGTGAAAGAGCACTAGACAGTAATTTGAACCCATATGAAGAAATAAAGAACACCAGTAAAGGTAAATATAAAAAGAAAGCATAGAAGTATTTTATTAATTTTTGTTTAACTCTTTTACAAGACAAATATGTAAAGCAATAATAATTGTATTGATGGGCACATAATGTACAAAGATGTAATTTGTATAACAATAACAGCACACAGGAGGGGAGAGGATGAAAGTATGTATTAATACATACGTAAAGTTTTTGTACATTAGCAGTGATAGGTAATTTTATGTGTCAACGTGAGTGGGCCATGGGATGCCCAGATTAAACATTGTTTCTCTGTGTCTTCAGATGAGATTAGCATGAGAATCAGTGAACTCAGTAAAGTATAAAAGTAGATTGCCCTCCCCAACATGGTTGGGAGTTAGTCAATCCATTGAGCACTTGAATAGAACAAAACACGAAGGAAGGAGGAATGCGTCCCTTTTTTACCTGCTTGAGTTAAGACATCTTTTCTCATTTTCTGCTGCCCTCAGACTGGGATTTACATCACTGGCTCCCCTGGTTCTTAGACCTTCAGATTTAGACTGAATTCCACCCTGGGTCTCCGGCTTGCAAGGCAGCAGATTGTGGGGCTTTTCAGCCTCTATAATCACGTCAGCCAATTCCTTGTAATAATTCCTACTGGTTCTGTTTCTCTGGAGAACCCCAATTAATTCACTGGTGAAATTAAGTTGGTATTCATTTGAACTAGACTGTTATAAACTAAGATGTTAATTGTAACCCCCATGGTAACCACTAAGAAAATAGTTTTAATTAAAAGAAATGACAAGGGAATTAAAATGGCATATTAAAATACCTATTTTTACACAAAAGAAGGAAAAAATGGAAGAAAAGAGAAATAAGGCATATGAAAACAAATTGCAAAATGGCAGATACAGAGCCTACCTAATCAGTAATTACACTAAATTACATGGATGAAACACTCTAATCAAAGTCAGTGATTGGCAGAATGAATTCAAAAAACATAATCAACTATATGTCGTCTACAAGAGACAACCTTCAGATTCAAAGACATAAATAGACCAAAAGTAAAGATGGAAAAACATATACCATTGCAAACAGTAACCAAAAGAGAGCTGGGTGAGCATACTAATTTCAGACAAAATAGACTCAAAATTGTTTCTCTGACAAAGAAGTACATTTTATAATGATGTAAAGAAAGGCTTGATCTATCTAGATGTAACAATTATAAACATAAATGTACCAAACAGAGCCCCAAAATACGTAAGTAAAAAATGACTTATTAAAGAGAGAAATAGACAAATAATAATAGAGACTTTGATACTTCACTTTCAATAATGGATAGAACTAGACATAGAACAAGGAAGTATAGACTTTATCAATAAACCAACTAGAACTAATAAACATATATAGAACACTCCACCCAGCAACAGCAGAATATACATTCATCTCAAGTACACACTGAACATTTTCCAAGATACAACATGTGCTAGGCCATAAAAAAAAGCCTCAGTAAAATTTAAAGGACTCAAAAATACACACTATGTTCTCACATCACAATTAATTCAAAATGGATCAAAGATTGAAATGTAAAAACTAAAACCAGTAAGCTCTTAGAAGAAAATATACATGTAAATCTTTGTGCCCTTGGATTAGGCAATGGTTTCTTTGATATCACACCAAAACCACAAGCAAACAGACAAAAATAGATAAACTGGACTTCATAAAAATTAAAGTTGCAAAAGACAACTGACAGAATGGGAGAAAATATTTGCAAATCATATATCTGATAAGGGTCTAGTATCTAGAATTCTTACAATTTAGTAAAAAGACAAATAATCCAATATAAAAATGAACTAATGATGCTGTCACATGTTTACCAGCAATTTGAATATCTTCTTTGGAAAACTATCTACTCAAATCCTTTGCCCATTTAAGAATGGATTATCTGTCTTTTTATTTGTAAGAGTTCTTTATATATTCTGAATACTAGATCCTTATAATATACTTAATTGGCAAATATATCTGCAAATATATATCTGCTTTTTACACTATATATGAGAAAGGAATGCTGATAAGAATGTGCTAAATACAAACTTTCCTCCAAGTTAAAGTACAAGTTTTAAAGTGAAATCTTGACTCAGCCTACCCTGGCCCCTAAAGGTTTCAAAACCATCTGATGATCTAAAAACGTCTCAGTATGGAAAGACACTTCTTTAAAGGTTGTCTCTCTATTGTACAAACTTTTTACAATAGCATTAAACTATAATTTTTAAAAGGAAAAAGGTTCTGAACCTTGCCATAAACTAGAACACAAATGCACATTTTAACAACAGCAAAAAATATTTACAATTACCATAAGCTTTAAATGTTAAATTGAGAGTGGGTTGGAGAGAGGGGTAAAGAAAGGTGGGAGAAATACTTTATAGTTGATCTTGCTTGGCAGAATTTCACACAGCAATTATTAAAATGTTACATATTTGGTATAGTATATAGAATATTTCTTTTCTTTTTTTTTTTTGAGACAGAGTCTCACTCTGTTGCCCGGGCTAGAGTGAGTGCTGTGGTGTCAGCCTAGCTCACAGCAACCTCAAACTCCTGGGCTCAAGCAATCCTACTGCCTCAGCCTCTCGAGTAGCTGGGACTACAGGCATGCGCCACCATGCCCGGCTAATTTTTTTCTATATATTTTTAGTTGGCCAGATAATTTCTTTCTATTTTTAGTAGAGACGGGGTCTCGCTCTTGCTCAGGCTGGTCTTGAACTCCTGACCTCAAGCGATCCACCCGCCTCGGCCTCCCAAGTGCTAGGATTACAGGCATGAGCCACCGCGTCCAGCCTAGACTATTTCTTAAAGGCTTTATATCTCCTCTCAAAGATGGACACTGCCCATGTCTCTTGAAGTTTTCATTGTTTTACTAATATATAATCAGTTAATAACATAATTTAATTTAAAAACAGATTCACTTTTCATAAATATTTTACTTTTATCTATAGGAGGAAAATGTCAGCTCTTCTTAAACCTAAACAGATTTCTTAAGAGTAGAATTTCATTTAAACAGGGAAGATCTTAAACTTGAAATTACCAAATTCATGCAAACTACTGCTAATTTCTACCAATAATTAAGAGATTTCCAAACCCTAAAAATTCAAGAACAAAGGCATGTGACAGCCACTTAAATTTTATAAAATGACTCATTGTTGCTGATGCTAAAATTCTAAGAATTTCAATGAAATTTATAGACCAAACTTATCAATTTCTAACAAGTGAGATTGTGTACAGAGATCCCACAGTCACAATAATCATATTCTGTGCCTCATAACATCATTCTTCTTACTAGTTTTTGTTGGTTTTAGATCATGGCTGCAAATTTTTTGACATCTCATCACAAAGTGAAATCTATACCCGTCCCCTCCCCTCGGATCTGAGTGGGCTTGTGACTGCTTCCAACAGAGTTAACAGAAGAGATGCTATGTGACTTCAAGGCTAGATCATACTAGACCATGCAGCTTCTTCTGCCTTTTTCACTGGAACACTGAGCCACCACATAAGAACTTTAAGTACCCTGAGGCCACCATGCTAGAAAGGCCACCTGTAGTCTTTCCCGCTGACAGGTCCTAGCTAAGCCCACGCATCTAGTCATACCCATCAAGGTGCCAGAAATGTGAATGAATTTGCTGAATGAATAAACAAGTGAACTATATTATTTAGAGTTAAGCATTGGATAATATACACTTCTACCTGAATGTCCGTATTTTTATTTGAGAGAATAAAGACTAGACTGTTTATCACATATTTGTTCAAATGGGATATAAAAATACTAAATTTAACTTTTCAAATTTATATACTCAATAATTACACTTAGCTGTTTATTATAAGGCAAATTACCACCTTTTCCAATCAACAACCTTTTCATTGTATCTTTCCTGTTATAGGCCTAAGACACTTTGGAAATGATTAAATTGGTAATTCAAATATTAATAAGCACACCCAGAAAATGAAACTTTCAACTGAATATAACTGCTTAGCATTTATCAACCTGTAAATGATGTAAAGGATAGTTTGCAATTCCCAAGATTTTACATGATCATCATAAATGGTTTGATAGAAAACATTAGTAATACTTCAACTACATATTAAATTTCTAAATGCAAGTTAAAAGAATATTCCTAAAAATCTGTGAAATTTTTATGTCACTGCTCTCAGAATAAGTAACTGAATTGAAACTTTGTTCAGTTCCTCTAATATCCCTTAACTGATATTCATAAAAGAGTCAGAAAAGAATACTATACCCTAAAAAGAATAGTTCTATTCAGAGAAGTTAAGAAACCTAAAATATTCTTCAGCGTAACTAGGCCTGACCCAAACTAGTTTATTATTCAAAAGTCCGGTGTCAATTTCTGGGAAGGCCTTTGCCACCACACTTCTACATCTGCTGGTGACAGAAGATATACAAAAACACAGGGCTATGTTAACACGCATTTTCAAAAGTCTGTCTAGCCTACTCTTTCTTAACTCCTATTTTTAGGCAATAGTTTAGATTTAGGCACTTTCTATATAAATCTAAATGTTTCTAACACGATAATAACAGCTCACTCTTTTTTGGTCTTCCTCCTGAGTTTTAATTATTTCTAATGAGTACAGTGGAACCCCTTTATAACACTGACATTTAGGAACAGAATGAATGTGTGTATTCACGTGTACATGAAACTTTGACTACTACACAGTAGTAGAGGACATGATTTGTCCTGCGGTAGAATCAGCATGCTTTATTAGAATAGTAAACAAGAAAACTAAAGCTTAAGTCTAACTATAACATAAAGTAGCTCCAATGTGACTCGGTTTCCTTAATTACAAAATGAGGGGATTAAATTAGATAATCTCCTTCAATTCTATGATTTTATGTGTAAGTATAACAGCAAGCTGTTCTATACCAGACTTACCCTATTATATCTAAATCCAATATGATGCACTATGCATTGTTTTTCACAGGAAGATTACTGCAGATTCAAATTGTACAAATGGTTTACCTTGAAGTTTAGAACTCTATACATTTATTTCTGTCATTTTATGTGATTCTACATAAAATGAATAATTTTAAAGATCAAGTCTTTTACCAAAACCAAAGTATAAAACTCACCAATCAACTAAATTATTTAACCTTTTAAAAAGCTCTTATTAGAACAAAGATCCCCACTAAACACTGAAAGTTTTCTAACCCCTAGTTCTGTTCAGTCTAGTCCCTGAACACATAATATTTATAAGATCTTAGCAAATAAAATCATGTATATTTATTTCCATGTTGCAACAAAATTATCATTTTTATTAGCTGCATAATATCCCATTGAGTTTATGCACTATCATATTTTTAACCCTTCCCTACTTTAGTAATTAGACTCCAATTTATCAAATGATGCATAATGTTGCAGTAATTTTTCCTTCTTCTGGATATTTCCTTAGGATAATAAGCTAGATAAAAGGATATGTACATTTATAGTTTTAAAAACAAATTGCCTAACTGCCTTGTAAAAAGTCTATCATAATATTCTGTCACCCATTTGAATATAAGTTTCATATTATAGCAGCAAAAATATTAATAGGTATAAAATGATACTTCCTTACTTCCTCATTATAGCTTCTGTATTCATGTTTTTGATAAATAATGATGTTAAATACTGTCCCATAAAACTTATTTATTGTTTCTCTTCTGTATTCGATTTGCCTACTTATTTATTGGCACTTTGGTGTTTTTTACCAAGTTATCTGTTTGTTTGAACAACCTTTTTATAAAACCTTGAATTATTTCTCTTTCATATTTTTTTGCTTACCTGTTTTTAAGATGTGCCTCCAGATCACAGCGTTGCATTACATCTTGGCACACTGAAGAAAACGGACATAAAACTAACAATTTGTCTAGAAGTTTATGAACTAGGATACTAGACTTCTTACACAACTTAAAATGAAGTCTTTTCCGGTCCAATGGACAGAAATCTTTCTCCTGTAAAAAATTTTTGAGGCACTTGTAGCAGAACGTGTGTCCACAGGGGGTATCTAGTGGCTGCAACAGAGGCTGAAGGCAAATATGGCAGACTAGGTCATCATCCACTTCATTCTGGTAATTGTATAAGTGGTTTTCTCTCGTCCAGTGCTGCTGGCCACATTCAAAACACAGGGGGTTTAGGGAGGAGGCGGAGGTCTGTTCCACAGACACCATCTCATCATTTGTCGTTCCCATTTTGAATCAGTTGAAGCAGTTTCTGTATCCTTATATGTTGGACTTCCACTTAAAGGTTGGTTTCCTTTAATAGACAGTGATGTATCTGACTAAATCCAAGGTCTGTTTTTTCTAGATAAGCAAAACAAACAAAGTAATTAATATCAATCAAGATAGGTTAAAAGTATCAATATAATATTATTAATTAACATGTTTTAGTAAAAACTTAAAGCTCAGATCAGGTAATAAATTAGTCATAAAAAATTAAATTAACTAATTTGCTAGTTGGCTAAGAAGAATGACTTACACTGCCAAGTTCTTGATGAAAAAAGAACTTATGATTAAAAGCAAAGACACCATATATTATATAGCATGACATAAGAAACAATAGGTTTGTTTTACTGACTCCAAATTTCCAAATACTTCACTTCTTGGTGGTAGCTTCAAAGACAATTAATTTAATTATGTGCTAATAGTAATGCAATTTGAGGCACATTGTATAATGCATTTGCATTTGTCATCCCAGTCATGGTTCTTTTCTTCTGATTGATTTTATGCATTTATAGTACTGTACCACAGATTGTGTCTTTGAAATGTAGTCTCAAGGATAATTCAGAGTCTGTTAATAAAAATGATCTTTGTTAAGTACTATAAGAAAAATGGATTCCAAAATATGTATGATTTGAATATTCTCTCTACATAACACAGATTATAGAAAGATACATCTGCATAACACATAAATAACATCTGTGTGAACTCCATAAAGTTTTATTTCATGACTATTTTATTCCATTTAAAGGAAAAAATCTGCTGTAATTCAATTAAACAGATAAGCAGTGGTATAAATTCCACCTCAAATTATTCCACACTTCCATTTGGTCTTGCTTACTCAGAGCAGCAATTTGTGTGTGTTAATCCTCTCCAACACAAGACTCTTACAACAGCCTCCTGCAGTGCAGTGCAAGCCTAGCGAGGAATGCTCCCCTCATTGAAGGGTTTCCATATTCCCCCGGCGGAAGTACCAGGAGTTAAAAAACCAACGCCAAGAGCAGCAGCTCTCTGGATTCCTTCTTCTGCAAATATGTACAGAGCCTCTAGTATGTACCAAACATTGAACACGGATAGAGAAGAGGTAGGGAGAGGACAGTTAAGAAAACCCATTGTTAAAATTTCAATGTAATAAGTACTTCAAGAAAGTTAGGCACAGGATGTTATGTGAATATGGAGAAAGATGAAGAGGACTGGCATCTAACTCAGCTTGGCTTTGTGGCAGGAAATACTTTCAAAAGGGGAAAAAACATGGACTGCTGAGCTGTGACAGGAAGCATTAGGCAGAGAGAAAAAATGGACAAGAGCGTCTCAGGCAAGAGAAGAGCGTCAGCTAAGTCACAGGAACTTGAAGGTACACAGCAAATTCAGGGAATATGAAGCGGGTAAAACATCTGGAGCACAGAAAGCACACTTGGGCAGGGGGATTCTAGAACTTAGCGTACTTGCCACAAGAGTGGTTAAGAGTAAGATAACATGTCGAGGCTACTAGCATTTGTATTTCAATAACAAAATTCTCCTTCAATCACCTACGTATTTGCTAGCTTATTTATTTGGAGTATTTATTAGAAAAACATCATTAAGTGTTTTAACAGATTTAACAAGCATTGCCCTGAATTAGAAGGGGGATGGGATAAAACTCAGGTGAGACAGCTGGCCTCAGATTAACTCATGTGTTTTAAACTACCTAATATTATAAAATAACAATAATGGCAGCCTGTATTCTAAACTCCTATCGGTATCAACATCAAGAGAGCAAACATTTCTTGTATTTTATAACTCATGGAACTTGTTCTTTACCCTTTGAGCGTGATAACTTTTTAAATGTCAGTGCAAGGTTTGTTAGAGTAAGGAAAGAAGCATCACATCTCTCAGGCAGAGAGACTGGTTCAAGGTAGGTATTTTAATACAGAATTTTCATAGACACTTGTTTCTACTCAGCAGGAAAATTCATATATCTTTTGCTCTTTTTTGTTTGTAATAGCATTTTAATTTTTCTCTTCCTCAAGAAAATATACTGCAATTCTGGCCTCCCACATAATGACTAAGAAATCGTTTATCTTAAGACTATTATATTTTAGCTATTTTTTAAATCTCTAAATAACTTTAGTTCTTTATTTACATTTTATCACATCTTTTCATGAGGAAAATGAACATGTTCCCATTTAAAATGCCAAATAACAATTGCTTTAGCTCCACCCCCCAAATACCTTTATATTATCATAAAACAAACATTAAATGAAAATTATCATGGATGGATGACTAACATGTGCTTATAAATATTGATTAAAGAACTGTGAGGCCATACAGCATAAATAGTTAAGAGCACAGATCCTGGATCTGGTTTGAGAGGTCAAATCCTTGCTTGGTTGCTTACAAAGCCTTGTTACTACCTTACTAATTCCTCTGTGTCTGTTTCCTTCTCAAATGGAAAATGGGGGCATAGTAAGAATGCCTATCTCAAAGGGTCAAAATAAAGAATAAGTGTGGATAGATAGCACTTAAAACAGTACCTGGCAAATCACAGGTGCAATCTAAGTGTTAGCTATTATTAAAGACAAAGAAACCAAAGCTCAGACAGATTTTATGATCTGCCCAAAGCCATATAATGTGTAATTACTCAGTAAGAAGAGAGAAGGAAGATAAACCCAGTTTTTTCTTGCTTCAAAATAACTCAGTAGTAAATTAAGTGATTACAGGAAAGAGCAAAGGTTTTTTCATAAAAGCTTCAGAGTGTGAGCTTTGTGAAGGAGAAAGGCAGCCTGACTCCACTTCTCCAATCCCTAATCCCACCCCTCTACTCCCAGCCCAGGCAGATCTTTTTCTTTTGGCTTTGTGTGCAAGTCTGCTGTACCACCTTACACCACTTCTCACGCTGGGGTCCCTTGGCAAGTTTAGGCGATTAGAACTACATCTATGTATAAGATATGTTCATGTTTATACATAATTTTGATTTCAGATATTATCTGTAATATCTTTGAGCACAGTTTGAACTATTAAAATACAAGTTTTTAAATAAATATCTCAAACATTTCCCAAAACATAAAGTGTAGCATAATGTGTATCTTCATAAACTGCATAATCTGTGTTCCAGGAATAGTAAAGAGATAGAAGCTATTAAATTGGCCAAGATTATTATAACACTATACTATAGAAACACTATATTATAGAAATGAGGTGCTATTTCTAACAGTATCTTGAAAAATAGCCAATGTAATGGGAAAGGAGTTATAAGACATTGTTTACCACCTAATTCCAGTTATAATTAACATGATTGCTCTTCCTGGCTTATGGGATAAGAATATCCTGGTACATCACGAAGACTCTCAGAACTATGGCTTTTCACTGTTACCCTACATACTCCAAAACTATATATTATTCAGATAATTTCTCTTGATGTTACTCTTGACTCACATTTAAAGGGTCCTCACTGGCCCTAACCTAAGAGATCCAGCCCAGGGAAAAAGATAATGAGCCATGGTTACCACCAAAGTATAGTTAGACAGGAAACATCTGTGGTTCCTTTGACTCAATGATGCCAAGGGTCTAAGAATACCCTCCCCTGTCATTTCCTCCTGGCCCACTCCCCCTCACTCCTTAGTCTCAGGTCAAACTCTGTCACCTCTGTCAACTCACATCAGCCTCCTCCTGCTTTTGGGTGTGCCTCCCTTCCCTTCTGCTCTTCACACAAACCTTCATTACAGCAATTACTATATTGCATGTTTGCTTATCTGTCTCCACTCCTCTTTGAGGGTAAAGACAGTATGTTTTTTATCTTTTGTATTCCCACATCTTAGGACACACTAGGCACTTAAGAAAAAAAAAAAAGTTCTCAGGTTCATACATAAGCCTGAAATCTAAGAGAGTCCTGAAATGTGTCACTATACAAATATATACAAGAAAATCTTGTGTGTTTATTTGTAGCACTGCAAAGCAATCAACACATGACACAGCCCTGTGATTTATAAATGAGCAAAGAATCAGATATCACTCCCTTTAATCTTTAAAAGGCCGAGGAAAAAAAGTTTCCTTATTTGATGATGTCAACACAAGAAAATTTTCTTATTGTATATGTCACATATCAGTCTTGATAAATGCCTTTGTATGAAGCAGTGGTTGTCAAATTTTTTGAGTTCAGAATCCCTTTATCCACTCTGGACAAGTTTGGCAGTTTCTTAAAAAACAACATCCAACTATGATATGACCCAGCAACTGCACTCCTGGGCATTTACCCCAGAGAAGTAAAAACTTATGTTCACACAAAAACCTGTGCAGGAATGTTTACAGCAACCTTTATCAGCCAGAAACTAGAAACAACCCAGATGTCCTTGAACAGGTGAATGGTTAAACAAACTGTGGTACATTCATACCACAAAATACTACTCAGCAATAAAAATGAACGAACTGGCCGGGCGGGAGGTGGCTCAAGCCTGTAATCCTAGCACTCTGGGAGGCCGAGGTGGGAGAATTTGCTTGAGGTCAGGAGTTCAAGACCAGCCTGAGCAAGAGTGAGACCCCGTCTCTACTAAAAGTAGAAAAATTAGCTGGGCATCGTGGCATGGACCTGTAGCTACTTGGGAGGCCGAGGCAGGGGGATTGTTTGAGCCCAGCACTTTGAGGTTACAGTGAGGTACAATGATGACACTGTGCTCTACCCAGGTCAAAAACAAACAAAAAAAAGGGAATGAATGATTGATACATACAACAACCTCAATGAATCTCCAGAAAATTTTGTGAGCAAAAAAAGCCAATCTTAAAAGGTTGCATACTGTATTGATTCATTTATATAACATTCTTGAAGTGACAAAATCGTAAAAATTGGCCGGGCATGGTGGCTCACGCCTGTAATCCTAGCACTCTGGGAGGCCGAGGAAGGTGGATCGCTTGAGGTCAGGAGTTCAAGACCAGCCTGAGCAAGAGCGAGACCCCGTCTCTACTAAAAAATAGAAATAAATTATCTGGACAACTAAAAATATATATAGAAAAAATTAGCCAGGCATGGTAGCACATGCCTGTAGTCCCAGCTACTTGGGAGGCTGAGGCAGTAGGATTGCTCGAGCCCAGGAGTTTGAGGTTGCTGTGAGCTAGGCTGACGCCAAGGCACTCACTCTAGCCCGGGCACTGTCTCAGGAAAAAAAAAAAAAAAAAATTTGTAAAAATGGATTAGTGGTTGCCAAGGGTCGAGGAAGGGTTGGGGGTGGAAAAAAGGGTGACATGAGGGGTCCTTGTGGTAATGTTCTATACTTTGACTATATCAATGTCAATATCCTGGTTGTGATACTGCTCTACAGTTGAGGTGCTATGCAAGGCCAAGTTCAAGTTCCCTGGCCACCAGAAGATCCACATCTCAAAGTGGGCCTTTACCAAGTTTAATGCGGATGAATTTGAAGACATGGGGGCTGAGAAGTGGCTCATCTCAGATGGCTATGGATCAAATACATCCCCAATTGTGGCCCCCTGGACAAGTGGCAGGCCCAGCACTCATGAGGGCTTCTGTTGTGCCGCTCCCTCATTCGTGCCCACCAATAAACCCTACTTATTGTCCACTTAAAAAAAATTTGATTGTCACTCTGTTCTGATTGGTATGCACGATGAGAATAGATCTAACTTTATTTTTCTCCCAGTAAAGTATATCTGACTCACACTTGCATTCAAATCTCATCTCTTTATTTCCCTCTAAATAAGCACTTCTATATTCCCAGTATCCCTTAACTAGAACCAGAGAATCCTTCTCTGTTTTTCTCTTACTCCTTACTTCATTTTCCACAGCCAGTTGCCAACTTCCTACGGATTCTACCTCCAGAATGTGTTCCTTATCCCCTTCCCTCTATCCCCACCGCTCCTCCCACTTTAGGCCTGGGTTATTTGTTGCACTTGCTCTTTTTGCGAACTCAAAAGGTTTTCCAGTCTTTTTCCTTCTTCTGTCTTTCACAATACTAGTATCTAAAAACCAATGATAGCATTTCCCCCGCTAAATACTCTTTTGTAGTCCTCAATTGCTTCTACAAAATTAAAGCCAAATTCTTCAACCCTGCACTCAAACCTTCCAGATCTGGCTCCTCTAGTTTCATTTCCTGACGCAATTCTATACATTTCATGCTTTGGCTACACCAAACTACTTACAACTTCCTGACCTCAACATGCTATTCCTTCCACCTGGAATGTCTTTTCCTACCTTGGTGATCTGCAAAACTCCCATCCATTTAATGTCTAGCTCAAGTGAACCCTTTGCTTTGAAGCTCTTCCTGATCCACCCAAACATAACCACTTACTATGAGTCCCTTCCACTACCACTTTATTATTACACTTATTATGCACTTCACTGCTGTGGCTAGCAATCATTTGTTTGTGTGTGTCTTCCCTATAGCCTGAATGGCCCTTAAAAGACAGGAAGCAAGTCTTATGTCACTCTTCTCTACAACCCTAGCATCTTGTACCATGCCTGACACAAGGATGTGGTTAATACGAAATCTGAGGGATGAAAGAGGGAACAGATGCGTTTTCAACTTTTACCTGCCTCGACAAGTCCTACTGATTTTGTCTCTAGAATTTTTATTCCCACTACCTCTGCTCTAATTCAGGTTTGTTTCTGTTACTTCCTGATTATCTCCTAATTACCTCTAGTTTCATCTCCTCATCACAAAAGGTGATCTCTTAGCAAATAACCATGATTCTATCATTTCCCTCCTGCCTACCCTCAAAAAAAAAACCCCAAAACCTATTTACAGGAGAAAGGCCAGGCATCTTAACAAGACATATCTGTCTTTGTTAATATGCTTACCCCCAATCCCCCAAACCCTGTGCTCTAGCCAGATGTCACTATAAACCATTCAAACTCCTCTGTTCCCAATGACTGTTAGTTGGTCTCTCTTACCTGGATATCTTCTCGATATCTCTCCTTCCTTTCCTTCCCTTACTCCCCTCCTCTTCCTGCCTACTCTGCCCCTGCTTCCCACCCCAACACACACCACACTTCCTTATTCTTCCCACCACCTTCTCTAGGCTCTTTTCTATTATGCATGCCCCATTTTTTTTTTTTTTTTTTGAGGCAAGGTCTTGCTCTGTCACCCCAGCTAAAGTGCAGTGTGCAATCGTAGCTTTCTGCAACCTTGAACTCCTGGGCTCAAGTGATCCTCCCAGCTCAGTCTCCCAAGGAGGGCCTATAGGCACATGCCACCACACCCAGCTAATATATATGGAGATATTAGTCTATTTTATCATTTACTACCACATAATATACACAGATCTACTATAAAAAGTTAAAATTTATGAAAACTTACACAAACAGACTGTACATGGCCTCATTCACAGTGGAGAGAAACTTCCCCAAACCTTGAAGGGAAGTTTCAGATAAACATCAGCTGCCAGTCTCTGGGTTATATAACAAGAAGGCCTTGACAAGAACCCTTTTCCTGGATTGGTTCCATTGATGTTTTGTCCCTGAAGTCAGGAAGTACCCAGCCAGTAAAGGACTGCCTTTTAAAGTTCTTTTGACATTAGACAATGCCCCTAGCCACCCAGAATCCCATGAGTTCAAAACCCAAGGAGTCAAAGTGATCTACCTGTCCCCAAACAAGTCTCTAGTTCAGCCTCTAGATCAGGGGGTCATAAGAATCTTTAAAGCTCATTACACATGGGATCGTCAACGCTATGGAAGAGAATTCCAATAGAGAAAACATGAAAGTTTGGAAGGATTACACCATTGAAGATGCCTTAGTTGTTACAGAAAAAGCCATGAAAGACATCAAGCCTGAAACAATAAATTCCTGCTGGAGAAAACTGTGTCCAGATGTTGTGCCTGACTTTGCAGGATTTACGACAGAGTCAATCAAGGAAATCGGGAAAGATTGTGAGTATGGCAAACAAAGTGAAGGGTTGGTTTCAAGATATGGATCTTGGAGAAATTTAAGAGCTAACAGAAACCACAACAGAGGAATTAACAGAAGATGACTTGATGTAGATAAGTGTTTCTGAACCAGTGCCAGAGGAGGAGGAAGATGACATAGAAGCAGCAGTGCCAGAAAACAAATTGACATCAGACAATCTGGCAGAGGGTTCCAATTATTCAAGACTGCTTTTGCTTTCTTTTATGACATTGACCCTTCTAGGATATGGGCACCGAAACTAAAGCAGACGGTGGAAGAAAGATTGGTACTGTATAGACACATTTTTAGAAAAATGAAAAAGCAAAAAAATCAGACAGAAATTATGATGTATTTCCATAAAGTTACACCAAGTATATCTGCCTCTCCTGCCTCCCCCCCTTCCACGTCCTCCACCTCTTTTGCCTCTACCACCAGAGACAGCAAGAGCAACCAACCCCTCCTTTTCCTCCTCCGCCTACTTGATGTGAAGACGATGAGGATGAAGACCATTTTATGATGATCCACTTCTACTCAGTGAATAATGTATTTTCTCTTCCTTAATGATTTTCTTAATAAATTTTATTTTCTCAAAAAAATTATTATATAAGAATTTAGTATATAATACATATCACATACAAAATGTGCGTTAATTGTTTATGTTATCAGAAAGGCTTCTGTTCAACATTAGGCTATTAGTAATTATGTTCTGGGGGAGTGCATGCAGCACCCCTGACCCCCCCCCATGTTGACTATAAGGGTCAACCTTATAGCATTCCAGGACTTAGGGTAGCTTTTTAAAGAATGAAGTAAAAAGCTAAGATTGGTCGGGCCCTCTGGCTGGTCTCCAGAGTGACAAAGCACAGTTAAGTTATCACAGCTGTGTTTTAGTTTCGCCAATTTAAAAACTCATTAGATTCATTTACTCAAGAATGTTAGGTTCCAATGAAATAAATCACTCTATCCAAATGCATAAGTGGGTCATTCATAAACCAAAATGCCAACTTGGTGTTTGCTATTATCTTATCATCATTCATCTCCTCAACTTACTTTTATAATGTTTTACACTTTACAAACTTAAAGATTACTTTTAACCTATGAGATTTAGGTTGGCCATTTTCAGATACAATATATAGAGAGAAATTATCGAAGAAGATTACAGTATCTTTGTATCATACTGTAGAATAAGGTTAGTTCTGGAAAATTTTCCTGTAGAACATCTATTCTTAAATATGGGATGTAGATTCATGTTAAGTTTCTCAAAGACTGACAGTTCTTGAAATATTGGGCTTTGTTGCACTGTTAAGGGGCCTCTACCTATTGATAAATTTTTATGAGAAGCTTTTTACAAATGGTAACAATTACCATTAGAGATTCAATGATTTTATTCCTATTACTAAGCGATCTTCAGACAGGAACAATCCAAGAAATAAGAGGTTACTATTCTTAACTGTTTCTATATCTCAGACCTAACTAAAACCCCCAAGTCTAATAGTTTTATTGAAAAAACACTTCTTAAAATTTAGAATTATTTTTAAAAACTTCACTACTATTTGGCATAATTATTATCTACTCCTCCAATATTTTATATGGTTGCTAAACATTAAAGGAATACATCTTTAATTAATTTAAAACACGGCCAAGGACATATATTTGAATGGAGGCAACTTAGCAAGGAGACTTTCCAAGTATACTACCAAGGTCATACCATATAGATGCCTCTATGTAAAATTTTAAACCTGCCCACATAAAAGTCTCTAACAGAGTGCTTCTTTGAAGGTTACATTCCTCTTCTAAATATAGCATTTTCCCCTCAAAATAATGTTTCTGTCAGCCTCCCTGTTTTAATAGTCTCAATTATAAACTTCTTTATCTTTTATTAGATTACTGCTAGAGGAAAAAAGCTCTAAGTCCTGTGATTATTAGAAATCAACCTGTCCTCTGATGGATGGCAAACATCACCAAACCCATGTCTTCCTAATTTCATGATTAAAAAGATGCTCAATCAAGTCAATACTTTGAGAAAGATGGCAGCTTATAAGCACTGCGCTGACACATAGGAGAGGTAGGCATTGTGAAATAAAAGCAATAAAAGCAACAAAGTGTTTTGAAAGTACAGGGGAAAAAAGAGTAATTTCTTTTTTGACCCCCAAATGGACACATAAAGTAATTTCTATTGTGGTAATTTAGAAAAGTTTCTTGGAGGAGTGCAATGGTTCAGAAACAACAGGGAGACTCTTAATGGGCAGTTATGGGGGATAAGGGACAACAGCTTTAAATATGTAAAGTATTTTGGGAATAGTCAGAGCACCGCATGTGGGTGTTGGCATGTGAGGGGGTGGATGGACAGAGAGAGGGTCTGAGGGCTGGACTGTGTAGAGAGAGAGAAGGCAAGAGTTCCGAGTAGAGAAATGATGTGACTAGATCTAATGTCAGGGCGGATAACTAGCAGCAGGGTGTGGTATAAGTAAGGGGGCTATGGCAATAATGAAACAAAACAGGAAGTTATTGCAACCACCAAAGTGAATGATAATGAGAAGCTTGAACTAAGGAAATGATTAGGAACAGTCTGAGGGGGAATGGATTTGAACGCTTAAGGATATAAAAATTTGAGAGAGAGAGACAAACAAGAGGGTCAGGGAAGGTGGTAGCATACCAAAACCAGCACAGACATATCAAAGAAAAAAGAACTATAGGCAGACTTTCCTCATTATTTCCCATCAAAATATGCCTATATTCCCTATAATCCAACAGTAGTTTCTCAGTAAATATAAGTAGTTTCTCATAAAAACAAAAATTTCCCGATAGCTTCAAAAAGCCAAAATTTAATAGTCCATTGAACATTTTACTCTGGAAATGCACTAGGCTAGACACTCTGTAAAGCTTCTTCCAGCTCACACATTCCAGCACACCACCTGGGGGGTGACAGTGTCTCACTACTGCTTAATAAAAAGAAAAGGACAACCATCATGGTCAACACCTATGGCTCACCCCTGGCAGAAATATCAATGCACAATTACCTAAAGAGAAACACAGTATAGTCAGAAAAAGGTTGAGAGGTAGGCCACTAAAATTAGAGGTGAAAAGACAAGAACATGGGATAAGGACAGAATATTAGGATTTTTGTTGTTGGACAAAAGGGGATAAGACTGACTTCATAAAATCATATACAGTCTAAACTAATCAGGGGGTCAATTTGGACACCTAAAAGGAATGGATTTGGGCAGACTATAATAGTTAACATTTATTGAGTGCTTACTATGTATCAGGCATGGTATCGACTGAGATGGAGAAATAACAGATTTAATGCTCATAATAACCCTGGGTTGGACAGTATTCTCACTTTCCTCCCTATTTTTCAGATGAGGAAACTGAGAGTGATTAAGTAACTTGCTCAAGATCCAAAGCTAGTAACTGATAGAAACATGATTCTAATCAGGCAGTCTGATTCTGGAGCTGTAATTTTTAAAGTACATATTGCACTTAAAGTATTTAGTAATATGTATGGGCTGCTCAAACCAAAAAATATATATATGCATATACATATATACAGGTATATATGCACATCTACATGTATATATGTACATATATATGTTTGCCTAAATAAATGAATGACAGTGCCACAAGGAAATTATTTATCTTCTGTTGTCATCATCTGGGAGGCTAATTTCCAGAAGAAAACACATACTGCTATTTAATAAGGCCAAAATGCTAGATGGAGCTCATTTCTTAGTCTCACAAAAATTTCTCACAATTTTGTATTTTCATTTTTTACTGTTACTGTAATAAAATGGGAGCCTTCAAAATTGGCATTCCTTTCTACACCTACAAAATTCAAATAATTTTGTGCTTCTGTGTTCAGATATCAAAATCAATTTGAATGAACATAAAACCAAATAGTATCTCAAATTTTGAGCTGCCCGTCAATCTCTCTCAAAGCTTTTTGGAAAACATTCACTTATATTTGTGATGGGGCACAAAATTTTTACAAAGCTCTGAATGCAAACTTCATGTATAAAAGGGTCTATAAAGAAATGTTTTAAACAGACGTAGAGCTTTCCTTCTAGGACTTTAATAAACAGGTATCACAAGGAGCCTTTATGTTTCCTCACTAGAACAACACTGTCATGTAAGGGCATTGACTATTACCTTGTAAATTAAGACCTCAAGATCTGGAATCCTACTTGTTTTTTCTTGCCATTGGCTTTGGGTTATATAAACAATTTTGGATATAACTGCCTCTGTCCCTACCTACTAGCATCCTCAAAGCAATCTAAACTTATGATTCCAGTAAGAGAAGTTCACTTATGTTACAGACAATATAATTTATGTTCTAACAAGGTAAAAGTCAATTAGTAATCCATATTTACAAAGCAATCATTAGGAAAAATAAGTAATAGATAATATAAACCAAAACAACAACAAAGGGTTCTGGTAGAAACAGAATAGCACCCATGCTTTGGCAACTCTTGCATTTCTGCAAACTATTTTAATGGAAAGAAAGAACTTCAAAAGAGTACTGGAAAAAAGTGAATATTAAGCAACTTTACCTCAAATTAAATTTTTACACTTTGGATCTAAAACTCAGGAAACATGTATCTAAGTGTTTAGGCTTGTGGGTCTTGGTTAACAAAGGCAGTAAATATCACCCTAAAGAACATTCAGCAACCCTGACAATCTTTTGGTTGCTGTTTCTATGGAAACAGTCTAAATGAAGAAAACCTAAGAGTAAAATATGTTTTTTAAAAACACCTTATCTTGTTTTCCTGTATCAGTTAACTAGCATGGGCCATAACTACCAGGAACAAAAAGTAAGCACCAGAGAATTCACAACTCATTCAACAAATATTTGTTGATTATATGCTGCATGCCAGACACTGTACTAGGGGATAGGGTTACTTTGGAGAGCTCATAGAGCTTAGTCAAGTACAAAGACATTAATTAGCAAATGACACAAACAGAAATATTATATGAGGCACATATAATTTACATTTTCCAGTAGCTACATTAAGAAAAAAGAAACATTAATGAATATTTTATTTAATCCTATGTATCCAAAATTATAATCTCAACATGAATCAACATTATTGAGATATCTTAATGTTCTTTTTTCATACTAGGTTTTTGAAATTCAGTGTATATTTTATACTTACATCATATCTTAACTGGTACTAGTCACATTTCAGACGTTCAACAACATAAGGCTAGTGCCTACTGTACTGGACAGCAAATAGATATTCTAAAGAGGATGAAAAGCACATATAACAGGAATAAACTAGTCCCTTCCATCAAAGAACTTAAAATCTAACCAGTAGATTAATCACTATACAAATAAAGTATATGTGGTGTAGAAACATAAAAGCATACCTGTGGAATTAGTAAGTAAAAAAGCCCTTAAGCAATACTACTAACAGATGACATACTGGGTAAGCAACTGTGTGCAGGATTCTTTCCGATGCAAGTGATAGAAAACCTAACTGAAACTGGCATAAGTAAAAAACAAAACAGGTGTGACTGACTCGGACCTTCTCCCAATTCTGCTTCTTCTGGATTGGGTTCATTCTCAGGCTTCATGTGGCAGCCAGTCCCCAGCAGTTTTAG
The DNA here is from genome assembly GCA_028533085.1 of Varecia variegata. NCBI lineage: Eukaryota > Metazoa > Chordata > Mammalia > Primates > Lemuridae > Varecia > Varecia variegata. Next base: position 6,084,679 of record CM052445.1, read on the forward strand.
GGGCACAGAGTCATGGCCCTTGTTCAGTTTCTACAATATTGTCAACAAAATCCCCAGAATTCTGTCTTCCTATCTCTGATGGCTTGGCTCGGGTCATGCACCTATCCTGAATCAACCACTGTAGCCAGAGACATGTAATGTTTTACTAGGCCAGACCTGGGTTACTTCTGAAACAAGGCATTGAGTCAACTTCCCCAGAAGCACACACACTAAAAGAAAGGATGTACCCCAAAAAAGCAAATCAGGCTGTGGCTGGAAGTAAGGTAATGGATGCTGGGCACCACAGAAAAGAAAAAAAAAAAATTTTATTACTTTAACTTCTCAATCCCAAGCAATGCTCTAAAATGTTAAGCACCATCACAATTGGTTATTTCTATAGCAGCCCATTGATCCGGTGTCTTTAGGAATCCAGAGAGCTCCAGGTAATGTTCTGGGTTATAAATGTCCATTCAGAGTCAGTCATACATTTGGCTTATTTTCATTTAAGCATATTACCTTACTGCTTTATTTACTATTCAAACAACCAGGAAGAGTCATAAAGTCTGTTTCCAACAATTTAACTAGTCCCTCATAGCTCTACTTATTCACTATTACTATACAAAGTACTTTACAAGCAGTATTTCATTTAATATTTACAACAAACTCTATGAAATAGTTACCATCACAATTTTAAAGACGAGGAAAATGAAGTTCAAAGCAGTTAAAGCAACTAAGCTGTAAGGGACTGAGATGGGAATCAAACTCTGGTCCATCTAATTCCAAAGTCCATGTTCAGTGGGACGTGAAATTGGGAAATTTTTACTGTTCCCTCCCTCTTCCCTATCATTAAAGAAAAAACAAAAAAGGTATTATATAAACAACATGTGATAAAATCCCAGAAAGCCACAAGATTTATAACACTCTATCTGAAGACACTGCAGAGGAAACCTGTGATGACAGCCCCAAAGAAAGATAATTGTACTAATAGCTAGAATGATACTTCCCTGTAGCGTAACTCCTCAAATGAGACTATGATTTAGTATAATAATACAGATAAATTCTCAAAAATTCTCAGATAGCCACATGGTTATATATAAAATCAGGATAAATATCACTGAAGCAAAGAGAAATCGTTTATAAAATAATACATCATGCGTGAACAGACCATTAAGAGTTCCATTATCAATTAATATTTTGCCAATTATAAAAATTTTCAAACACACAGCAATGTTCAGCATTTGTACAATAAACATCTGTATCTTATGTCTACCATTAACATTCTACTATACTTTATCACTTATTTCCCCATCCTTCCCTGTTTTATCTTTTCACACACCTCAAAGTAAATTGGAGAAATCAGTACACTTCTCTCTAAATATCACAGCATACATATCATTAACTGAAGTTCCATATTTGTTTACATTTTTCTTTTGAGGTAAAATTTAAATACAAAAAAACATGCAAATCTTAAGTGTACACTGAGTTTCTGACAAATGCATACACCTATGTGACACAAATCACTATTAAGATATAGAACAGAATCATCACCCCATATAGTTCCCTCATGCTCTTCCCAGTCAATCCCCACCCCCATTACCTCTAGAGGCAACCACTGGTCTGATATTTTTTCTATCACAAATTAGTTTTGCCTGTTCTGAAGTATCATCTAAATGGGAACATAAGAATACGTACTCTTTTGAGTAAGGCTTCTTTTACTCAGCATGTTTCTGAGATTCATCCAAGGTGTGGCATATATTAGTAGTCTATGTCTTTCCATTGTTCAGTAATGTCCCACTGTATCATACTCTTATTGATGAACAACTGGGCTGTTTCCAGTTTTTGGTGACTATGAACAAGAGCTCCTATGAACATATGTTTTCATTTCTCTTGGACAAATACCTAAGAGTAGAACGGTTGAGCCACAGGGTAGGTATACGTTCAGTTTCATCAACAACCGCCAGACCTTTTCCAAAGTGGTTGCGCCATCTGACATCCCCACCAAGAATGTATAAGCTCTAGTTGCTACATATCTTTTGCCAACATTTGATGTTGTCTTTTTAATTTTGGCCATTTTGTTATATGTGATGAATTAACATTTTAATTACTTCTGAATAGAATCTATTTGTAAGAGGATTACAGGAAACAAGAATAACTGAGGGCCGGGCGCGGTGGCTCACGCCTGTAATCCTAGCACTCTGGGAGGCCGAGGTGGGTGGATCGCTCGAGGTCAGGAGTTCAAGACCAGCCTGAGCAAGAGCGAGACCCCGTCTCTACTAAAAATAGAAAGAAATTATCTGGCCAACTAAAATATATACAGAAAAAATTAGCCGGGCATGGTGGCGCATGCCTGTAGTCCCAGCTACCTGGGAGGCTGAGGCAGTAGGATCGCTTAAGCCCAGGAGTTTGAGG
>CM052445.1:6087166-6142239 GCA_028533085.1 Varecia variegata
GAATAACTGAGACATACATAAAATACAGGGCAATATTAAGAGAAAGTACAATATAGATTTTATATATAAATTTTATTTAAATATTTTTCCACTTTTTAGAAGTCACATGATTGAAACCACGCTTTCAGTGTCTCATGAAACAATTATGTGTCAAATACTAGCAATGCTACTTAGGAAACTGGTGTCAAAATACTATTCTTTCTGTTCATCTCTTATTAAATAATATCAACAATTTATGGCTCACTTAATCCTTAATTTAGATCAATAATATAAATATTTGTTAAACAGAACACTGTCAAAGTCTTTCTTTAAAATCTACTATCTGCTTTCTACACTAAAAATTTTGTCATCTTTCCCAACATTATTTAGTCTCAGAATTGTAGTTAATGTCCTTTAAGTTCTAGGGGAACCTGATCTCACTGCTTAAAATAAAAACAGCCAGGTGTGGTGGCTCACGCTTATAATCCCAGTGCTTTCAGAAGTAGAGGCAGGAGGAGTGCTTGAAGCCCGAGTTTGAGACCAATCTAGACAACATAGTGAGACACCATCTCTATAAAAAAAAAATAAATTAGCCAGGAATGATGGGGTGTGCCTGCAGTCCGAGCTACTCGGGAGGCTAAGCCAGGAGGATCCCTTGAGCCCAGGAGTTCGAGGCTGCAGTGAGCTATGATCTCACTAGCCTGGGAGACAGAGGATGACCCTCTTTATAAAAACATAAAAATAAAAGTTAAAAACAAAAATATACCTTGGTACAATTGCATATTCTGAACTAGCTTGTAAAAAGCAGCACAACTATCCTAGAAACAAGAGCAAATCACTCATGGATATTATGCCATTTTCAATAGGGTATGCTTATGTAATCGATGCCATTATAGAACTCAGCAGGTGATTGTCCAAATTAGTAAACTGCCATCTGCTGATGACAAAGAAATACTAACAATAGCAGCTTACAGAACCCACTAGCAGTGCTTGAATAGGTAAACAGCTTCATGGCCTGATTCCTCTTTCTTCACTGTCCCCTACCTGCCAAGAGGCAGCCAGTGCTTACATAGCTATTGCTGTTTTTTCTTCTACACAAATGCCAACAATGGGGCACAAATTTTTAAGAAATGCTTCCTGACTAGCTTAATGTCATTATACTTTACAATGACAAATAAACTTTAATTCTGTGAAAAATGACTACAATTAATGTATTCCCCCACCAAAAAATACACGTCCAACTGCAATTTTAACATACATGTATCTTCTTAGTACCACTCTACAAAACACCAATTTGTTTTTATGTTTTCTGAAATGTTTTCCTTACTAAAAAAAAGAAATATATATATATGTTTAAAAAAATCACAGTACACAGTTAACACATACTTTCTGTGTGCTATGCTACAATACACTCTCAGAGGAGAGCAGGCATTGCCACTAGATACGCACACTGGGCAGAGCCAGCAGTGCACACAGTACAAATGCTCCTTAGCTAACAAGCACGCTCTGGGACCATCCTAAACTAAACATTTACATTCTGTAAAATGAACTGTTTTCTCAACTTTGGTTTCTGTCTTTTATTTCATGCTCAAGGTAATGGTTTGACTCATAATGACTACAAAAGATGTATATGTAATAGTGCTGAAAAGGAATGATAAGTATCCCTTTAAGTGAAAGCTTTACTGTGCGGGCTCAGGCACCTTCGAGGAAACAGAAGGTAAAGAACAAGAAACAAGGTGGTAAGGAGGGAATAGTGGAAGTCCTTTGACACTATAAAGAGAATAATAAATTTCATTCACAATAAACTTCACTGTATATTAGGAAGACTGTCCAACAATTAGGAATGGGAGCAAGAACTATGGACAGAGATGATATATATTTGGTAAAAGGGATTATATAGTTTTTTCTTACTCATGCTTGTCTATTTTCCAGATGTTCTATGAATGTCTATTACCAAGTGTTCTACCATTTAATTATTTTTATAATAAAAAAGGCAAAAAATTATACTACTTTACAAATAAGAAAGAAAGAAAAAGAAAGAAAGAAAGAAAGAAAGAAAGAAAGAAAGAAAGAAAGAAAGGGAAAGGAAAGGAAAGGAGAAAGGAAAAGAAAGGAGAAAGGAAAGGAAAGGAAAGGAGGCAGGAAGAAACCCTGTGGCTCAAAGGGTTGATATAAAGAACTCAGCTAAGGTGTTAGTCTTTTTTTGTTGCAACCCCTTTTCTTAGGCTTGCTCCTAAATTACCATTTTCTACTGAATTTTAATAAAAGAAAAACACTTCGTTTTCTGAAAACATACAAAATAAATGTACAGAACTATGCAGGTAAACATCTCACTAGATAAGTATTGTTTTACAAGAAAGGTTTGATAAACTAAAATGAGAGTTCTTGCTGATAGCCCATTACAAAAGGTATGTACACTTTTTCAGGGCCCAGTCTCTCCAATAAAGAACCAATTACTCTTCAACTCCCTTCACTTCCAAACATTATACCACTTAAGCTCTTAAACCACTAACCAAAATTAAACACCTAAGAAGATGATGAAAATAAAGAATATAACTACTCTAGGTCTAGTGGAGAGATGGATGGATGGATGGATGGATGGCAGGCAGACAGGCAGGTAGACAGACATAGCAAACAACCAGCTTTTCCTTTTCAGACTTTACATTTGAAACCATGGTTTCTATAAAATCATTCTACTGAATTTTAACAAAACAATCAAGTTTCTTTTGAAAAATCACCTCATTAGGAGTCTAAGAACATGGTCATGGCCTTTTATACTTGGAACCTATCTCTTCATTGGGCAGTTACATGGTTTAAACTAAAATGATCTTTAAAGTCCTTTTCAGCAAAAACAAAGAAAACAACTATGATTATATCAAAACTTTAACTTTTCATATAAGCCTAGTATAGCAAACAGTAAGATGGCTTTTAGATCAAATAGGTCTGGTTTTCAATCATAGGTAACCACTTTACCTTGTCCAAATTGTATATTACCTCTGTAACTTTCTGAACTCCAGTCCTTAAGTGCAGAATACTGACCTCACAGGATTACTGTGACAATCAATTGCTGAATGAAACTTAAAGCTCCCAGCTGAGAGACAACCACAGAGCAGTCACGCAAATGGTAGTTTTTGTAATGATTAATACTGGCAGTTGCACAATTCTGTCCACTTATACTTTGCAACTGAAAGGAAGGCAATATAACACTGAAAATATTAAAGTCGTCTAGGGCAATACTCATAAATTACTGAAAACAATTTACCTTTTTTCCTCTCTAGATCTATTACATTCTAATTGAATTCAAGGAAAAGACCACCTTCCCCCAATCCCTTTGTTGAAGAACAAAATGAAAGAACTCAACAGTTCTCAAAATGAAAGATATTTTAAGAGTGCCCACTACAAACATTAATACTGTAAAGGTACAATCTGCAGAACTGATGAACATTGTACAATGCACCAAGGCATTTCCAATTAGCAAGCAGATGTGTTAAACAAGTAGTTTTTAATTTAGCACAATTTGTACCACAATATTCCCTAATAACCAAGCTTCTTAGAAAAATTAGTATACCAAATAGGCATTATTCCATGGTTGCACTATATTTGCTACATCAAAGCAACCTAGATATCCCATTTTCTGTTATCATGAAGATGATGAAATTAATTTTTACTGTGCTCAGCATTCCCTTTAAGAAGGAATATGCAAGAGGGTCAAGATTTATGGTTTTTTAAAAAAAAAGCTAAAATAATCGTTTTGTCCATAATCATATCTAGCAGAGAAAAAAATCTGAACATCTGTATGGCAATGTCTACATGTCCTTCAACAGATAAAAACTCACTATTTTTTAAGGTAAAATAATTCAGGTGAGATCAGCGAACAAATTAAAAGATGACCAAGTTAAATTTCAAGAAGACTAGCAAAACAAATTTTGTGCTAATTTTAATCAAGGTACAGAACAGCATGGGTTTAAAAATAACTCTCTATATAGATACACACATCAGTGTATACACACAAAATATGCCTAGAAGGATTTACAAAAAACTAATAGTAGTCAACTCTAGGGGAACTGGGTGGCTGGGGTAAAGGGCTCACAGGAGACTTGTTTTTCATGAATTATCTGTTTGCACAGATATTGTATGTGTATGGAAGCATATTAGAGCAGGAGCAAAGGAACATACACAATAGGAAATAAAAGTAGGAAGCAGAAAGTAGCCAAGCTTGGTTCTTATATACATGATTAAAACTAAAAAGCAAAGTTCACAAACAAGATATCCACATCAAAAATAAGAACAAATTTTATGGAGCATTAAAAATGAAGTCATATGCCCACGACAACACTTTTTCTTCATTGCTGTGTTTCAAAAATAAATAAACAAAACACAAACCTAAGTAATAAATATATTTATCTGCAAAGTTACTTCCTACCATAAAAATGGAAGAAATGCAGTTATTGCTACATTTAAGAATCTTTTTGCAAGACACACACATAATTTATATTTTATTCAAACTCATTGAGATGTCTAGTGTCGTAATGCATTTCTAAGAATCAATTTAACATACAGCTGTAATCACACCAGCATAGACACACAAATTTGTGTTTTCTTGGATCTACTTCCACTACTGCTGTTTAAGGGAATCTACTACGGCATTCTTTGTTTCTAAAAATGCACCACAACGTCAACTGATGAGTCACAGGTCACACTTCAAATTCTTATGTACCAAAGAAAGCACGGCACTAAAGTCTTACACATCAATTGTAGAGACTGTCTAATAAGCTAAGTTACAAATCAAGAGTTCTTTATGAGGTGACATTGATGAGTTTTTTCTGGAGATGTGAGAAACTTTAAAATAAAACTGCAAATTCCACAAGGATTGATAAAATTATTTTGCCTTTTTTCCTCTCCTAATAACTGGTAGGGTTTTGTTTTTCTTAATTCAGAATATACACAGTACTATTGAAATATTGACAGGTGCAAACTCCAGTCTATACAAACTCAACAAACTCCCAGCTTCATAAAAAGCCAAATTATCTGAGAAATGAGTTTCCAGATGCCTTGCTTCTCCTCTTAATTCCCTCCTACTTTTGCTGCTTAGTCTCACTGAGTGGAAAACCTCCAGTAGAGGGTACAAAAGGGCAGGAAGCAAAGATGACTGTTCATTAATCCATGTTCATTTCTTTGGGGCAGCATTATTTAAAAGTTTTCCTGGTGAAGACAACAAACTTACAGCTGAAAGGAAATCTGGGGACCAGCTGTAGATTTTAGTAACCAGTGTAACAGACCGTTGAGATCTAACCACATCATATTTTCTTCCTAGCACTGGTCATTATCCTTTTCATTAACTGCGTGCCTGTTCATTGTTTGTTTCTCCTCCTGCCTCCAACCCCAGCATTTGAATTCCATGAGAACAGGGATCCTACGTGTCTTGCTCATTGCTATAATCTCATCATCTAGAACAGTGCCTGGCACATAACAGGTGTTCAGTAAATACCAAGTGGGAAAATAAGACATATATGTGCCAGCTATCTTAGGACCTGCACAATCATGAAAAAGCTAAAATTTGTTTTCACTTGAGACTATTCTTCACCCATAATTTATAATAATAATTAACTTTTATCATGCTTTGTCACAAGATCCTCTATGCTTAAGTTTTATCATCTAAATGCTTGTATCAAAATGAGAAACTGTACTGAAACTGTAACCTAACTAGACTCAATTTCCAAGAATAAGAACTTCTTTATTTTTATATCCCAAATATCTAGAATGGTACATAGCACAGAGTAGACATTCAAATACTTTTTGAATAAATGAATTCTTCTAAAAGAATTATAACTGTGGGATTATTAGTAATTTTTATTTTCTTTGCAAAAAGATTTCCTAAGTTTTCTATATTAAGCATATATTACTTCTACAATTAAAAAATGTACAGAGTGATTAAAAATAAGAAAACCAAATATATCTTGGTACCTTCATGTAATTTGTGATATATGCAATGAGGCAAATCAAACAGATGTATTACTTCCCAGGAGTTATCAAACAGAAAAATATTCCTTAAAATAGAGATATTACTATTTTAAAATTGAATTTGAAGTATTAATTTTAGGAATATTAAGTTTTATCTCCCAGAAAGACACCCTTCCATAAATCCTAGTACACTTAGAGAGCAATTTCTTTATTTTATATTAACAATTTTCTTTTCAAAAGGTTCAAGCAAAAAAAGAGTAATTCTTTATGAGACATAAAGAATGTTATATTGTGAATAAATAATTTAAGAACTACTTAATGGTCAATTTTGCTTTCTGCCAGCACCCAAACTGTAGAAAGAGAAAATTCAGTCACATTTAGAAAGACTAAAATCATACTAAGCAACTTTTAAAAGTTATCATTTTATAAGAAAAAAATTAATATAACATATATTAGTTGAAATTTCACTTTGATGTTTAACAAGAGTACTCAGATTTTACCATCCTTCTACATTCTGCAAAATGGCTTAAAAAATTTTTAATCCCTTCTATAAATAGGTGCCATACCATTAAAAAAAATCCAGACTCACAAGGTTTCTCAATGTTATTCTACTCCTTCATAGGTAGAAAAGTCATTCGAATGTGCTAACAAATGTATTCTATATACCTGGAAAAAGAATAGGTCAGTGTTCCAGAAGAATGACGTCTATTTTTAACAAAATCTGAAATTAGTCGATTGAAGTATCAATTAATGTATCTCATCTATAATGAAACCACGAAGTCTAAAATTAGAGAAATTAATGAGGTTAATAAATATTTCATAAAGGAATTGCTGTGGACACCTTTGAAATGTATTAAAAAGCCTTTACAGAATGGTCCTAAAGGCATGCACAGCTACTACTGATCAAATGCATCACATATTTAGTAGTAGAAGCACAGGATGCAACTACATGCAATCTGACACCTGGCCTCTCCCCCCTAACTTTATATTTTAGCTTCAGCTAAACCTAGACTACTGATTGTTTCCATATTGGTGTCTCGAAACTATAATAAAAAGGACAGAAAAATTCACACTAGAATATACTATGAAGCCCCAGTTGAGAACTGTGTCCTAGCCCAATCACTGACATCGATACCCACAAATGAATACTATTTCAGGGCTCGCTCCACAGCACATATACTAAAATTGGAATGGTACAGAGAAGATTAGCATGGCCCCTGTGCAAGGAAGACATGCAAATTCGTGAAGCATTCCATATTTTTTATAAAGTGGGGATGGTTAATGAGTGCAAAAATATAGTTAGTTATTGTTATGAACAATATTTAATAGCACAACAAAGTGACTATAATCAACAATAAGTTAAGGTATACCTGAAAATAACTAAGAGTGGAACTGGAATGTTCCTAACACAAAGAGATGTTAAATGCCTGATGTGATGGATACCTAATTACCCTGATTTGATTAATTCACATTGTATGCCTCCATCGAAACATTGCATATACCCTATAAAGACATACTATTAATATTATGTACCTATAATAAAAAATAAAAAAACTATTTCAGATATATCTGACCTTTCTCTCCCTCTCTCTGACATAAGCAAGATCTCAGAAATATATTCAATATATTTTCTTTTAACTCTTACACCATGTAAAATTGACCCAAAATGAAATTAAAAACCTAAATGTAAGACCTGAAACTATAAAACTCCTAGAAGAAAATACAGGGGAAAAGCTTCATGACGTTGGTTTGGGCAAGGATTTCTTGGATATGACACCAAAAGCACACAAAAATAGACAAATGGGACTACATCAAACTTAAAAACTTCTGCACCTCAAAGGACACATCATCAACAGAGTGAAAAGAACTGGCGAAAATATTTGCAAATCTTATCTGATAAGAGGTTAATATCTAGAATATACAAAGAACTCCTATAACTCAACCACAAAACAAATAATCAGATTAAAATATGGGTCAAGGACTAGAATAGACATTTCTCCAAAGATGATACAAATCGAGCATATGATAAGAAGCTCAACATCACTAATCATCAGAGAAATGCAAATCAAAACCACAATATCACCTCATACCCACTAGGACGATTACTATTAAAAAAAAAGCGGTGGCAAGAATGGGGAGAAATTGGAATCCTTCTGCACAGTTGGTGGGATTGTAAAACAGTGCAACTGCAATGGAAAACAGAATGGCAAGTCCTCAAAAAATTAAAAATAGAACTATCATATGATCTAGCAATCCCACTTCTGTGTACATATCCAAAAGAATTCAAAGCTGGGTCTCCAGAGACATTTATACATTTATGTTCATAGCAGTATTTTTCACAACAGCCAAGAGGTAGAAGCAACCAAAATATCCACTGATGGATACATAACCAAAATGTGGTATATACATACAATGGAATATTAGCCTTAAAAATAAAGGAAATCCTATCACATGCTACAACATAGATGAAACTTGAGGTTATCATGCTAAATGAAATACACCCATCAAAAAAAAAAAAAACACAAATACCGTACAACTCCACTTATGAGGTATCTAAAGCATTCAAATTCATAGAAACAGAGAGTAAAGGGTGGTTACCTGGGGATGGGGAAGGGGAAATGAGAAGTTGTCATAGAGTTTCAGATTTGCCAGACAAAACCATTTTGAAGATCTGTTTCAAAGCAGTGTGAATATACTTACCTCTATACACTGAAAAATGCTTAAGATGGTGAATTTTATGTGTTTTACCACAATGAATAGAAAAAAACTGAAGCAAACTCGCTTTCTGTTAAATATTCACTATTCTGGTATGATTTCTTTCATGTCAACCACTGAAAATTGAGCATCCAAATTGAGATGTGTTGTAAGTGCAAAATATTTCACCAGATTTCGAGTGCTCAATATGGAAAAAAAAATGTCCAATCTCATTAATTTTTTGAAAGAAAAAGGGAAAAACATTTTATATTGATAACACATTAATACATTTTGAGCATACCATTTTAAATATTAAATTTTTAAAAAAATGTTATGCTTCAAAAACAATAATAACTAGAAGGGAATGCAGGGTCAGTGGAGCTGTGTTTGTTTCATAAAGTTAAGACTGGGGCATATTTATAGGATGGTGTGAGAAAGAAAGCAGGGAGAAGGAGATTAAATATAGAAAAGAGGGGAGTTAATTGATGAAAACTCTCCTGAAAGAGACTTTGAAGGATGGGATCACAGGAACACATGGAAATTAGCCTCCAAAAGACCTGACTTAGGAGGGTAAATTGGGAAGGAGAGAGACAGAAAATCTAAGAAAAATCACTGCAGATCATCTAATTTTCTCCATGAAGTGACCAGATTATTTGCAGACTATAATAGGAGTTAGACAAAAGGGTTGGTAGTCTGGAATAATCCATGAGTGATGAAGAACAAAATCCTCATTAGGGCCAACCAGGCCTGCATGATCAGGCCCCTGCCTACTTTCCTGGTCTCATCCCATGCCACTGTCCCAGCTCTCTTCATCCACTTCCCACCCCCCACCTCCCCATCCCCGCCCCAACAAGGTGCCATCCTCCTACGACTCCTTCCTCTGAGGAAGGTTTACTTGGCCAGATACCTGTTCAAGGACAATGTCCTCAGGGAAGGATTCAGTGATCCTCCCCCTGCCCCAGACTAGGATAGTTCCCCTGGTCATATCCCCAGACAACAACCTTCGCCAGCACAGTCCAACAGAAACATCATGTGAGCCACGTGTATCATTTTAAATGTTCTAGTAGCTACTTAAAAAATAAAAAGAAACAAGTGAATGAATTAAATATTTTATTTAACTCGAGATATCCAGAATATTAACATTTCAAGATGTAATCAATATATAAAATTATTGAGATCTTTTATGGGTTTTTTGGTACTAAGTCTTAAAAATCTGGTGTGTATTTTAGACTTAACAGGACATCTCAATTCTAATTAGCCACATTTTTTTTTTTTTTTGAGACAGAGTCTCGCTTTGTTGCCTGGGCTAGAGTGAGTGCCGTGGCGTCAGCCTAGCTCACAGCAACCTCAAACTCCTGGGCTTAAGCGATCCTACTGCCTCAGCCTCCCAAGTAGCTGGGACTACAGGCATGCGCCACCATGCCTGGCTAATTTTTTCTATATATATTTTTAGTTGGCCAGATCATTTCTTTCTATTTTTAGCAGAGACAGGGTCTCGCTCTTGCTCAGGCTGGTCTCGAACTCCTGAGCTCAAACAATCCGCCCGCCTCGGCCTCCCAAGTGCTAGGATTACAGGCGTGAGCCACCGCGCCCGGCCTAATTAGCCACATTTTAAAAGCTCAATAGCCACAAGGGGCTAGTGACTAGTAATGGAGAGCACAACCCTATATTATTTCTTCAAAACACTTATCATATCATACTATTTCTTCAAAGTAACTGTGTAATATATCTGTTATTTAATGAATGTCTATCATAATGAATGTCTATCTCCTCTAAATTGTAAACTGCAAGAGGATACCACAGTATTCTTAGCTTGGTGTCAGAGCACTCAGTAGGTGCCAAACAAACATTTAAAAATTGAGGGGAATGGAGGGGAGGGGGTAGAGACAATTCTCCGCATTGAGGGCTGACCATTTAATAGTATTACCAAAACAACGTAGGGACAGAAGCAAGGTTAATCTGAACAGAAACATTATCTGGCAGGTACAGCATAAAGACAAGTTCAAGAGAAGCAAAGGTGCCAGAGGAAGGACAGTCCAGGTGTTTAACCATGGCTTCCAACTGGACAGGGAAGACAGTAAGGTCAACAGATGTCCATGCAGCAAGGAAGGGGAGATGGGTGGGACAGAGGGATTGGCACACTGTCTCTGGGTGGGGGGAAGGGTATTCTAATGAAAAGACTGGGTGCTGAGACAGCTGGAAGGATAGGACAGAAGACTGGGGTCAGGCAACAGGATATAAAAGTTTAAAATCCCTAATGTAGAAAATGTGGGGAAATGACAAGGTGCCAAATGAATGTTAAAATACAGTGGAAGTGAAGGTCACAAGAGTTGAGTAGCCAAGGAACTAGAAGTCAAGGGTATTAGTCACCTTGCTGCAAATGTTAACTCCTTGACTGGATGTACGTCTCTTAAGATTGTAAGTTCTACAAGGGCAGCACAATGTTTTGTGTTCCACATAGCCCAGTCTTGATCACATGATGTATGCTTAGTTACTTACTGAATACAATTAAATTAAAAGTCAAAGTTCAAATGTTAAAATCATATAGAAGAAAAGTGGCAATGTTCATAATATTGAAATAAGCTTTAAGTGAATGGCTCCAATTTATTTGTTCAATAATTATTTATGTGATTTAATTGACAAGGGTTTTGATAAACAATTAAATCGAAAATTTATATTAAGACTGGCAGCCCGAATCCTAATTTTGGGGGGCAAGGGAGGCAGGTGTAACTACTTCCTAGACTTACTTTACTTTTATCTATAAAACAAAGTAATAGCCAACACAGCCTTGGAAGCTCTGAAAGGGGGAAAAAAACACACTTAAAAGCCGTTTTTCCTATTCTCTCACTTGACAAAACAATCATCAACACAGAATACTTCTGTGACTAAATGTGTAGGGGGTTTTCTGCACACACCAAGCAGTGACACAGTTGGGTGCCCTCCAATTCAATTCAATTCTGACACTGTTTAACTGGTAGTAGCTTCAGATCCCAAAGGTGAGAGCTCAGTACCCAAGATTGCCTTCCCCCACCCCTAGACAGCAGTCACAAGTCTAGGCCTCTGGAACTACTTCAGACCAAGCTTCCAAATGTAACTGTCCCACCCCCAACAAATTTCAATGACCCCCTATATAATCTTTTCCCTTAACTAACTACTTGACCTTTTGAATTGCTTCCTAGATAAGGAGGATTTTCTGCGAGACAAAGGACATGAGATTCTGAAGGCCCTGGGCAGCCTTCCTGATGTAAAGATTCACCATCCTCCATAACCTACCCCCATGCTTGTGGCTCCTTGTGAGATTCACCAAGACCTGCCCTAAGGCATGTGGCCCCTCCTTTAAAAGCGTAGGATCTCCCTGCAGATTTGAAGCAGTTTCTCCTGTTCTCCCAACAAGATGTCAGTAATATTAAAAATTCCCTTCTTCCTTGGCAATCCTTATTGTGTCAATAATTGGATCTTTGTGCAACGAGCAACTGGACCTAGTATGAAACCCTCTTGTGGTTTCTGCAACACAAACTCTGTCCTTTTGGGGCCTTAAGGAAGCTTGATTAAGTAGGCATGATTGATTAAACCACTGGCCATCAGTGATCAACTTAACCTTCAGCCCCTCTCTTTTCTCTAGAGGTTGGGGGCTGGGGGTGAAAATCCCTACCCTCTAACTCTGCCTTAGTCTTTCTGTGACCAGGACCATCCTGCCAGCCAACAGTCAATTATCAGCATACAAAAAGACACTTACCACTTTGAAGATTCCAAGGATTTTAGGAGTTGTATGCCAGGAAAATGAGGATGAAGAGCAAATATTAATATATATTTCACAATATCACATACACTTTATTATAGCCAAGCACATCTTATTTTACATAAGATAAAGGTCCTCAAAACCTGGTTGTAAACACTTTATGTGTTGGCCTTATTACATACTCTAGGGCAATTTGTTATTTAAAAAAACTTTAAGATTACTCTTAATAAAGTAAAAAATTAAACCCTCACTTGTTTTACATATGAAGGTGGTATACTTTTAAAATGGACATACAATGATTGTTTTATAGTATGTTACTTTTCTGCATTTGCTTCTATTACTCATTTCTCCTACTCAGCTTAATTTTGAGAAAAAATAATTTTTCCCGCACATAATTTCTCCACTGAGGGAAAGTGACTACCAGAAGTAACAGTCCTAAATCTCTAGACTGGAAAGATAAAGGCATAAACCATGTTTAAATCCTATCGCCTACAACACTTCTGCTCCTAGCCTTCCAGCTATCCTTATCAAGACTTCTGCCCTTCAGAGACTCTGCCCTGGAGTTTTGCTAACCAAGAGAGCACAAATTTATGAGGCAGCTGTTGTCAGTTTACCTCTGACCAAAGCTGTATCCCCATATCAGTCTGTTCCTCCTTACCACACCGCACAAGTATGGCAGTAAAATGTGGGGGGAGGAAAAGAGGGAATTATGCAAATAATTATAGCAGCTGGCACTAAAACAGTTGAATCATAATAGCCATCAATTCTGTCATAGTTCCAGTATCTTCCAGTGAGTACATGAAGCACTTTAAGCTTCCTCGAAGGATCAATTCTCTCTTTTGTTTTCCCTCAGACCAGTGATTGTTCTAAAGATTAGGAGAAGTCTGCAGGCCAAGACAGATCAAAGCCAATTGATCCAATTATTCATTTATACATATATTAATATTTATTGTTCTAAGTACTTGGGGATTCTGCAGTGAGCAAAACAGGATGCCTGCTGTAAGAAGCATACATGCTAAAGATAGAACCTACAACACCTGCTTCTTTAAAAGCATACTAACTAGAGGACAATTTATTATTGTAATGTACATCATGAGCTCTTGCTTTTTAAAAAATTCCTCTTAATAACTTCTTGTTAGGCTAACACACAACATAACCACTTTTTTCTGAAACCAACCAAACAAAAAAACTTACATAACTACAGATTTTTCTACTGTTTTGTATTTTCTGAGGAAAACAAACACATGACAGGAAAGCTAAAGGGGATTTGTTTTGTAAAATTCCCAAGCCCTCTAACAGGGTCAATTTAGGCCAGTCCCCATCTTCTCCTACAACTGCAATTCTACATGCAAAATATGTACGCACATATATATGTATGTGTGTGTAAGTTTTCAACCAACACTACTTTCTAAATAAAGTGGAACTATGAAATGAGACTTCTGACTTTTTCCAAAACCTTGTTGCATGTGGATATAGGAAGGTGGGCCTGGAGTGAACTGTGGCCCTGTGAGCAGAGAGGAAAAGTTAAATGGTTCTGCATAATAAAAGTAAAAAGTATTTGGATTTTAGGGTGGCAATCAGAAACAGGAAGGGGAGAAGGGCATAGAGCCAACCGGATTATATGAGCCTGGAATTCTCCTTTCTTTGATGGTGGCCAAAATGCATTTTAAGATAGAGATGCCTCATATTCAATGTCAAGCTTCTGGCACTGCTACACTGTAAATCCCTCCTCTGCCCCTCTTCCCCCAAATCTTCCATAGAGCTTACCATACCCACAAAGGCTTTAATGTGAACTCTTTTTCTTTTCTATTCTTTCCCAGCTCCTGTGGGACTCATCAATCCAACAACTGCATCACAGATAGATATCTCAACCATCCATTTAGCACCTCATTGAGTTGGTTCCAAATTGAACTTCCCTTCCCCACCTCTACCATCAATTGTTTTTAACTGCTCCTTCTCATATCCTCCAACATTTCACTAGCTCATTAACGTCACCATCTAAAGGAACAACTAATATTTATTGAGCACTTGGAATGTGCTATGTACTCTGCCAAGGGCATTACATGCGTAATTTCACTTGATCCTCAAACCCAACTAAACAGGTAGGACAATCATTTCCTAAATGTTAGGAAATCAAAGCTCAGTAGGAATGGTAATTCTAAAGGTAAGTGATAGAATTAGAATTCAACCCCTGTTCTAACTCCACAGCAAACTTAATCAGCACACACCAATGCCTCAAAGAACCTAGCAATCTTCCTTGTCTCATTAATACTATCTAGTCACTTACCCAGTCCTGCCTCCTAGTCATACCTCCTAAATGCCACGTCGTCTCTCCTTCCACTGCCTTCACACAGAATAACAACTAGCATTTACTAAGTCCTTACTATATAGCAAGTACCATTCTAATACACGTTTTTTCAAGTTTTATCCCCTGAATTCTATGAGATGACAGAGCCTGATTCCAACCCAGATAATGTGAATGAAGAACCCCTGAGCACTTAACCCGTACACTGTAAGAGCCTCCAACTTTGTCTCTCTAACTTCCATCTGGACCCCCATCATCTTCCAGACTGCTGCAGATTATCTCTCTGGAATGCAAATGTAATCATGACATTCTCCTGCTTAAAATTAGCAGCTCCTTATCACTGACTGGATAAAGTCCAAATTTTTTAATTTGGTATATAAAATCCTTCATTTTCTTGTTCAAGTCAGTTCAGTAAATATTTGAGTGCCCACTGTAAGCAAGGCAAGGTGCTAAGTGCTCTGAAATGAATAATACACCAGCTCGATTACTACATCAACCCCAAACACTGTGTCCTTCAGCCAGACTGGCTACATGCAAATCTCATAAAGCAATATCCTAATGATACATGCATTTATTTACAAGTGGCCTACATAATACTTGCCTGTGATGTACCTGGCAAAATCTCACATCAATTTGAAAAGTGCCTATGTTAGGCCTTCTCTAACAAACTTCAGGCAGAAATGCTCTCTTTTAAGCTCCCACAGCACTTTGTTCAAATTACTTTTGGTAACTAGTGAAACAGAGGTATAGATCAGTTTCCAAAAGAGACTATGAGCAACTTCTGGGCAAGAACCAACCCCTGTCATCAATGCCTGGCATGCAGTAGGCGCTTTATCAGTGGCTAATAAATAATGAAAAATTTCAAAGTTGATAGGAGAAACAAGATATAAATTAAGAATGTTCACACACAAGTGGGCCAAATTAAAAATAGTGTTATTCTACTTTGGTTCTGATCTGGCCTACATTTTATCCCACGGGAAAACTCACATGTGGGATTTGGACAAACTAAAAAGGCAAAACTTTGTTATTCATGGCTCAACAAAGCTTTGACAGGCCAAAAAGGATAGATAGTAGATTGCTACTTCCTTCTTTACCTGCCAAAGTCCATTTTCCAAAGGGGTGTGGGGTGGTAATCAAATCTATCAAAGTAAATAAAATTGATCTACTGAGCTCCAACTTCATCGGTGCTGCATCACAGTACTTGCAAAAGAAAAATCAAAATCTGTCCTGGGAAGAAGGCCAATTTCCAAGTAAGTACTATTGCTCCAAGAATGTGAAATTCTTAAAGTGAAGGCAGTCCAATAAACTGGAGCTCACAACTGTTTCCTCCCCCTGCACCGCCACTGCTTCTCACTCAACTTCGGTTCTCATTTCTGTGATTTTAAAAGATAAATCTATACAGTGAAGCCCATGCATGAGTTTACTTTAATTCCTGACAGATATGAACGTCTGGACCCATAACCTTAAATGTAAACTGAAATACTAGAAGAAACACTATATGTAAGTCAAAAGTCCTTGTCTAAAACGTGGCATAAAGCTTTGAAAAGCGAATGATCTATTTCCTGAATGGTGCTTTGTGTGCAACTGCTTCCAAATCAAGATCCATATTTTGAAATTACCCCCCCGGAAGATAACAAATCTCTCTCACCCTCTCCAGCCTAAAGGGAAAGGTGAGAATTGATAGGCAACAGGCTGGGGCAGAGGGAATGATCTCTCCCAATCTCTTTCCAAGGAATCAAAATCTGTTGTGGAGGCAGCTAGTGCCACTCTCTTTACCGACAGCACACATACAGAAAATTTAAAAACTCATCCCCACCTCTCCCTTCCCTTAAAAAGCAAACGACGCCAGGATCTGCACCACGGCGGCCGGAACCACCAAATGCTACCAGCCGGAGGCCGCCCGCCTTCCCTGCGCCTGCCCAGCGGCGGGCACAGGGCGCAGGGCAGCGGTCTTCCTACCCGGACGAGCGCTGCCAGCCCACAGCCGGGTCCGCGCTACTCCCGTAGCTCGGGCGAGCGAGGAGAGCCGCGAAGGACGGCGGCGCCTCTCTGGCCAGCTCCGGGGGCGCGGCGCCGCCCCACACCCCGCCGACGCCCGCACCTGAGGCGGCCGCCCGGAGCCGGCGAGAGGGCGCGGGGCGAGGCGGGCACCGCAAAGTTACTCACTGGGAAAGCGCGGCTGCCCGGGGCGCGCTCGGGCTCCCGGCGCCGCAGCCCAGCGGCAGCTTCCGCTCTCCGCGGCCCGCTGAGGGAGCGGGGAGCCAGTCGGGCTCTGCTCCGCCGGGAATCTCCGCCGCCGCCGCGGATTTCCTGGCAAGAAGCAAACTCTGGCCAAGACTTCACTTCTCAACCGCCCCTGCTGCCTTCCCGGGGGCGAGCGCCGGGGCCGAGCGGCCCAACCCGACACTCACCCGGGCCAATCGACGGCAGCACAGGGCGGGAGAGGGGCGTGCCAGAGGGCAGCTCTGCCTATCCGAGAGCTCAGGGGGCGGGCCAGAATAGGCCGTCACTCCCGGGTTAGAGTGAGCCCGCTCCGCCCCTCGCCGCCCCCCCTCCCCCACCCGCCCGGGGCTGTCCCCGCTGCTCGCCTGATTCCCCTGCAGAAGACACGTTTGAGAAGTGTCTGCGCGCACCTGCGACCACCGCGAGGAGAGTGGAACAGCTGGAGTGGGAGTGCACATCTAGGGGCATTGCGGGGCGGGGGGAACAAGGGGAACAAGGAGAACAGGTAGCGCAGGGAAGAGACATGTAGGTGTGTTGGGCGAGAGGACAGGGGAATAGGGCAGGCACTCGGGCTGGCCGGAGGAAGGAAGGGGCGCCTGGCGAGCGAGAGCACCTGAGGGAGCGGAGAGAGGGGCGGTACAAAGGAAGGAGGGCGGAGAGCGGGTCCAGGTGGTTAAAGCTTGCCCAGGCGGGGGCTGGGGCACCTGGGAACAAAGGTGAGAGAAAGGTTCCGCAGGTAAGGACATTTAAGGTGCCAAGAGGGTAAAGGGAATAGGAAGTCCATAGCGGGGGAGGACTGCTCCAGGGTAGAAAAGGTGGACATGGAGACAGTTTCCTCCCAAACTCTCACTCATGCCCCAAAAGAGAAAAACAAACTCTTGTCCTATGACCCAGTTGAGAAGTGTAGCTGCAAGATCCCTTGTGAGACAAATACCGTCTTAAACCTTCGCATTCTTTTGTGAAATTCACCTCTTCGCACATTACCCTTTTCCTTTTTAAAGGTGTATTGGTCAACTATAGCCTAATCCTGTTGTCCCATGAAAGGCCCCTGGGGGTTAAGGTGCTGGAAAGGGCCAGCCTGGGAGTGACACCTTCCTTCCGTCAGTCTTGCCGCTAGTCAGAAAGGCTGGACTCAGGCCTTAAAAGGAAGGTGATGGGGCGGCAGGTAAGACCCCGCCCCCTTCACCACCACCTCGGGGAAGGTACTGAAGGCTGAACTCGGGCGCCCGCAGGCCTGTCTAGGCCTGGGGGTGAAATGGGCGCCGACCCTGCCTCCCTCCTCCCGCCCCCAATCCCGCGGGCGGGCTCGCGCAGGGAGCGCCAGGTGAGCGGCCGGGGACTCGCGCCGCCGCCCGCCCTGCGCCGGGGGTGGGGCCTCGGGGGCGGAGCCTCCACGCCCCGCCCGGCGACCGGGCCCGGCCGCGCCGCTGCGGCTCCTCCTCCTTCCTTCCGTTCCCCGCTCCTTCCGTCGGTCGCTCCTTCCTTCCTGCTTCTGCACGTTTCGCGAGATGGGTCAGAGCCTTGGGTCCGCCAGCATCTCCTGAGGATCCCCAAATCGCCCCCGAGATGGAAGAGGACCAGGAGCTGGAGAGGTAACGGCCGAGGAGGCGAGCGGGCGGGCGGGCGGAGCGGGCCGCGCCCAGAGGGAGCGGGTGGCCGAGGGGCACGCGGCCCGGCTGGGCCCAGCCTCCGCGGCCTGGCCCAGCGACCGGGCCTGACTCGGGGCGCTGAGAAAAGGGAGGAGATAGGGGAGGAGGGGCCCGATTGGGAAAAGAGGGGAGGAGACATGATTGTGTTTGGATTGAGATGCTCAGAGATACACTAGTTTTCAAGGATGGAAGTCAAGTTGAGATACCAGAGTTAAGTCCCCAAACTGCCCAACCCCATTAGAACAGCAGTGTGTAAAATCACGCCAGTTTCATGAGTGACGGTACTAGTGTGTTCAGTGAAGTCTTTATCCCTGTAACTACCACTCACGTTCCTTCTCTGTACATACTGCTCATAAAGCCGCCACACATCATGCGCTGAGCTCATCTTCTCCCTCTTGTTTCTTGGATCTTCCATTCTCCTAGTTTCAAATGGAAGCCATAGCTGGGCCTGTGCATTGGTAATCTAGAGCCTCTATTTTTATGTTAGAGCAATCTGCTTTTCCAAGCCTTTCAGCTTATTTTCATCCTCCAGCAGGACCCACCCTATTTTAATCCTATCCCTTTCTTGTGACTCTACCAAAAGAATATTTTTGCAAACATTTAAGTTTGTGTTATTCTAAGAAGATTCCCCTTGTGGCCAGTGTGGATGGTCAATTGGAGTAGAGAAAAACTGGAGACAGTAAATTATTTATTGATAGAATTTGTGGATTCAGGAAAAGTGTGAGGCTAATAATAGTTCTATGTAACTGAAGTAGATAAGAGTAATAATGTGTTGTGATTGTGATATAGTAAATGAAAAAAAGGTAGTTACAAAACAATATTCAGTATGATCTCATTTTTATAAAATATATGTGTGTAGAAAAATATCTGGATTGAAGACCTCAATGGCCGAAGGCGAGAGGAAGACAGCCCTGGAAATGGTCCAGGCAGCTGGAACAGATAGACACTGTGTGACATTTGTATTGCACGAGGAGGACCATACCCTAGGAAATTCTCTGCGTTACATGATCATGAAGAACCCAGAAGTGGAATTTTGTGGTTACACTACGACCCATCCTTCAGAGAGCAAAATTAATTTACGCATTCAGACTCGAGGTGCTCTTCCAGCTGTTGAGCCATTTCAGAGAGGCCTGACTGAGCTCATGAATGTCTGCCAACATGTGCTTGACAAGTTTGAGGCCAGCATAAAGGACTATAAGGATCAAAAAGCAAGCAGAAATGAATCTACATTCTAGTTCCTTATGCAGTATACAAGGAGGACTGTCCTCTAGGGTATTCTCTTCGTGATCATGCAGACCCCAGAATTAGAAGTTTGTGATTACAGCATGCCTAAAAGGTGCGGTTTTAGTTATTGATCCATTACAGCTGTTGGAATCCCTGCAAGAAACTTTGTGTTCTTCTAATAAATTCCCTCTTTCATTTGAACTAGTTTGAGTGGTTTCTGTTCCATGCAAGCAAATGATCCTCAAGGGTGACTTTTTTTTTCTTTTGATTGAGCCAACATTGAAAGTGAGGAAGCTGTGAGAAAATAAGGGGCCTAGACAAGAACTGTTATGGGAATTAGAGTATACATTCGTGTCTGTGATTAGGGTGGTGGGGGAAAGGGTAGATGAAATAGAGCATGACCCCAGGTAGACTGTGGTTGGTTTAAAAAGGAAGGTTGGGGTGAGGACTTGACTTCTTGCTATATTTTTTTTGTTAATTAGAGAATTGCATCATTTGCTGTGATTGGTAGACTGGGCAAAGATGGGGAATAATTTGAAAGAATTGTAAGAATTCTGGTTTTTCATAGAGTTTAGGTAGTATCAGTCTCCGTCTTTATAACATTTATGAAAAAGATACCAGTTTACTGCTTGGATTTCAGAATACTAATAAAATATTTAGTCATGACCTAAGTAGGGCAAGAGAATTTGATTATATTGTAGGAGGAGAAAACTGGGATGACTAGATAACGTTTTTTCAGACCTTAAGTAAGTATCTTAAGTATAGCCTAAGATTTCATAGAAGCAGCACTATTTGAGTGAAAGTAAGGCCAAGGAGAAGGAAATTTCCATGTGGGGAAAATAACTTTTTGGAAAACTTAAAATATTAGTGAATCACATCTAAGAGCCATCCTATCTACCTCTTCAAACTTGTCTCTCATACTTATTTCCTACCCCAGATTGACTCTTAATTCATCCTTGAACCCAAGAACCCTACCCCCCAGTGCTCTGTGCTTTGGGGGCCTTTGTTTATGCTATTCCCTCTTCCTGGAGCAGTCTTTTTCCTGCCATACTCTAAGTCAAAACTTATGTGTCAGACTCCCTAGCCTAGTTTGGGTACTTGTATGTGCTTTCATTATACCCTGTGTTTCCTGGTCTTGACACTGCTATTGTTAGTACTTATGTTATCTACCCACCATACCAACTTGCTGATCAACATGATCCTGGTAGCTAGCACAACACCTGACAGGTAATGGACATTCATGAAGTAAATACTGTAATAATTCATGTAGGTAGTTATGGCATGTAGCCTTACAGTCACTCAAATCTGACCCACAAGCCTGCCATAGAGCCTACATTTTCTATACTCAGTCAAATTCTTTAAAGATATTTTTATATTTATTGAGCACCTGGTATGTACCTGTTCTCATAGAGCATGTGTTAAAACAGGAGCAACATTTTTTTAAAAAGTTGTAATTCTGTGAAATAAATATAAGATCAGGGTAGAAAACATGAGATAGGAATCTGCTTTAGGCACAGAAGTCAGGGAAGGTCTTCCTGAGATTACAAGAAGAGGAGCTGGCTGTGCAAAGGGGAGAGAAAATGCATTCTGGGAGAATAGCATGTACAAAGGTCCTGAAGCAAAAAACCGGTGGTTTGAGGAATTGAAGGTATTTGGATGTTTGCAGCATAGTAGACAAGAGGGAGATGGGCCTCTCCTTTGGAGTTGATGGAAGGAAGAGCTGAGGTGGTAGGGAATTTGGATTTTAAGTACAATGGGAATGACATCTTGATTACTTTGATTGCAGTTTAGGGGAATGAGTTATAGGGAGTCCAGAGTAGAAGCAGAGAGATACACCATAAATAAGGGTTGAAGTGGCCTGGAAAGGTGGAAGCTAATGATGGAGAAGAGAAGGTAGATTGAGGTGTATTTTAGAATTGAATTGGCACAGAATTGGTACACCTCAAGAATTGGACGTGGAAGGTGAAGAAACAGATTACTACTGTCTGGGTTTTGGGCTGATAATTGAAATGGGGAACTTTAAGGGGGAAAATAAGTTGGGAGGTAGAAAAGATGACAGGAGTCAAAAGTTCCATTTTGAACATTGTAGGCAGTGGATATGTGAGTCAGAGGTCATGGAAAAGATCTAAGCTGAAGATAAACTTTGTGAGTCCTTTCCTTAAAGGTGTAAATCCATAAAAAAAAAAAATGGAGAGGAACAAAGAAGTGGGCCCTAGACAACCTCAGCATTTAAATGGGTCAAAGAATGGCAACCAGTGGGATAATAGGAAAGTCTGCAAAAAGTATTTGAAGCCAAGGCTTTCGGGTAGGGGATAGTGATGTTGAATGAGTCAGATGAGCACAGAAAAATGTCATCTGGAGTTAACTTAGAGGTCACTGGGCAGTGGCAGCATTAGTTTATTGCCTAAGAAGAATAAATATTAACATTCATTATACAGAGGTCTTAGTTTGGTTTTCCAGTAAAGGAAATATATAAAGGACATTGGAGAGGGGAGTTCAGGTGGGAGCAGTGATGTTATGGGGCAAAGATGGAGAATATTTTCCTAGGGTGATAGAGATTCTGGAAAGTCATTGTCAATGTAAGGGAATTAGCCCTGAAGATATAAAGAAGCCCAAAAGGGATGTGGAAAAGGATCAGAAACTTATTTGCATCTTCCAAAGTTTTGCCTATGGGTAGACCGTGGGGATAGTAAACAGAATTAATAACAGTTCACATGGGAAAGGCACCCAGTGGTGACCGCCCACATCTCATGACTTACTTCGTTGCACCTAAAAGGATTTATTGTCATTGATCATGTGGCATGCAGTCTTGAATCTCCTTAGGGTGGCCATAAACTCACAGGTTCATACAAAACATCTTCAGAAGGCACATGGGTACAGGGAAAAAACTGAGGGCAAGGCTGGCAGGTTAACTGAGAATCCTGTATATGTGAAAGGAATCACTGCATAAAGTATGTAGAGACCTGAGGGAAGGCTGAGCTGGTTTAAAAAAGGGTGAGGGAGATGAATATAAATCATACATATTTATAAATACTGTGAAAAAACGATCAGTATCTCTGATTTGTTCTTCAGTAGCATTTCACTCTCATGCCAACAATTCAAGATCAGAAATTCTGTTCATCTGTAAAGTACTATGCCTTTTAAAGAGCCAATTATTAAATAATATTACATACCAAAAGCTTTTAATGTATAGTAATTCTGAGTACCTGCCTAGCACTTTTATTTTCAAAGCACTTTACAAACTAATTATTTATAAATTGCATATAGCTGTAACATCTAAGTGCTCTAATTAGTTGGCATAATGCACAGGTTCATACAGAATCTCTGTAGAGATGGAAAGGTGTTTACATAAAAAGTGGCCCCTTCAGTACTGACCCTAAGTACCTTGCATTTCAAGAAATATGAAAGCATGTTACATTCCATGGCCCACCATTCCTTTTGTTCCCTTAAACATGGTAAGATTATGGATAGTCTCCAGGTCACCAGACAAAAGCTATCTTTTTTGTGAACATGATTTAGAGTCAGAGACGGTCTTTGTAACACCTTTCAAACTGGGCTCATAGGAAGTTTACCCAAATCTATGAGTCTGTTTCAAGTACTTATAAAGACCCTAAATCCAGCCCTTTTCTGTTGAAATTGTCAATGTTGGTTTGGGGTTTTTTTGGGTTTTGTTTTTTTTTTTTTCCACTACTTCATAAAACTGTCCTGGTAGAGTTACTGTGTGAGTCTGTAATTTTTTTCTTCATAATGAAATTCTTCTCAAACCTAGATTATTAGCTCTCTCATGTTTAACTGTATACAGCAAGTATGTGCCTAATAGTAGCACAGTCCTGAGAAATGGTGGAAATAAGAGAATGAGTGTGTCCTAAAAAGCCAAATGTGGTTTTGAAGATGGCAGACAAGAGTTATGCACATGAAAAAGAAAACAAATTGTATTTACAACGAAGTGCCCTTGTGCGGTGTGTGCTGTATGCAGAATAGAATGGGCGAGAGACACCACTGAAGTACTGGTTATTTCCTGAGCACCCACTCTGCCGTTGAAGATTGCAAACAAGACAGACAGTAGTCTGCCTTCTGGTAACTCAAGGAGTATTGAAGTTGGTGACTTATAAAATAACCAGGATAAGTGGTTTCCTCTTTCTCAGTGTAAAGGAGCCATTAAATATTCTTGAGCTAGGAAATGCCATAGAGTTTTTAGTTTTTTCATCCCATGCCTGTGTGCAGAATGGATGAGTGGAGGAAACTGGAAGACAGCAGTGAGTTAGGGGACATTTGTATTATAATAGACCAGATGTAATGTAAGGAGAACATGGTTGTAGGAAAGGAAATAAAAGGATGGATACAAAAAAATTGGCTAAAAAAGAAAGTAACTTGGGGACAGATTATATATAGGGGTAAAGGTGAGAGAATAGTTGAAAATGACCCTAAAGTTCTTTGAGTCCCCAAATCCGTGTTCATTTACCCTTTTGTTTTCCTGCCACTCCCTCACAACCAAAAACCAGTAAGGCAGGATTTACAATCACCTCTCCTTCCCAGCCTGTCCTTACTAATAGGAATCAGTGGGTGCAACCACCCTTAACCTCCTTCCCCCACCCATATCAGAAGAATTTACATCTTTTCCAAGGATGTGAATCCAGGGCTAAAGATGTGAAAATTGGGGGTGAAGAGGAGGGCAAGGCAGTGAGCAGCCTGGCTCTTGCTGCTGTCTGCTCTCACACAGTTGCTCTTTTCACGGGGAATATTTCGTTCATTCGTTCCATAAATATCATTGAGCACATACCACATACAGGCACAGTTTAGGGAACAAGGGTACAGCAAGGAACAGGCTGGCCTCCAAATAGTTTATTTTCTAATGGCAGAGATAGAAAATAAACAATTGCAAACATAAAATCCATTTTCAGGTAGTAATATAAATAGGAAGTAAAAGAATGATGACCATTGGAAGGCACTGAGAAATTGAGTAGTTAAGGAAGGCTTTTCTGAGAAGATAATATTTGAGCAGAGAAATAGAGAGACCAAGGAGAAATAAGAATAAGCCCAGAATTTTTTTTAAAGATGAGCTTAGGTTATTCAGCAATGAAAAAGCAAAATTATCAACTTTTCTAGAATACATTTTGTATTTCAGCTTCTGTGTGTATGGTTTTTATTAGTGCCTAAATTTATATCACCTATTTTTTTTTTTTTTTTTTTTTTTAGTAGAGATGGGGTCTCGCTCTTGCTCAGGCTGGTCTCAAACTCCTGACCTCGAGCAATCCACCCGCCTCGGCCTCCCAGAGTGCTAGGATTACAGGCGTGAGCCACCGCGCCCGGCCAACACCTATTTTTTTTTTAGGAGGTGGGGTCTTGCTCTGTCACTCAGGCTGGAATGCAGTGGTACCGTCTTAGCTTACTGCAGCCTGGAACTCCTGGGCTCAAGCAGTCCTCCCACCTTGACGTCCCAAAGTGCTGGGATTGCATACATGAGACACCACACCTGGCCCTGTATCACCTATCTTTAATCTGTATATGTATTTACCTAATAACTATAGTAAGTAATATTGAGTTACTCTGTGGGACAGGAAGATAGCTGGGATATTATGGGTGTTTTGGATAGGCTTATATATGTGTGTGTATTGAGGGGAGTTTTTAATGGAGTTTTTTTGTTTGTTTTTGAGAGCATACCTTTTTTAGGAGGGGAATCTTGGATGTTTTTTAAGTAAGCAGAGGCATAGCAAACTGATACAGTATGGCATAGGAGTTAAGAGGTGTTAAAATCTCACTGCCTGGGTCTTGATCCCAGCTGTAGACTGTTTAGCCATATGACCTTGGACAAACTGTTTGACCTTGTGCCTGAATTGTTTCTTCTGTAAGATTGGGATAACAATAACACCACATAGAGATGTTATAACCATTAATTTAGATAATATATTCAGAGTGCTTAGGACAGTACCTGGCCCTTACAGGATGCTGCTTTCAATCAGTATTAACTATTAATGTTATTATTGTAATATCATTGTGGTTTTGAACCAGCTGGTTTGGATCATATTTCTTCTAGGTGAAAATTTCAAAACACAAGACCTTAATAGGTCTATTACTTTTTGTTTAGCACAAGGCAGCACTCTAATATGAATTTGAGGACCCCTGTATGGAAGGTTATCAGTCTGTTGAAGCCATTGCTTTTAAGAAAAATACTTTGAAATGGCATTTTTATTAATAGAATGTAGATAAAAAGCAAAGATAAATGAACTATGTTTCTCTTCAAAGAAAAATTAATATTCTGATGGAATATTCATAATCTTCCCCAAGCTTTGAAATAAAGGTTAAGCAGGAAGAAAAAGCAAGTTCTTCAGCAGATGGTACCTGGTTTAGTGCCAGGTATCTAGAATGTTGGTAGGAAGCCAGGGCTCAATCTAGGTCAGCTGATCATAAAACTGCATAAAATAGACTGTATTGATATTTTATCTAATATAATACTATTCCTCAGTACATTCCCTGTTTGTTATGCAGGGCACTTAGCATATGTCAAAAAAAAAAAGCTACCTGGCTGCTTTTCTAAGTTTTACCTTCCTGACTTGAGTCAAACCTCAAAAAAGTTATAGATAATGCCCCAATCAATTCTGTTACAGGGACTCCGAGAGAAAATCAAACAACCTGAAGCGGCCGGGCACGGTGGCTCACACCTGTAAATCTAGGACTCTGGGAGGCTGAGGCGGGTGGATTGAGCTCAGGAGTTCAAGACCAGCCTGAGCAAGAGCGAGACCCCATCTCTACTAAAAATAGAAAGAAATTATATGGACAACTAAAAATATATATAGAAAAAATTAGCCGGGCATGGTAGCGCATGCCTGTAGTCCCAGCTACTCGGGAGGCTGAGGCAGTAGGATCGCTTGAGCCCAAGAGTTTGAGGTTGCTGTGAGCTAGGCTGATGCCACCGCACTCTAGCCTGGGAAACAGAGTGAGACTCTGTCTCAACAAAAAAACCAAACAAAACAAAAAAACAAACAGCTTGAAGCATCTAATCAGGCAGACTGAACTAGTTGCTTTAAACAACGGTTTGGAGTTACATTTTTCTTCCAAGGTGGAGAGACTTACTATCTTGTAAATGTGGGCAAGTGACTTAACCTTCCAGAGCCTCAGTTTCCTTACCTAAAAATTTGGGCTAATGATAACAACTATTGCATAGGGCTGTTGTGAAGAATAAATGAAATAAAGCACTTAGTACAATTCCTAGCACACTTAAATACTTAAACATTAGTTATCACGATTGATATATTGGTTGTTGTTCAAGCCAATTAGTGGTGGTCAGACGAATGGTCTTAACAGTACTGGTTTTGTCTCATCCGTTGGAGTCCTCTGGGCTGGCTTGCATGAGCTGGCCCCTGCTGTCTTCCCTTGTCATCTGTGCCTGTCACACTGGCCTTCTCACTTCTTTCATTTGTACCTCCCTTGTTCCCATTTCAGGGCCTTGGCACTTGCCCTTTGCTTGCCTGAAACTCTCTTCCCCTACATCTTCACACAGTCTGTCTGTTTCCAAGGTTATCTGCTCAGAGAGACCATCCTGGACTACTGTGTTAATCATTCATTGCTGTATAATGAATTACCCCAAAACTTAGCAGCTGAAAACAACTATTTCTCAGTTTCTATGGGTCAAGAATCTGGGTGGAGCTTAGCTGTGTGATTCTGACTTGGTCTCTCACAGGGCTGTAGTCAAGGTGTCATCCAGGCTGTAGCCTCGAGGCTTGCAAGGGGGAAGATTCCCCTCCAAGCTCACTCACATGGGGCTGCTTTATGCCATGGCAGCTGGCTTCCCCCAGGGCCAGCACTCCTGTAGAGTTAGGAAGAGATCCCAAGATGGAAGCCAGTCTTTTTATAGTCTACTCTTGGGAGTAGCACTCCATCACTTCTGCCCTATTCTATTTGTTAGACATGAGTCAGCAAGTACAGCCTACACTTAAGGGGAGGGGAGTAACGGGTCTGAATACCAGGAGGTGGGGATCCTTGGCACCATCTTAGAGGTTGCGTACCATAACCGCCTTCTCTAGAATAGCACCTCACCCACATACAAACCTCCATCACTTTCTATCCCCTTACCTCGCTATGTTCCTTCATAGCACTCATTGTCAGCTGCCATAGCATTATATATTTATCTGTTTATTGTCTAACTCCACTTAAATAGAAACCCCCTCAGGGCAAGGGCTTTGTCCTTGTTTGCCTCTGTATCCCTAGCACTTAAAACTGAGTCAGGACACAGTAGGCTTTCATTAATGTATATTCAGTGAATGAATGAATTATGCATGATCAGATGTCATTGTTGGGATATGACTGCCACAACCGGGAGGAAAAACTGCAGAGAAGGACTGATGATTGGTAATGACTTTATTTTGTACACTCATCAGCTGACACTTGAATACTCAAAGAGCCATCATAGTAACAAGCTTTAGGAAGACAAAAAATTGTGAGTGAGGCAAGGAACCATGCTTATCTTGTGGCTTCAGTGAGACAAAGAGCTGTGGTGATAAGCATCATAGAGAGCCTCAATAAAGGTGGTTATACTTTATTTTGTTTATGTCTTCTCTCTGTCCCCAGGAGCCTTTGACACTGCCATCTTTACCTTTATCCCATGCTCCATGTGTTATCTTTTCTCCTATTGGTATAACATAAAAGGTAGGGTATCTCCCACTTGATCAAAGAACTTTTTTATTTTGCAGCAGCAATATAGGAGAGAGACAAGGATTTTCCTTGGGATCTTGTCCCCATAGAACTCTAGTGGAGCAAAAGTTGGAGGATTATTATTTTAGGTGCCATGAAGTGGAATTCAATGGATTGATTCCAAGGTATGCTGTTTTTTCAAAGCCAAATACTATATCCATTCCCTAACCAGCTGTATCATAAATCTGTGCCATTTATTATAGATAGCATTACTTTGGAAAAATATAGAATGCATGCCCTCTTTTTTTTCTTTTCAGCAGCTATTTAAATTTCTGCTATGTTCCAGGTACTAGGGAGGCAAAGATGATTCTCATTGGGCTCCTACCTTCACAGAGTTTGCAATCTGGTTGGACCAAAGAGCTGCGTAGTATTTAAATTCCTGAAGGATATAGGTGTCATTTCCTCCAACTCTTCCACCTCGTTAAAATTGAAGCCCCTCCCCCAGCACCCTTATTGTGTAGCACTTATCCTCTGGCATATATATATAATTACCTCTTTATTGTATTTATCATACATTGTCTATACCCCCTACCCCCAACACACACTATCACGTAAGCTCCCTGAGGACAGAGATTTTTGTTTGAATGTTCACTGATGTACCCATACCCCCTGGAATAGTGCCTGGCTCATAGTAGATGCTCAAAAAATATTTATCAAATAGATGAATAGAAGATCAACTCTGTGTTTTTTCATTAAATACCCCAAGAACTGAACTTGAATTTGAAACACTGAAATAACTATGCTATAATCTTTGAGTTGAAAACCACAAATTTATGGTTGTGTGTCATTAGCTCTATAGTCTGTCACATGTAGATGACAAGAAACTGGGCCTGTCCAGGAGGAGTCAGACCTAGGAGTTCATTTGGCCAAAAGGTGGACATGACCAGAGCAGCAAAGATACAGTGCCAGAGGAGCAGTGTACGCAGTAGGAACCAAGCAGATCTTAGAGATACTGCCAGATAGGTGCGTCCATAAGGGTCACCTGAGCTAAGAATTGGGTATGTTGTTTACACACACATAAGAAAGCAGGGCTCCAGATTTGGAGGCCAAATTTGGCTGCAAGTAAATGCATCTCACGTTAGTGAGAACTGACCCCCAAGGGAGACAGCATTGGTTTTGTGAGTACCTGCTCTACTTTGTATACCTACTACATGGGCTCAGATTTGGGGGATTCATAGACAAATAATATTTCAAAAAATAAAATCTAATGGGATGAACCTATGTAGGGTTGCTTAAGTTTTATTTTGCCATTGCTTTGTGAAATGAAATTTCCCTTACTTTGGTGGACAATTGCTAGAAATCTTAGTCTTTATGTGGCCCTCTGAAGCACATGAAGGAAGAAATGAAGTACTAAATGGAGCATTCTATGATTTGACGTCTATTGTGCCATTTTTATCATGTTAGCTCCACAATAAGATGAACAGACTCTTGCAGTTTTCCCTTGGATCCTCATGAGCATTTGTTCATAGCTATTAATTTCTCACCTCCAAACTTGGTAAATTACATGGAATCTCAGAAATTTTAGTTGGAACTCAGATTTCAAGGATTACACATCTTTGAGACTCCTCATCTATAGTAATTTCAGATCCTGTTCTGCATACTTAAACATAAGTCCTGGTGCATGGAATACTTAACAGGGTTTTTCTTCACAAGTGATTAATATAAAATTGGGGATATAAGCTTCAACTATCACCTCATGCCCTGAAAATAAAGAATAAAGAGTATGATATCATATTCTTTGTCAGTCAAACTAAATGAGCTGGATTTATGTTCTACATCAGACCTTGTAATCTAAGCCTTCCAGGCTTGGTTCTACAGTTTTATGTCTGCTTTGTTTATTTGTTTACATTGCACTTTTTCCTGAAATGGATAGGAAAAAATTAGGGATTCTAGGGACTTATGAATAGAAACTGTTCTGCTGAAAATGTCTGTCTTTAGAAGTGTCAGCTTACAGGTGTGTCACTGTCTGCTGCCCAGACTTGTAGCAAGCAAGCAGAGGGTTCCCTTACTATTTGTTTGCTCTAATAAGTTGGTCCCCATCTGAAAGCAATGACGTATCAGAACAAGCCAGGACATGAGGAAACCAACTAGGCTTATTCCTAGTCAAAGACAGACGGCCTAACAGACACGTAACTGTGACTTTAGCATAGGAAGACTGATTAGTCTTGCCAGGTGGGAGAACCAGTTTACTCCTCCTTCAAGGTAGGTAGTGTTTTTTGCCATTTATAGAAAAGGAAACTGAGGCCTGGAGAAGTTAAGTAACTGGCCTAAGGTACATGACTAGTAGGTGGATATGGACCCAGGACTGCCCGACTCCTTGGGACGTGATAGTGCCTATGTTACCTGCCTCAGGTACATACAAAGATAACAAAGCTTTGCCAGAGCACATGTTCCAAAGAGTTAAGTTTGAGACAAAATTGTTGAATGACCTGCAACATGTTGGAAATGGAGCTGCTTTTTGTAAATCTTAACCATGAAAAGAGAGAGTATCTAGTTAAGAACCTAGAGGAGTAGCCTACGAAGTAGAAACCAAGCAGATCTTACAGATATTGCCAGGTAGATGAGTCCGGAGGGCCACCTGAGGTAGGAAGAATTGGGTATGTTGTTTATACACACATAAGAAGGCAGGGCTCTAGATTTGGAAGGCCAGATAGGCTTACTGATAATACTTGGTTCATAAAAATATCATTTTCCCCATTATTAACCTTCATTAGCATTATCTTTAAACATGTTCATTTTAATTTTTTCATCTATGTTGTGCCAGAGCAGTACTTGATTATCTTCAAAATACAGAAAATATCTTTGTGGATTGAATAAAGTAAGGGTATGTGTTACTTGAAAGGACTCTGGATATGAAGTCAGGAAGCTCTGGGTTAGGCCAGGTGCGGTGGCTCACACCTGTAATTCTAGCACTCTGGGAGGCCAAGATGGGAGGATCCCTTTAGCTCAGGAGTTCAAGACCAGCCTGAGCAAGAGTGAGCCCCTGTCTCTACTGAAAATAGAAAAAATTAGCCAGGGTGTAATGGTGCACCCCTGTAGTTCCAGCTATTCCAGAGGCTGAGACAGGAGGATCACTTGAGCCCAGGAGTTTGAGGTTGCAGTGAGCTATGATGACGCCACTGCACTCTACCCAGGGTGACAGAGGGAGACTCTGTCTCAAAAAAAAAAAGAAAGAAAGAAAGAAAAAAAGTTCTGGGTTAGAGTCCAGTGTTCCCTTTACTGGTTGATCTTGGACAAGTCAGCCTTTCTTAGTTGCCTAACCAATAAAAGGTCAACAGAAACTTCAAGGGTTCTTCTGAGAGTCAATAAGGTAATATGTATTATGCTATAAATCACTATGCACATGACAGATACTATATAATATTTGTGTTTTAGTTTACACAGGTATGAAAGTATCAATACTACAACTACCAAAACTATAAGTATAAAAATGGTTATTTTTTAAAATTCTTGAAATAGTAACTTAAATTTGTTTGATGCTTTATATTATAGTTACAAAGTAACTATATATAATTGTATTTAATCTCCATAAAAACTCTGAAAGGGTAATAGAAATAATCTTCATTTTACAGATCACATAGCTCTGTGGTCTGGACTATCACAAGATCACAGAGCTAGTAAGTAGCAGAACTGGGACTCATTTTCTTACCAATATATTGTGACTGCTTGCTCATTTTCAAAATATGACTTGATTATGTCCTGGTTCCAAAACCATAAAGTGGGAACTGCATAATCTCTCTTCTAAAAGCATTAAGAGATGTGTTAGGGACTATATAAAGATAGAACAATTATTGAGTAATTCTATTCAGTTTGGATTTTTCAGGTAGGAAATTCCGCTCTGCAGCTTGTGTGTTTCAGAACATAATTGTCGTAGACATATCGTGTAGTATTGGTACAGTGTTAGTGTTGGTGCTTGTAGTGTCCTCTAAAGGTAATGACCTTGGACTAAAATATTATAGTTTGTCCCCTCATAATTTCACCCTAGGGTGATCATACATGCCTCTGGGTTCAGGGGTGGGAGAAGAAATATTGATAATTTTGAGTTAAGTTTTTCCCCAAAAAAAGATAACTATTTAGTGTTAGGCAAATAATTTAGTGTTGTTAACTTCTCTAAACCATAATTTCCTTGGCTATATATGACAGAGTTAAACTAGATAATCCCTATCATTTGAGAAACTTTTTACCTTACTTTTTTTTGTAACATAGTATTGTATTTAATGGTTCTTTACCTGAGCATTTTAATTCTTTTTGGCTTTTTTTTTCCTTGCAAATTATAGTAAAAAGAGCCTTGTAAATTTATTTGGAGCCTCTCTAGAAACACTGAGTGTGTAGGAATTAATACAGAAGTTTAGTAAATGGCCTAATTTCTATTAAGTAAATGCTAAAAGAGAATTGTGAATTTAGGAGTCTGATATTTCAGAAGAGAAGTGAAAGTATGGTCCCAAGCATTTGTACTGAAAACGCAGTGCCCTCTTTTTTATAAGCATAAGAGTATATTAGACTTTGGGAGGAAGCCAAATTATGCTATTTGGATAATCAGCATGATCTGTCTCAGAATTTTCCCCTGCAGTTTCAATTGGGCACATATTCTATTTTTAACTTAGTTCTAAACTCTTTGTCAGAATTGCTTCATCTGGTTTAACTGCAGCTGCTGTTCCATCGCTAAGGATGGTTTGTGTTTCAGCAGTAAATGAGGTGACTAATATGTACAGCTACTTAAAGCGTAGCATTAGCAGAGGAACAGAAGAAGGCTTTGTTTAAGTTTTTCAAAATTTTGTGAAACAATGCATAGTTAAACATTGGCTCTAGACCACGATTTCATATTTCCCTTCTTGGTTTTATATTATCACATGTAAGTAATTCATAAGTCTCTGAATGATAAAGTTCTGTGTTAGAATTTGCTGGTTCTTGGTTGTCTTGCAGCTGGTTTCTGACGCCAAAATCACCAGTTGTATTACTCTCTATGGCTTCTTTCTTTTGGCAGCTGATGTGTTGTTGGTATGATATATGGTATGATGTAAATGTAAAGGCTGGATAATTCAGTAATGCAATTTTCCATGCTTTGTGCTTTTCTCTTTTGGAGGTTAGTAACCATGAGCTTATTCCTTCTATCAGTTTTCTCTCCAGCCTTTCTAGTGGTTCCTCCTGTGCTGTTGAATTCAGCATCTGTAAGAATGTGTTTGCATTGCATCAGAGCTCTACAACTTCAGCCAGCTAAGAAGGAAGCATCT
The DNA here is from genome assembly GCA_028533085.1 of Varecia variegata. Taxonomy (NCBI): domain Eukaryota; kingdom Metazoa; phylum Chordata; class Mammalia; order Primates; family Lemuridae; genus Varecia; species Varecia variegata. The sequence continues at coordinate 6,120,860 of CM052445.1, forward strand.
CTGGGGTCTTTGAAAGTAAATGCAAAACCTTACTTGCACAGTTTTGCAGTTTTGGCTGACGTGTTCAGTGGGTCATCTAAGTTCAGTACTTTGAACTTTTGTAAACATTTTCCTCAAAGGGACACTGCTCCCAAAGTTAGGTTTCTGTGTGTGTGTGTATGTGTAACTGTTTAATTTTATTAACTACTACATTGTAGAAAAATAGAATTTTTTTCCAAAGCACTTGTGGGTATATTAAGATTTTTTTTTCCAATTGTAAAATTCAATTTAAAATTGCTTGTCCTGCTTAATTTCATATAATTTGCTATATAAATTAGCACCTGAAAAATAACTTGAAATTTGACATTGCAGAGTTTGAAGTGTCAAGAATTTACTGATTGGTTTAAATTAATTTTTTAAAATTATTTTTTTAGAGACTAGGTCTCGCTATGTTACCCAGACTGGCCTTGAACTCCTGGGCTCAAGCGATCTTCCCACCTCAGCCTTCTGGGTAGCTGGGACTACAGGTGCATGCCACCATGCTGGCATAAATTACTTTTATACAGTACATTTTTGTACTTAATTATTGATGTAGAAAATATTGTCTATGTGTATGTGTACTATTTTTTCAAAATCTCACCCAGCCAGTTCTGTAGAGGAAATGATCTTATCCCTCAAAGCTGATGCCTGGAGTATGCGAGACAGAAAATGCCTGGTGGTCAAGAGGAGGCCTGGCCTGGCAGTCCTCAGGGCAGGAAGGAAGAACACCTGCTCTCTACGCCCTGTTTCACTGGCGCTTCCTCATCTGTTGCTTCCTAAGGCTGAACTCTTCCTTGCACTGAGAACCTCCAGGGCAGTTGCTGAACCTCAGCTGGTGGCTGTGGAGGGCGGGCGTTCTCTTCTTCCCATCTCGTTGTGTATTGCTGGACTTCTAAGAATTAAAAGCATAAATATGTCTTTTTCCTGGGTTAAAAACTACTTAATTCAGATGGTAACAAATTATTTATCTCTAAATAACACCTTCAAGAGACTAGTTTCTACGTGTATTTAAAATGAAAACACTTTTTAAAGAGTATGGAAGGATGAGATGCCAAAATCCTACACATTCTGGAATTTTCTTTTATCTTTTGTTTTTTCCCTATTCCTTGGCTCTTAGCTCTGAGTATAATTTATAATCATTTGATGAATCAGACAGTGAGATCTACAAGGGGTGGACAGCTTGTTTTCTAGCAGATTACTGTAGGCTTGACACAACTGAGGAAAATAGCTTCAGCAGGCTGACCAGACTTTCTGCTGAATAGGCCATCCTCAGGGCTGAGATCCAAGAACTCTGAAGTATTGTTTAGGACAGTCTACAGAGAACTGCAGATGATTTGTGTAAAATAAAGCTCTTTTAGGATTAAGAGAGTGATTTACAGACGAAGCTTTTGGTGAGGTGGTTTTTCTGGTATGTGGTATGTTTATCAAAGGACAGTATGCCAAACTTCTACCCTCATTAAAGAAAGCTGTAGCGGCAAACTTAAGAGGCTTTATGTTGTAATGTTTTCTTTTGTACAATTTCTGTGATTTTTTTTCCTATTTGTATTTTGAACAGCTATTTGGGGAGAGTTTGAATTTTATTTTATATTTCTGCTTTTTGGTCGTCTGCCATTTTTCCTATTGCTTACTAAATTCAAGCAGCTGCCATATTAGCTTTTCTGTGCTTGGATATTGGCTCCCGTCCACGCCCATCTTTCTGGACTTTAAACCCCTTTTTCTTTTGCAGTTTTCTTTTCATCAGTTTTGTTCTCCAAAGCATCTGTTCTGTTAAAAAGAGAACAAAATGCTTTTCATTAAGTAAAAGAGCTCAAGTATTATTTGACCTTATATTTTCTGTCTGGATTTATTCCCCCCAAATAATATTTCAGAAGAACATATACTGTAATATTTTTAAACCTAACAGTTGACCTGTCAAACAGATCTGCTATTCCTGGTATCATATGCATGGGCTTTTCTATTCCGAGTTTACTATTTCCTATATAACCCTATCAAAATTTATTTTTATTAATACTAAGAGATGGTTTTCTTCATAATTTATATAAAATTTACCATGGCACATTTACTCAGGTCTTATACTAATGAACTGAAAATGAATCACTCTATTTTCTGTATCAGGATTTAAGAATAAATATTTGTAAAAATACTTAATGCTTTGAAAATGTGATCAATATACCTACAGTGAGGTAGATGTCTTATGAACTGGGAAATAAGTTTTCTCTCTAGGAGCTAAATTATTAAGAATCAACCCACACATATTAACTATTAACTGAAGAAGTCATCTCTCTGTAATAATAACCCAGCCTCAGAGGTCACCTATAAATGGGTAGCTGCAGAGATTTGAGAATGTCGAAGTCCAGGTGAAGGGACTAGAGTTTTATTTTTGCTAAAGCAGGTCTCGTTGTGATAAGTACAATAAAATATTGCTGCCATCCCTTCTTTTGCCTCTCCCACTAGCCTGAGCTGCTCAAGAGTGGGATCATGCCTTGCTATAGGGTTGTAGTGTGAGTGTTCAGATGCCGGGCCCTAGAGTCAGACCACCTGGGTTCACACCCCAGCCCCATCACTTATTGGCTTTTGTGGCCATGGTAAGTTTCTTGACTTTTTTTTTTCCTCATCTCATTGTCCATGAAATGATATTTACATAGAGGAATTGTGAGGATTAGCTTTTAAGGTATGTGGTATATAGGTCCTGTTGTCATTATTTTTTATCATATCCCCAGTGGTACATATTAAATGCTTATTATATCAGTATTCGAAGGAGAATTGCCTGGAACCCTGGCAAGGAGGGCAGCCCCATATATCACAAACGTGTAGATGCCCCTGTCAGTGGGGATTTGGTGCTCAGTGCAATTCATAACCCAGGCAACACCTCCTCATGTTTGACCTGCATCCTTGAATGAAGAGAAACTGTTTGAATACATGAAGATTGTACCACTGTTGACTTTCATGTGGACACTGCTTTAGAGTACAGGAAGGAGTTGAGCTGCAGAAATGTTTAGAAGAGAAAAGACATGTTAACTTGTCAAATTCTCCCTCTTGGCACAATGCCAAGAGTCTACTATAAGAAAATATTGTTAAGTCACTTATATAAAATGATGTCATATTTGCATATGACGTACACACATTCTCTCGTATACTTTAAATCATCTCTAGGTTACTTATAAAACCTAATACAATTTAAATGCTATGTAAATAGCCATTATACTGTAATTTTTATTTGTATTATTATTTGTTATATTGTTATTTTTTATTGTTTTTTAAAAATATTTTTGATCCATGGTTGATTGAATTCACAGACAGCGCCAACTACACACTCTTATACTTAGAAAAAAAGGGCCCTGCATTTTCTATACAAATGCTTGGGACCATACTTTCACATCTCATCTGAAATACTGGACCCATACATTCACAGTTCTCTTAGCATTTTCTTCATAGAAATTGGGCCCTATATTAAACTTCTATATTAATTCCTGCATACCCTTTGTTTCCAGATAAGCCCTAAATCTTTTTACTGTAATTTGCAAGGAAAAACATTTTTTCAATTTATGTGAAAATCTTGATTATAACAATACAATTAGGTATTTTGCTAAAATCAATATAAGAAAATAAATTTTATGGAGTAAATATATGTAAGTTATGTGTGCCTTTCTGTATTCATCCACATATTATTCATTAACAGAATAATCAATGTATGCAATAAGTTAATTCTGTCATCTTTGGTATTTAGCTGACTTTCAGCTGATAAAAAAATAGCCTTACATGCTTTTATTTTTGTTGTAATCAAGGAATTTTTGTCAAGATAGGAGGAAGGAATATATTTTATTTAATATTTTTAGCTTATTTTATATAGCTTTTAAATATTTAGAAATATGGTATATGGGGCTTCATTTGCCCCTCTGTAAGCTTGAAAGAAAGGAGTGGTTACATCTGTTGACATTGGAACAAACAGGGAGATCAGGAAAGGGTTGTCGGGGAAGGTAACATTGGACTGAGCGTCTGGTGCTAGGGTTGTGAGTGGAGAGTGATTTGGACACAGGACATGGCCTAAGCTTAGCTCCACCATGCGTGGGACGGCAAATGTGCTCCTGCAGTTGGTCGGGTATCTGGGCCATATTAGGCTTCTGGACTGTTAGAGCCAAGGCCCTAGAAAGTGGTGATCCCAGGAAGCATCCCATATGGCTGGCCGTGCGGAGACAGGCCAGTAGCCCTACTCTTGACATCTCCCATCTCCGTGTTAGTGCCCTCCCACTCCAACACTAAGTGCTTTCATTTCAAAGCCCAATTGGCATCTCTACTAAGAAATGGAGTTTAGAGGATAACATATATGAATGAAGTAGACTTTTACCCTCTTGTATAATGAAATAAAAGAATAATGTTAGAAGCTAAGCAGAGGCCGTTTGTCTCTAATCAGTAAGTAGCTCACTAAGGGAAAAGTGTTCTCTAGATACGAAAACTTGCTGAGATTTTTAAGCAGTCGTAGAGGATCAAAGTTCTCAATCCTGACAGGAAAAATTCAGCCTGCCTCACTGTGTCCTTAGTGTCTGGTTTCCCAATATGACCTAATGTTTGCTGACACTAAGGACATGTGTTGCTGTTGTGCTCTTGTGCCTGTGGCCACTGCAGGAGATTGCGCACTCAGGAGCCCGCAGCATCCTTTCCTCCCATTACGCTCACTCACCCAGTGGCACGGGATCTTACTTTTCCCCTTTTGTCTTTCACCTTCTTTGTCACTCTTCCTCTTCCATCTCACCCATCATCTCCTATTCTGGCTACAGATGCGGTATTTTTATCTTTAAATCCTTGAATTTTTATCATGTCCTACACACACCCAGAACCCATTTATTCCCTAAATCTTAACTTTGTACCTACCATGTGCCAGGCATAACAGGAAAACTAAGATGAAAAAGACAAGTTCCCAGACTTCTGGGAATGCAGTCAAGTGAAAAACAGCTTTCATATTTCTTGTGCTTCTTATAAAATACAGAACACTTGGATCGGAATAAAATAATCAATCCTCATAACAACCCAGTGAAGTAGCTAGGATAATTATTACCATCATTGTAAAAAGCAATCTGCCATATCTTTGTCTGATTTTTCCACCATTGCTTAAAGTACCACTTTCTTTCTCCTTGGTCCATGTTGGCATGAAATCAAGAGGTCTCATTAATCTTGTTTTCAAACTCATGTTCCTCCATCACGTTCCAATCTTTTACCAGAATGTTATTTTTAAAAATTAAACACCTTTTCTCATGACTCTCTGTTATAATATAAATAAAGAAATATTGGAGCTTCTTTTCCACATTCTCCTAGGTAATCCAATATTTGTTTCTAAAGTATATATGGGTCTTTATTTGATATACAGTCCCTGATTGTAAGCCTCTTCAGGGAAAGGACTTGTAAACCATATAAATCACTACATTATATCAAGCAAGTGCTTGATATAGATTAGCTAAATTTAATATAATTTACAGAATTAATTTCTTGTGCCTCCATCTTATGTCTATGAATAATTCTTTTAATTTCCTAAATGACCTCAGTGTTCTGTTGAATTTTACCTCGTCTTCAAAATTCCTTCCCACAATTTGAATTTTCTTACTTTTCTTTGCAGCTGATAGATGAGCCCAGACAATTCGATATTTTGCTGAAATTAAACAAGGATATCTTGAATTTCTTTATCTATGTCTATAATCAAAATACGAAGTCATGCCAGAACCCAAACTTTGTCCTGTGGTTTCTACAGATCTACATGATTACTAAACCACTAGTTACTACTGGCTGGTTATGAGCCAATAGGTAGCTGTTTTCGGATGTCCAGTAGTGATGCAATCATCTGTCCTTTGTGGGGGGGGTGTGTATAAAATCAGAATGTTACATCAAAGCCTTACTGAAGATCAAGTAGATTGTTCCATTTTTCTCTCTTTATCCCTCCCTTATAGGAAGAAATTTAAATTGCTATAGTAAAGTTTCACATACATATATGTGGATGACTCAGTTGTAAACTGGTTGCCTATACCGCTGATAACGCACTGGGACTTTTCACTGGCTTCCTAGTCAACAGCAGCAAACGGTGCTGCACTCATTTCTTCTGGCAGTTTTCTGTGTCCCCAAGGCAGTCTTGTTTGAACACATCAAGAAGAAAGTAGTCTTAAACAACTTATTGCTTTTTTTGAATGTATTTTCCCATCTATCTTGTGATAGACACTGTACTTGACAGTTAGTTGATCAAAGGTTACTTTTTAAAGACTGAGGGAGGCACAAACGTGTTCAGCCTATGTCCCTAGCTTTCCTTCATGTCTCAAGAAGGTGTATGTAGCTCCATTTCTCTCTCTCTCATTTTTGAGCAGTTATTTGAGATTTAGCTTTCTAATTGTATTCCTCTAAAATTCCCATTTTCCTATGTTCTGTATTATTTAATTTGCCTTTAAATTTCTAGTGCATCTTTTCATTTGCTTTAAATTTCTTGCTACCCCTTCTATAATATATATTAGCATAGTTATAACTCTCTGTTGATTTATGTCAATGAAAAGAAACACAGACCCAGCTAAGTCAAAACTAATTTGTTTGACTTTGGATTTTAAGGTGATTTTGTACCAGGTTTGCATTCCCACTTGAGTTTTATTTGAGCTGCTATTATGATCAGTTGACACTCCTTAAGCATGTACCAGCTGGCTAATGGAATGAATAGGCAGGTCTAAGGAAGATGAGCTAGGATGGAAAGTTGGCTGTAGATAATACACACATGGATCATTGAAAATTGATTGTGGTTTGTTCCTGTGCCCAGAAAACTGCTTAATGACCCAGCTCTCTTGGTCTTCTTTCCATGGAACTTTATATTCTAATATAATGAGTTTGTTTTACAAAGAAACTATTAAGATATTTAAAGGAACCAAGTATAAAAATTAGTGTACCAAGAACTAAATTTATATCTGAATAATTTTTTAATTGTTCAAGTTCTATATGTTCTTATATATTTCCTACTGTTTGCTTTTCTTTGCAATTTACACTTCTGTTTGCAGTTTACACTTCTGTTTAATCATCTCATTAAAAACTATCTTATTTCATATATACTAATGTTTCATAATCTTTGATAATTTAAGTATTTAGCCTCTGTGATAATGTGCAATAGAAACTAGATTTATTATTTTCTTACCCAGGAAATCATTAGCAAGAGTTCCAGAGGAAACAACAGAGGCTACAGTAGTGGGAAAACTGCCTGACTTTTCCCCTTAATTTTGAAGGTGGTGATACTGTTTCAAGGTCAGAATACATGATTGCTAGGAATTGTTGTTGTCATATACTTGGAAGTAAAGCCGTGCAGAGGGAGCTTATGCAGGAGAATTTGGGTGGGAAGTAGTGAATATTGAACATTCTTAGGACAAAATAGTGATGAATCCTCCTCCATTCCTTCTGCCTCTCCAGTGTCAGCCTATCTATCCCCTAGATATCTGTGAACCAATGCAAAAGCAGTGGTGCTCCGTTAGGCTTTTTTTTTTTTTTCTCATTTATTTTATTTTTTGCCTGTTAAAGATAAAATGATTTCTCCGGGATTTGCTACACACAGGTTTGTGGAGGAGATAGATAGGGTAATAGATCAAATGATACGTAGCCTTAAAAACAGGGGTTGAGTTTTGTTTGCTTTGTTCCTCTTCCTTCTTGATCATTACCAGTGTTACTTTGGGCAACTTATTCAAGGTCTCTGAATATCACTTTCCTCCTCCGCAAACTGGTGGTAATAACTATGTTATCATGTTCAGATAGGATAATACTTTATAAACTTGTAGCTCTATACCAGCATTAGTTGTTAAACCAATTACGTATCCCTAAGTTGGACATCCCAACCATAGGAATGGGACACTGCATACCATGTTGGCTGTAGACAGCAGCTAAGCCCACTTTCCCAGCAGGAAAGTGCCTGCCCCACCCACGCTCTGCTCCTCCTTTTGTGATCTTTCATCCCTGGTGAAGTCATTGCACCTCAGGTAGTCTTCTTCAAACGTATATTAATACCTTCTATCTCTTTGGGTATGCTTGTAAACCAGTTGTGCCAAGTAAAATTAATAACAGTGCTGGAGATAGTTTTAAGTGAAATTGAAACTAAAGAAGAATCAGTATCAAACTTCAGAGTTCTTGAAAGTACCAAGAATAATGCCTTCCGGGTCTCTGCAAGAATCTTTACTGAGTATTGTTCCCTACAGATGTACAGCTTTTCAACCATATTCTGACTCAAATAGGTCTTTGCAGTCTGGTCTAGAAAGCTAGGCAAACATTTTAACACGTTTTATGGGAAAAAATGCATTCTTGTTTATTTGTAACTGTATATATTTTGCGCATAATTAGAGAACTACCCTAACAAGTTTTCTCCCTGATGATTTTTAATTGTTTCTTTTGTCAGTAGGTGATCACCTAGGTGGATCTAAGTATGATTGATTAGCTATTTTTATTTGGAAACCACCACGCTAATTTATGGGAAGGGGAGAATTGTATCTGGAATATTTGTACTCTTTCATTTTTTTACTTACATCAGTAAGGGTGAAAAAGGATCTCTGTTTTGGAGCTAGATAAGATGAATTTTTCATGAACTACTGTATGAGACAGAGTCCCCAGATCATTTCAATAGGCTGTATTATTATTTTAAAGAGCTGGAAGGAGGAGGTTATGTGGTCATCAGATGGACTTACACTTTGTGGTACCATAAGGGTGGGCTGTGAAACATTATCTGATTGAGCAAGTCCAGGGGCTCAGAAGGTGCACGAGTCGGTGACAGGCAAGTGCTTCAGCTCAGTGGTCCCTCCCAGGGTCAGAAAGTGCTAAGCTGCTGAGTTAACTGAAAAGACATTTTTTGAAGATCCCAATATTAATAAGAGTTTCTAAAAATAAGTATTATACAAAAATAAGCAGATGTATTTGTTGAAGATTAAGAGGGTGGTAAAATAGTTTGAAAGCATAGTATTAGGAATATGAAAGGTAAATACCAGGAGAAACAGATTTAAAAAAAAAGAATTGAAATTATTTTTCTTTAGTGGGTAGGGAAGGATGATGGAGAAGACTGCTGTATTTTATTGTAAATCTTTTAAATAATATTTGTCTTTTTAAGCTATGTGCATGTTTTATTTTGCTAAAATAAAAATCAATATGAAATAAAACATTCTTATAAACAGAATGTTAATATCATTTGAGGATTATATAAATAATATACAGTAGTACTATAATAGTGTAATTAAATGTTTTAATATAGAATCTATATAATTATCCAGTTCCAAAATTTTGTGATTAGATTTATAGTTCTGTCTTTGGGTTATAATTGTTTCCAACTTTATACCTCTCTTTTTCTTAACTTTATTGGTGTAGCATAAGTAATATTCAAGCCAGGGATGATCGTCCTCCTATGTTGCTATCCAGAACACCTTGCACAGCATCTTACACATAGTAAACTCTCTAAATATGGTGGATAGATAAGTTTTCTGGGTTTTTACCTTTTTTAAAAAATGACACAAGGAATACATGTTCATTGTAGAAAAAATAGAAAATGCAGAGAAGCAAATAAAAAAAATCACCTCAAAACTCATTTTACCATTTTGATAACATCACTACAAATGTTTTTCTATGCAGTATGTACATGTAAATAAATTTAAGATTATCCTGTACACACACATAACCAGCTTTATGTACCAAATATGTTACAAATGTCTTTCTGTGCCAGGTGTTCATTTTGAATGACTGCTAATCTTTCACTTATGTGAATGTGCCAGGATTTATTTAATCAATCCTTTATTACCAAATATTTAAGTTTCTATTCTTTTTCTTTAATTAACAAGTTGTTTAATGAGGATCCTTGCACATATAATTTTGCATACTTATTCAAATATTTTCTTAGGATAAAGCAGGGTTTTTAGGTCACCTAGGACATACTGTTCTTAAAGATCTTTATCATGTTGCCACATTGTCCTCCAGAAATGTTTTATCTGCTGTAGTCTCCATTAGTAGAGAAGAGAATATCCATTTCACTGTGGATAGTTTCCATGTGGGCAGAAACGTTTATTCTTGTTGGTTTAATTGATATTTCTTTGCATAATAGTGAATTTGAACATTTAAAATATAGATACACATATTTGCCCAGTCATGTCTTTTGGTTATTATTCAAAATTTAATAAGAGAAAATATGGAATTTTTATGTTAAGGATATGATTTAACTGTCTCATATTGCAAATATTTTTCCAGATTTTTTCTCGTTCATTTTCTTTTCAGTGTTTCTTCCTTTTATATAAAAAGTTTCTTTTTAATTTTTGTATTCAAAACTGTTAACCATTTAAAAAAAATTTTGCCCCAGAGACCATGCTTCAAAAGTCTGTTCCTTTCCCAAGATGAAATGCCTAGAATGAATTAATTTTCACAACTTAGTGGGGTGACTACCTCTCAAATTTCTGTTTTCCCATTAGGAAAGCAATAGAAGAACTGCTGAAGGAGGCAAAACGTGGGAAGACAAGAGCAGAAACAATGGGACCTATGGGTTGGTAAGTTCTTAAGTAATCTTCCTTAAAACTTAAAAAAATATTAAAGAGAAAAGTTTTGGCTGGAGATAGAAATATGTAAATGTTTAGCATATAGAAGAAATGTTAAACCCTAGATGTAGAGGAAATCACCCAGAGGCAAGCGTAGAGTAGGAAAACCGCTGAGAGCCAAATGCTGGGGAACTCCAATAACATGAAGAAGTGGGCTGCGGGGTGTGTATGGAGGGTATCATTATGGTTTTATCATCTCTTTGTTCATAAGTCCCCAGGACATATATAGATACTACAGTGTCCAAGGGCACCTATGCAAGAGTAATATTATCTCAGTGTTCATCCGTTAAGAGTTTCTGTTTTGGGCCTGGCGAGGTGGCTCCTGCTTGTAATCCTAGCACTTTGGGAGGTCAAGGTAGGAAGATTGCTTGAGGCCAGGAATTCAGGGTCAACCTGGGCAATAGCAAGACCCCCATCTGTACAAAAAATATAAAAATTAGCTGGATGTGGTGGCGTGCCTGAAGTCCCAGCTGCTTGGGAGGCTGAGGCAGAAGGATCTGTAGAACCCAGGAGTTTGAGGTTGCAATGAGCTATGATGACACCACTGCACTCTAGCTAGGGTGACATAGCGAGACGAGACCCTGTCTCCAAAAAAAAGAAAAGAAAAAGAAAAAGACAATTCCATTTTCATTATAGTCCTTAGTAAATTAAAGTCATTTTAGAAAATTAAAATAATTATAAGTATTTTGATTATGTGACAATTTAGCCATGTAGAACTAAAGTTTACCTTTGTAGTTTCTATACGAGATAGAGCTTGTTAAAACTTTATATATTATTGTATAAACAGAGGAAAATTTTAATCTTAAGAATGAATTCTACTCTTTTAGGCACTACTTTAGCAATAGCATTTGCATTCAATAAATGTCGCGATTTTGGATCCTCTCTATCTGCAATGAAGACTTCACTACAGTGGAATACTATGGGCCATTAAAAGAGTAAAATGTAAAAATGGGATAAGAGTAGAAGCTAGACTTCTGAACACATCTCTTTTTGTAGATTTGACTTTTAGAACCATACACATAGTTTACATTAAATATAAAACAAAATTAAATCAAAATGTAGGAAAAGATAATCCCTAGAAATCAAGTAAAATAAAACAAATGGACCTAAATAACCCATTGAGTGGAAGGCTTAGCCACACAGAAAGGAAGTATTTCAAGTGATCTGAAACCTGACTATATTTCCAAAAGACAAGTCATCATATTATTAGTAATAATATTGGTATTGCTATTCTGAAAATATTATATAGTAGGATAAAACAAATAAGTAAATATTTTCTGTATATAAATACCAAGATTTTTAGTGTAAAAGAGATACAAATATAAAGTCAAAGATGTAAAACCTACCTATAATCCTAAATTTGAATTGGAAATATTGGTATTAAGTTGTGTCAGATTTTCTATTTTAAAAAAAGAAAAGAAAGAAAAAAGCTTTTTCTAATTCTGTCCACAGAAAAGTCCTAGCAATAATAACCACCCACATTTAATTACACCAGGTTAGGAGGACTTAATGTCAGGTTGCTCTTGCTTAAGTTGGTGACCACCAGATCTCTCCATTATAAAGGTACATTTTTTTCAGCTGAGGTATTTTAGGGGGGTGGGAATGAGATGAAGGTATTGCATGCTCAGATATAATAGCGGTCTGTAAATTTATAGTAATTGAATTAGTATGAGGTGAGTGTGAAGCTAAACGAATTAATGAGAAAGAATAGGGAATTGAAAATAGAGACCCACATATGCATAGGAACTTACTATATGGTAAAAGGTCGTGATTCATATTAGTAGAGAAAGGATGGATTATTCAGTAAGTGATGGCAATACAATTGACTATTCATCTATAATACTAAAAATTAATTTCAGGAAGACTAAAAAGCTGAATATACAAAGCATACTATGAATCTTGTAGAAGAAAATGTAGGATAGTATTTTATAATATTGACTAGGATAGGATAGAAACCTTCCTTAGCCAGGCACAAAACCTAGAAGCTATAAATGAAAAAATTGATAGATTTGACTATGTCATAATAATAGTTATGGTTAAATAAACTGTAGTATATATCCTATTGTGGAGTACTATGCATTCACTAAGAGTCGGTCAGTGCTATATGAATCCTTGTGGGAAAATGTCTAGTATGTGAAAAACTGAGTTGTGGATCCGTGCGTATAATCCTCCATTGGCTGGGTTGGGGGAGGGTATGGGACCTCACAATGCGTAAAGGTCTGAGAGAAGACAGTCCTTCTCACACTGAGCTCTAAGGAGAGCATGAGTCAGGGCTGCACTCCCCTGTGCTCCTCTACGGGGGATATGCAACAAATATATATGCTATTTGTAACTTTTTAATAGAGATTTTTAAATGAGAAACAAAATCTGGAGAGGTTTTTAAAAATGCAGATCTCCTTCCCTACTTCACCCTAGGATATTCTGGTAGAGAAGTCTAAGATGGGTCCTACAGATTTTTTTTAAAGCCTCCCAAAAGAGCTTATCAACCAAGTTTGGGATAAGCTCTGAACACTTGGGCAAATCAATGATATGGAAGACTACTGCATTAAAAATAAAAAAGGAGTCTATCTGCTTTTCTCTCCCTCTCTCAAGTTTTTACATTTTCACTTTTTGTCTGTGTTGCTCTGGAGGCAGGAATCTCTGGGTACTTGGGAACTTCAGAGGCTCCTGACTTTGGTCTAGCCAGCTGTTGGTCCACCACCCCCAAACAGACATGGGCTATGAAAGGAGGTCTGGACCCAGGACAACCTTGGCTTACTTCTGCTCTCTGGTGCTGGGACAAAGAGCATCCACACTATAGCCTGCTCATCCTGGAAGAACACCTAGTCTCCATCTGTTTAAATATGTGTGTGTTTGTAAATAGAAACTTTTAACTACTAGTCATTGGTTCCAAATTTATCTGCACATTGGGAATCATCTGGAGAGCTTCAAAAAATATTCATGCCTGTGTCCCACTATCAGTGATTATTACCTTGGGGTGTGGCCTGGGCTTTGGAGTTTTAAAAAGATACCCAGATGTTTCTAAAGTGCACACACATTTGAAAAACACTTTACTAGCCTCTGCTTATTAAAAAGAATGATACCAACCTGCTCTGCAGAATCTACAACCATCCCACACCTCAGCCAGGGGCAGACAGCTCCTCTGCACTGAGGTAGCACTTAGGTAGCCTGGCCAGATGTCCAGCTACCAGAGTCCCAAGACCCATCCCTGTGGAGTGGACCTTCCTGGACAGATCTTAAAGGAGGAGACAGTCTGTTGCTTACTAGTGGGCTATGGTGTGTCTTTCTAAACATCTAGAAGACCATTATATTTGCTTTAAAATTTAAAATAGAACCAGAGCAAGTGACATTGTTTTTTCATTTTTGATATTCCATAAGAAATATCTTAGTGAGATAGTTGACCAGGTGCCAGAAAGAAATTGCTGAACCAAAGAAAATACAAATGGGATGCCATTTTTTATTTTGTAAAGAAAGAGACCATTTGGTGCTATATACTTTCTTGGCTATATTTCAGCAAAAGAATCTCTTTGGAAGCCATTGTTGTCAGAGGCCTTGGGGAAGCTGAAATATTGGCTCATATGACTTCCTTTTAGTCAACATAAAGGAATTTATAAGCATAAATTTGAGAAATTTGCCCAGCTTCATTGTCTACAAAGCTGTTTTTATTCTGGTCACATTCACTTCAGCTTATCTCTAGCCCAGTGTAACTCCTGAGTCCAGTGTCTGTTTCCACAGCCTCACACTGGGACAGGCTTATATTTTGGCACAAAATGTTCCAAAGGTTGAATTGAGTGAAATGATTCTTCAGTTCTCTTAGCCCAGTTGTTTTAAGGGGAATGACATTTTTGGATGCTTTTCTGTTTGGGTTTGGAGTCAATCTGGAGATGAGGAGGAAAATCGCCTGCATTATTTTTCATGTCAACAACTTTTTATTATTGGAAAACAAATAATTTCTCGAATCTTTATCCAGACATGTGTTTTTTTAATTTATTTAAATGTCTACTGAGCACCAGGAGGTATGTTTAGAGGCCAGTCATGAGCAACAGTAGAGAAGACACACTTTCCTGGCCTTAAAGTTTTGAATCCACTGGTGGGTACAGACACATGAGCAGGTGATTCACGTGATTCACGTGCTGTGTGTCACGCTTGCTGTGTCAGAACCAGTGGGGATGGCAGGAAGGGCTGGCATCTCAGATGATTCAGGGATGACACTCTTGGCAATGTTTGAGGGCCAGAGATCCGAAGCCTTTATACATAAAGAACATGAGGCCCAAAGGGGTTTCTGAAGGCCCCCAGCTAGCTAATTGCTAATAGGACTATAACTTTGCTTTCCTGTCTGTAGCTTAACACTCCTGTGCAACAAATGCACCACCTCCCTTATGTGGATTATTGTCTGATAACATGCTGAAATGCCAGTGCTTACTGCCCCTGCTTCCCACATTCCTTTCATATCCAGTTATGAAAGTTCAGAGCGCCCTGAATGTGTTACTGTTAGATCACATATCTATGTAAATGATGTGTGTTGCTGAGGGAGGAGGGATGAGAGCCTTGCAGTTTGTCCCAGTATACTGCAATTCATAGATGCCTCTGAACTTCCACTTCCCTACCTTCTGTTCCTCTCAGTAGTCTAAAGAGCATATACATGGACAGCCTAGTTGGTATTTTTGCTACAGGGCCTAGCATGCTTGCATATGAAAGATTCTCAGATCTTTATATATATATATATATACACACACACACACACACATATACACACACATTTGCTAACTGTTTTTCTTTACTTTTAGGTAGAATGTTGGAGACAGTCATTGAACACCCACTGTGAACCTTAGGACTGTTGTATGCAGAGTAATTAAGGGTTAACAGTTTAGTAATGGGGATTATAACACTATAAAAAGCAATTTTCAGGTGGCCACACGCTGAGGCATTTGATTGCCAAATTATAAACTGTGGCACCATGGGTGGTTATGGTAGTTTGTGGTGGAATTAAACAACAAAATGAGTTGTAATCAACCATAGATAGCATCGAGATTAAAAATATTACCCTTGTTTTATGGAGAAATGGGAATGTAGTTATGCTTCTGCTTCCGTCTTTCTAGAGGCATTATTTTAGACTTACATCCATGATAGTGCAAAGAAATGTATGGAGTGGAAGACACAGTGCTGTTTTCTGGCATGGGGATGGATGTGGCCATAGGATAGATGAATGAATTGAAGTGCATTGCATGGAACCTTGCTTCCATGTCTCCAAGGTGTCTGTGTCCCTAACCATGAAAATAATTTTTATGAATCATAATTTCCCAATGCCTGTTATACTTCTTCACACATCACAAATTCAAGTGTGTTTGAGTGATTCTCTACCTTTGTCCTCGTCCATGTTGGTGACTCTCCTGGGCTCTGAGTGGCCGGCTGTTCGTAGCAGACCTGTCACTGTATAGATCTGCTGCCTTGTGCCTGTTCTGGATGGAGAAGCCTCAGCTCCAAGAGTGCTGATGAGCTTTTCGCCTGCAGTTTCCTCCCTGACTGCTCTGTTAATTGGCCATCTGGTTAGAATGCAGCGAGTCTCTCTCTGTTAGAAGCTCCCTCTGCCCCATTCAGGGTGGTGTGCGAGAGTGGACTCTGGAGTCACACTGCCTGGTTCTCATCCAGCTCCATGTCTTACTAGCTTGGGGTTGTGGAGAAGCTGCTTTACCTCTTCGTTTGTTCATCCAGAGAGTGGGTGATGGTTGTAGAGATGAAATGAGGGAACGCTGGAAATGGAATGGCATGGGCTGATTGCTTCACAACTGTGCCCTAGTGGCTAGTGAGCTTGTCTCACTCTTTGAGGGGTCCTATTCATGAAACTATTTCGATAAGAAGCCAGAAGTGGCAGGTCTAAATCTGTAGAAAGTTAGAACTACTACCTCCATCCTTTAACAAGAGTTAGACAAAAATATTAAAATCAGAAAAACTCCATTACATTTATCTTCCTCTTTCTGTTCTCTAGGTTTGTTTATACTTTACTGTTTTTTCATAAGTCAAGTATGATAACTACAGGGAGCAGGTACCTTGTTTTTGCAAATTACCTTATATAGTGTCCCTACTCAAAAAAGTCTGTCTAATGGCAGATTCTGTAGCAATCGGCCTCTCCCATGGCAGCTGGGCCCCTTCATCACAGCTTCTGGGCCCAGAGATTTGAAATTGAAAGGAATCGCTTCCCTTTTAAAGTTTAACATAGATAGAATGCCTGATCTGAAATCTGACAGCTGTGTCATGGGTGCTTTCTGAAGCAGTTTTAACCAGTCTTGTGATGTTTAGGGTTTATATCCATTTATGCTGTTAGCACCTTAAATCGGGCCCTTTCCGTGTGAGCTAGTATAACTTTCTAGAGCCAAAAATAAACCAAAAATAAAAATAACTAGCCAGAGTGGAAAAGCTGACATTCTGTAGGTCAGAGCCACAGACAGGAAAGCAGCTGCCCTGTCCTGTGGCCTCCTCCAGGCCCTCCCCTCAGCACACCTTTGGCCATAGACAGTGACAGACGTGCAAACACAGCAGGCACCCAGGGCCTGTGCTCTGCTGCAGGCTCGGATTGTTACTGCACAGCTGACGTGAACAACGGCTGTGGAATGGCTGAGTATCTAATACCAATGTATCATGCCATCTCAAACACAGGGGAAAAAATGGCAGTAAGGAAGAGCTCAGAAATAAGACAGATAAGGAAATGAAGTAATTTCCTAACGTGGTGAATGAGAGGAGAGTACTTTTCTAAAGCAGCGGTCCCCAGCCTTTTGGCACCAGGGACTGTTTTCATGGAAAACAATTTTTCCACAGACTGGAGAGGGAGGGGGACAGTTTCGAGATGATTCAAGTGCATTACATTTATTGTGTACTTTATTTCTATTGTTATTACATTATAATATATAATAAAATAATTATAGAACTCACCATAGGTTGGGAACCCCTGCTAGAAGGTTAATATTCAGAACGTGAGCAGGGAATCCTAACACTGGAAGGGACTTCAGAGATCAGCTACCTACTTCAACCTTTAGTTTTACATCTGAGGACACCAAGTCCTAGAGAGTTTACAGAACATTTGGAAATATATTCTTTTCTTTTTTTTTTTTTTTAGATGGGGTCCTGCTATGTTCTGTTCTTGATTAACTTATTATTACAGGTGATTTGAGACTTTAGGATGATATCTTGAGTTGCCATCTTGGAAAACTCCCTGGTATATTAACTTATTTGAGTGCTATATCTACTTTTTATCATGAAGAGAGAGTGAACAATAATAATAATAAAGGGCCACACTCCCTTGTTTAAAACCCTTGGATCCAGACAAGTTTCTAAGTTTAGATGTTTTCACATTTTCGAAAAGCACTACAGTACATACAGCATGTACAACAACTCTCTCTCCCTCCAGTGTACTCATTCAACGTAGTGTCATTTCTTCAGCAAAACTATATGAATGTTTACACTAAATAGGATAAAGACTATATATAAATAGCCTAATATAAGGTCAGGTCAAGTTTTGCTGCCAGACAAATTTTGGTGTTATAAAAAGAACTTAGTTTTAATAGTTTTTTAAATTGTGGAATTGGGGATAAGAAATTATGGATCCATAGGTAACACTTACATGCCAGACACCATGCTAAATGCTTTATGCATTATTGCATTAAATCTTCACAATAGCTTTAGAAGGTAGATACTTCTGTTATTCCCATTTTTACAAGTGGGGGAAATCAGTGCAGAGAGGAGTTAAGTAACTTGCCCATGGTCACACAGCTAGTTAAATAGTAGAGCTAGGCTATGAGCCAAAGCTCAGATTTACTAAGGGCTTGTATATGGCAGACATCGTCCCAAGCGTTACATGTTCTCACTCATTTGATCTGCGTGCAACCTCCAAGATAGTCACTATTACTATCCCCATTTAACAGCTAAGAGGCAACAGGGAGATTATAATATGTGCCCAAGGTTCAGTCTGATAGCTAGTATGGTTCCAGAGCATGTGTGCTCAGCTACTGTGCCATGTAGTATGATTTCTTAACAATGAAACACTGGCTGTGAGATTCAGCAAAATTAATTGCTACATTAAAGGCTAGGGCAGCTCTCTCTACTGATTTCCTCAGATATTCATTTTGATGTTGGTGTCTTATACTTGGATCTATTTGGTGCAGATTTTATAATTTCTTTACATGAAATCATTAACTATGTGTACCTTCACATCTGCTTGCAACTACTCCCCTGTCTCATCGCCCTGCCTTATTTATTACTACAGTATGAATGAGCACATGTCGTCATTTCTGTAATGTGTACGGGTTATTCATTTTTTGAATAACTCTTTGGGTCACTGTATTGAGCCAGTGGATTATACTAGCAGGTGGAAGGTGGGAGAGGTCTCCTCTGCCTCCCTCAGCAAAACGCTGCAGTTCTGTAGCAGAGTTTGCTCACTTCAGGGAAGCATATGGTTTTAAAGATGATCTGACACTGAAGATAGCAAAATAGAGTAGAATTCACCATGAATTAGCAAAGGTTTTGTTTTCAGATCTTGGATTATTGTCCCATCTGGGAATTGTCCCTCCTTTCCTTGTTGTTTAATTCAGATTTACCAGCACTAGGATGGCCCACTCCAGTGAAAATACCCCAGAATTATTCTGTAGCTAGCCATTTTTCACTAATTGTTCCTAGCCTTATATATTCAAGAGGTACATGTGGTCCATTTTCTCATGAAAATGATTTTGCTCCAACAGTAAACACCAGCACTGTTGGCAAAGAGGGGCACTCTAAGCTTTTTACTTTCCTTGATGACAGGTAGTTTTTCCTGTAGGCTCTCAGTGTTGTGCTGTTCTGGAACATACCAATGAATCATTGCTGAGTTTGCAACTGCAGTGGCTCGAGTGTCACCACCAAAGCAGTGCCTGCATTCAGTAATACCCTGTCAGACCTCTGCAGGAAGAACTCGGCTTGCCCCCTCATCGTGTGCCCTCCTTAAGCACAGGACTGTCCTAATGTGGACATTTCCCCAGGAGGTATAAATGGCTTTACTTGGAAACTACTAAGGTAACATAATGCTGGTATAAGGGAAGCCCTGTGAGGCTACAGAGCGTGCAGCTGTTTGCACCCCTGCCCCTTGCAGAACTGTTCCTTGTTCTTGCCTGTCTTCTTCGCTCCTCATCTCATTCACTGCGGCTAAACTCCAGTGCTGTCACCACCTCTGAGTGTTCCCCACTGCTTATACTGCACTCCATTGTCCTTTTCTCTCTGAGTTTCTTTTCTGCTTGTGCTAGTTCATTCCCTTGTCACTTTTCCTGGCCTGAGCATTAACCAGGCACAGCACACTGTGAGTAACCTTTGATTCTTCTCAGATATTTTCTCTGTCCTTGTAAGCCCAAGACCTACTTATCTGCAGCAGGAGGTATTTTCTTTTCTTTTCTTTTCTTTTTTTTTTTTTTTTTTTTTTCCTTTTTTCTTTCCTTCTTTTACTGCCAGATACAATGCCATTCTGGTTGCCTGAGGTAGTCTGGCCTCCATATAAGTGCTTGTATTTCACTTACACCATACTAGACTACTCCACAGTAGAGTACTGCTGGGTTGATTTTGAAGTACTCTGTAGGGTTCACTGTAAATCAAGTTTTATAGAAAGATGTATATTCTACATTCATTTTTGTTTAATACCAGCCATCCTGAGTAACATGATTTGGGGGATCAACATATTCCTAAAATAGCCCATTATATGGCAGACAGCTCAAGGCCAAGAGAAATATGCCAGTTTTCATTTGTGTAGGGTTTTCTTTTCCAAAATGAAAGATTTACTACACCTGAAAAATAAAATAGATACTGTTAGTATATAACTAAGCATGTAAATTAGCAATTTAATTAGTTACAGCCTCTCCTGGGTGAACATGAATCATGAAGCAACTTAAATATACACTGCACAGCATTCACTGAGGGTGAGCGTGAGTAAGGTGACCCCAACAGGGCACAGACTAGAGTCCTGAAATACAAAGGGTAGGAATGTTTTTAAAAGTCAAGGGAGATTTTTGCATATTTATGGATTCTTTACACAATTTATTTCTGGAGTAGATCATTTAACTCTCATATTCAAGATATAGTAGGATATACTCTTTTTTTCTTCCTCGGAAAGAGACTTATTTTCACTCTTTGACAATAAAAAGCATGGTACAATGAATTTAATTCAAAACAGATTATAGTGAAACCAGACTTTTAATTTCAGAAGAAAATATTTAATGATTCTGCCAATTCACATTGTGGGCGATAGCTGTACATACAGGGTAGTAGATTTAGTCCCAATAAGGAAGAAAGGCTTAAAGTATCCAGGCAGGGTCCAGTCGGTCTACTATCTCAGGAACTGTCTTGATTTCCCCCCTGGTACTCAGAGTTTACACTAGGTGGCATGCAAGGAAAGCTGAACACAGAAACGCGACTCCGTGCAAGCTGGGTTCTTCGGTACTAATCATGATAGTGGGTTCAGCTCTGGAGTTAGCTGTTGAATTTGTGATGGTTTTTCTTTTCTCCCCTGCCCCCAGGATGAAGTGTCCTCTTGCTGGTACAAATAAAAGATTTCTAATTAACACAATTAAGAACACATTGCCCTCCCATAAAGAACAAGAGCAGGAAGAAAAAGAGGGCAGTAAGGAACCTGCAAAGAGCCAGGCCCAGAAAGAGGAACACCCGAAGCAGCACCGAAGCCATCCTTACAAGCACAGCTTCCGTGCCCGGGGCGCGGTCAGCTACTCCCCGCCGAGGAAGCGCAGCTCCCGGGACAAGCGCGAACAGCGGCCCAGCCGGCGGTGAGGCCGGCCC
>CM052445.1:6150466-6226408 GCA_028533085.1 Varecia variegata
GATAAGGTGTGGGACATCCTTGAAGAAGAGCCTGGATTCTGGCCATGGATGGCCTAGCCTAACAGGACGTTTTCAACACACTGCTTGCACGCACTCCACAACATTTGCATTCCAGCTTCTCGTTTGCTTAATGCCTTCACACTAGTTGTAAGCAGTTTCTCAAACATAATCTTCAGCTGGGTGTTTACTTTGACCATGAACTTGATTTAGAAGGAACTCCTTTTTCAAAGCAAATCCATCCACTCTTCCTGTGTCTAAAGGCAAGTAAGAATAATTGTGTCATGGCACCCAGCCCTGTGTGCTTAGAGCTTTGAAATGATCCCAAAATTACTTTTCCCCTTTCACTTATTTTCCTCTTAAATCCTGTTTTACAGTAATCATTCAAATGACTTCACTACATGGTCAGCTAAATAATGGCTTCAGGAGTCTGGCTATTTTAAATAGTAGAGACTAAATAGCCACTTCTCAGTATAAACCTTTTAAAAGGTATTTGTTTAATGGATGAGAAATGCCTGGAATATGAATGAAAATGTGTCCAAAGTACAATTGCATTTTTTTCTAAAACTCTTGTGCAAGAAAACATAGATTTTATTCCTTGTTCTCAACTTTCTTAAATATTATATTTGTAATTGTCTCTTTACATGAAATAAATAGGAAAATAACTGGAAAGTTTAGAAATAAAAACATCTTTTAAAATTATTAGTGACATCTATCTAATGACTTACTAATTAATTAAATCAATGACTTTGCAATATACCTATTGAATAACTTATTTAATTGGAAGAAACTCTACACCCTGAGTTCTATCCCTTTCATGAATTCTTTGACTCTATTAAGCTTATTCCTTAACTTCGATGAGTTCATTCTTTGGCTGAGTTTAATATTTAAACCACATAAAGAATAAAACTTGGATCACTCTAAATTGGGTTTGACTCTTTCTTTAATTTGGTTGTTCCTGCTCAACTCCAGCCCTTCCCACCCCCAAACAAGGACAATTTCAAACAACAATTGGGATAGTGGATGAGAAGATGCTTCGTAGTTGGGCTTGGGAAGAGGTGAGCTCAGGAAATGAAGGCCACACTTTAATTGCTGAATTGACTCACCAGTGCTAGGGTACCTGCAAGGATGGTGGAGCTGAATATACCCAGATAGATTCAGAAAGACTGAAAATAACTGATGAACTTTATCATTTAAAATTTGGATTTTAGGCTGAGCACAGTGGCTCATGCCTGTAATCCTAGCATTCTGAGAGGCCAAGGCAGGAGGATTGCTTGAGGCCAGGAGTTTGAGACCAGCCTGAGTAAGAATAAGACCAAGTCCGGGCAATAGTGAGACCTCGTCTCTACAAAAAATAGAAAAATTAGCCAGGCGACGTGGCCTCACTACCTTAACAAAGGTCAAAGTTAATATTACCAGTCATGGAATAAAGCAACATTGTATGCCTTCTGAGGGCAGGCCCTCGGAAGGACACAACATTGCTTGTGTGATACTCCACCCACAAATGTATAATCTGAATCTAATCATGAAAAAAACATCAGAAAATCCACATTGGAGAACATTCTACAAAATAACTGGCTTGTACTCTTCAAAAATATCGTGAAAGACAAAGACCAACTGAACTGGTTCCCTATTAAAGGAGACCAAATAGACATGACAACTAAAAGCAATGGAATATAGAAATCTTCATTGCATTTTATAGACGGGAAACCAAAGTCAGAGAGTTTTAGAGACTTGCCTACAATACCAGTTTATGATGTTACTGTGACCCAATCTATGGTATTCAAACAAAGAGATGCAGATTAAAGAGGATGCAACAAAAATACAACAAAAATGATTTTTGTTGGAGGCAATTTTGTGACCTGATGGGAGGGAGACGGCAGTGAGTGGGAAGTGAGATTTAGCAGGTGGCACAGTTCTTGGGGAGGATGAGGAGAGATTTGGGGAAATGAAGACATCAAGGAACTGAGAGTCAACATGTTGGATGGATCATCTACGTAGTTGTTGAAATTACTCAGCATGGTGCAGTGGTACTTCTGGAGAGAAAAACATCATCCAAAGCCCACAGTCTTCAACAAAGAAGAGGCAGAAGTTGGAGATTGGTGGACAATGGCAAGGAGGAGTGGCTGATGACAAAGGCTGCTGGTATCATGTCAAAGCAGCTGGGAGTTGTAAGGAAGATGGAGGAAAGAGTCTGGCAGGTCCACAGGAGTGTGTGAGATATGGAAGTGGGAGAAAAAGGTCTGCAGTCAAGAGAAACAGAGTGAAATCATGTCCTTAGGAGAAAGCCAGGCTTCAGGTATAGCAAGAAGGTGACTTAGTAGGTTGTGAAGCCATTTAGTGGGAGATGATTGATCTTTAAAAAAGTTGAGGCCAGGTGTGGTAGCTCACACTGGTAATCCTACCACTCTGGATGCTGAGACAGGAGGATTGCTTGAACCTAGGAGTTTGAGACCAGCCTGAGCAAGGGTGAGACCCCGTCTCTACTAAAAATTAGCCATACATGGTGGCTCGAGCCTGTAGTTAGTTCCAGCTACTGGGGAGGCTGAGGCAGCAATATCACTTGAGCCCAGGAGTTTGAGGTTGCAGTGAGCTATGATGATGCCACTGCACTCTAGCCCTCCACAGAGCGAGACTCTGTCTCAAAAAAACAAAAACCAAAAAAATCGAAAGAGAAGGTATATAAAAGAATAGAAAAATATAAGATCATAGCTGATAAACTTTAGATAAATATTGTTTTGTTTAATTGTGTGTGTGTGTGTGTGTGTGTGTGTGTACTGGAATGGGACAAAAAATCCACTTCTTGCTGTGGATTGGAGTGAAAAGTTTGAAAGCCACAGCATTAGGTCACTATGGAACCCTGTGGGGATAAGAATCCCTATGGTGACGAATGGCCTGGGTGACTTGGAAATAAGAAGGGAAGTGAGGCATGATGGCATTAATGCCATTGATCTTATAAGGGAAACCGAGACCTAAAGCCCCAGGCTCTGGTGGCCTGGTGAGAAGCTGTCCCTCATCTGCATCCAGGTTCACGTGACTGCCTTCCCAATTATCCCCGGCATAGTAAGAAATATATTTGGTCTTTGTCCCTGGTTGAGGCACAGAGCTCCTAAAACATTTGAAATTTCCTGAGTGACAGGAATGTCTTCTATTATTCATAATAACCGGCTTTTGATCACATCTGAGTTTATGCTAATGAGGTGATTTAGGGTGGGGTCACTAGAAAGACCAAATGGTTAGAGGGTGGGAACTTCTATTCCCGCCCACCGAGCTCTGGGAAGGTGTTGGAGGCAGCTGAAGATTAAACTCTGGGAAAACTCCTGCCCAGGTGTAGTAGCTCATACCTGTAATCCCAGCACCTTGGGAGGCCAAGCAGGCGGGTCCCTTGAGACCAGGAGTTCGAGATCAACCTGGGCAACATAGTGAGACCTCTCTACAAAAAAGGAATTAGCCGGGTGTGGTGGCATGCACCTATAGTCCTAGATAGTTGGAAGGCTGAGGCAGGAGAATGGCTTGATCCCAGGGATTTGAGGTTGTAGTGAGCTATGACCTTGAAAAACAAGATTTAATGAGCTTCTAGACAACTGAACACTGAATAACAGGGAAGGTTCTGCACCTGGAGAGGGCACGGAAGCTCCGAGCCCTCCCCGCATGCCTTGCTCTACACGCCTCTGCCACCTGGCTGTTCACCTGTATGCTTTGTAATATCCCTTATAATAAACCAGTAACTGTAAGTGTTTCCCTGAGTTCTGTGAGCCGTCCTAGCAAGCTAACTGAACCCAAGGAGCGGGGCACGAGAACACCCATTTATAGCCGATCTGTCAGAAACACGGACTGAAATCTGAGGCTTGCATTTGCCATCTGACGTGGGGCCAGTCTTGTGGGACTGAGCCCTTTAACCTGTGGGATTTAATGCTGTCTCCAAGTGAATAAAGTCAGAATTGAATTGAATTATAGGACACCCCACTGGTGTCTGCTGGAGAATTTACTTGGTATATGGAGGAAATGCCCACACACGTCAGGTGTCAGAAGTGTTTTCTGTGTGAAAATGTAGAGAAATGCAATGTGGTTGTCCCCAGACTAACCATTTTCCCAATCTATTAAATTCAAGGTTGAGTTTATGCTAATTTGTATGGACTAATTAGGTATTTGAGCTCTTCTAGTCAGAACTCACTGACCATGCATTCAGTCCCCATAAATAAGAAGATTTTTAAAAATGACAGAATTCCGTGGCTTGGCCTGAAGCTCTTCTTTCAGCCACAGTGATCTCAGCTCACTGCTGGGCGAGGGCTACGAAGGCTTGTAGATGATTCAGGACTCGTCTGAGATGATTCAGGGCAAATCCATCTCCAGCAATGAAGTTAAAAAAAAATAGCATCGCCTTTGAATATGACAGGCAAAACATTACGGAATCTCCTTCTCTCTTTTACAGAATGATGATAATCCAGCTAGTGATGGTTAAACGTTCCCAGAGGAAAAACTGTAAAATACAGAAAGTCTAATGCAAAGACCAGCTTCTGTCCCTTCCACTGAGGCGTTCATCACCTAAATAATGACTCACGTGTAGGGATCCTCTTCATGCTCTGCAAGGGGCACTCACATAGAGCATTTCCTCGGGTTTTCACGACACACTCAGAGACAGGCTTCACAGAAGACTACGGTGAGGCTCAGATAGGTTCTTCCCTCCTTCAGCCAGCCGATATGACTGTCACATGTCATGTGTCACATGTCACGTGCAAGGCATCCTTCAGGGTGGTGGGGATGAGGCAGTGGACAGAGAGAAGTTCCCGACACCCTCTCAGGACCTGTGCTGTGGGGAGGGGGCTTGCAGCAGGCACCAGGCACAAGCCCGGGCCTCCGATGTCCTTCTTGGGAAAAATGGACAACTAATCTGTGATCGCTTCTTTGACTTACGGTGTTTTTCTGTGGAAGAAGATAGAAGAAAAAATGCAATTCCCCTTCTCATAAACTCCCAAGGTAGGGATTACAGGTTAAAATCCTCATTTTGCAAAGTTTAAAAGTCATTTTTTCCATGGTGAGAAAATAAGAAAATTGAGACGAATGCTTTCCTGCTTTGGAACTACTGTTTTAATCAATTTATTAACAATTTTGACTATATTTGGACATATTATGACATTTATGTGCACTTAGAGCACTTTAAGGTTCCTGTTTTTCTATGATTTTGGTCCCAGACCCCTTGCAAACGATCAGCTGTGTGTTTCTGACTGACAGCGGCGCACACAGAGGCCGCTGCCGAGATGCGGGGAAGCAAGAGAGAGGCACAGACAGGGCACGCCGATCCCCGGGTCGCACTCTGCTATAATACCTTACAGCAAAAATGTTTCGAGTGACAGCATTTAATAGTGACTATTAAGCAAGTGTGCCAGAGCCAAGCAGTCTGCCAAACTGGAGAACAGTGAGTTATGCGTTTGCATCTACGCTGGGCAGGGACGCAGGAAAGAGTGCTAGACATGTGCTGATTCAGTTACGTTTTGGCCATTTTCTTCATTTGCGCTAATTAGTACAAACTTCCCCAGAGCAGCTAAGGTTCACTGAGGCTTTTTGCAGAGAGAAACTGGTGAGGGAGGCCCAGCAGTGAATTGTTCCAGCTATATCTCTGTTCAGTGTGTCAAATACATTCTCGAGGCAGGTGCTTGAATTCACAGGCTCTTTAGAGAGAATTTAGCAGCCCCAGGAATATATTGGTTAAGAAGAAGAAGAAAGGAGGGGCAAGGGAAACACACATCAGCTGCTAGGAGGGAAAAAGCTAATCGTAGAAACTTCTCTGCCAGAGAGAGGTGCAGCTGTCAAAGCAATAAGGTAAATGCGTCTTGGACTAAAATGGATTGTGCAGTGGAACTGTGTTCTCCGATAAATAGGGGAGATTGAACTCCAGCACCGTCCCGCTATTCCTCGGCAATGCCCCATTTGGGCGCTGACTGGGTGGTCTTAAGCCCACTGCCACCCTGGCTAACACCGGCCACACCAATCAAGGCCCCGCAGCTGAGACCCGGCTGACCTGCTGCAGGAGCCTTTTTCAAACTCTGATTCACTCATTTGTGTGGGATGCTTTTTTCGCTACTTTATTTATGGGATTACATAAATGAGCCATTAAAAATGTAAATCTTCAGAACAGTGGAATAATACAGATTTAAACAATAAGCGCAGGGCGGTACAGTACAGAAACCCCCTGCCCCGGCGCTATCGCCCCATCGTGACTATGGCAACAATAGGGGGGTAAGGGAAGGACAGAGGGGAGAGAACTAAAACATCCCTGCATTGTGGCCGTCATTGGCACCAGAGAAAGATTAGGGTGTTTTTTTAAAGGAGTATTAGAACAATAATGAAGATGTGCTATTATGATCCACAAAGGAGCTGGGCGTCCCACACAGTGCGGGTGTCAGGACAATCAAGGGACCACAGATTTGAGACTTTTATTCCACCTCATGGCAAAGTATTTAACCCTTCTGTGGCTTTGGCAGAAGCCCCCACCCCCCAAAAAAAAATAAAGAAAAAAAGGAAAATAGTTGGGGACAGACTCACTCCCATTTCATCATCTAGTTGTGATAGTGTTAGGGTTACATTTAAAAAAATACTCTGTTTCTGCATGTGAATTCTATGGGTTCCTCCTGTCTGGGTTATAAATTAGCTTGGGAAAATGCTGCTACCTTTCTGCACTGGGCAGTTTCCCGCTGGTGGGGAGCAGTGACGATGTGTAGTGGCCAGGGTGTCTGGCGACGCAGTAGCCCATGCAGAGGAGGGGACCGCAAGGAGTCTGGTCTGGGAGGGGCCAGAGGAGGAACTTCCCAGGCCCTTTGAGGTCCTCCTCCTGTGCCGAGCTGGAGAAGGGTCACAGATTTGGGAAAGGGAGACCACATTGAGCCAAAGTAGAGTAGACTTGCAGAAAAAGACCCCACAGGGTGGGGGGGTAATGGGGCCACAAGTGCTTAAAAAGCAGATGTACACCCATGTTCATGACATTATGAGTCACAGGAGCCAAGAGGTGGAAGCAGCCCAAGAGTTCATGCACGAGTGAAAGGATAAACCAAACGTGGTCTGTACCTACAGTGGGATATCACTCAGCCTTAAGAAGGGAAATTCTGACAGACGCCACAACGTGGATGAACCTTGAGCACATTAGATTGAGATGAGCCTGGAACCAAAGGACCGATACTGTATAATTCCACTTATATGAGGCACCCAGACTAGTCAAAAATCACAGACACAGAAAGTAGAATGGCGGCTGCCAGGGTCTGGGGGAGGGGGAGTTAGTGCTTAATGGCTTCAGAGTTTCGGTTTTGCAAGATGAAAAGAGTTCTGGGGCTGGGTAGTGGTGATGGTTGTACAACAATGTGAATGTACTTAATGTCACTGAATTTTACACTTAAAGAGAGTTAAAATGGTAAATTTTTCTGTTATGTATATTTTACCACAATTTTTAAAAAGTAAATAACTTTTTAAGAGGAGGCAGATCATGTTAATACAAGGAAGCATGCCTGTAGTATTGATCACGGAAAGAATTAAGTGTTACTGTTGGTAACACTTTAGGCCTTAGTCCCTTGGGAGGAAATATCTGGGAAGTTGGGGGGCTTTCCCCTAAAGCCATGATAAGGGGTCAGTGTCTTGACTTTGCTCCAGCTAAGAGGAGTGGGCACCACAGGGTGGCAAACTCATGCTTAGCAGAGGAAGTCTTTCTACGAATGAAATCTACTATGGATCCTGATGTATAAGATGTTTGAAAGCAGAGCTGCTCTGGTTGTATCAGACATAGGGCTCTCCCCGCTCAGCCTTCCATCAGCAAGAGGTTCCCCAAACTGTGGCAGGTCCCGAGGCCCCTCTGTGGAGTCCTGTGTTGAAGATCCCTGCTCCTGCCTTGGCCATGATGCAGCTCTGATACCTACAGGCCATTGCACTGGTGAGAGTGCCAGCGGGTGTGCAGCATGGTGGGGACTCGCCATGCCTGGTGGGTAGCCTGCAACCACTGCTGCAGGAGCTCCTCAGGAGAGACAGGTGGCACCTAACAGGGCAGGTGATCCCAGAAGGAATAGCCCTGCCTGTGAGCCCAGGTGAGACTCTCCCGCCCTGGAGGCCCAGACCCGCTGCGTGCAGGTGGTGCAGTGAGCCCTTACCCACCGTTTCCTCTTACAGCAACCTCAGCAGCGCCCACAGTCTGGGAGTCCAGGTGAGTTGGGTCACAATCACAGCTGCCTCTGCTCAGCGGACGTCCACCAGGGACTGCGTGCCCTGTTCTCTGAGGCAGTCTTTCTTTTGGGGCATCTTGTCTCGTTGCCTCTCCAGCTATACCCCTACCCCCAAATTTACCTTTTGCATCACCTTCCTTCATTTGCTTCTTTCTCCACCGATTCCTAGATGCTTCTAGCTCCTATCCTAAAGAAGTGACTTCAAGTTTTACAAGGTATAAACTTTTGCTTCCCAATGCTAATCCATACCAGGGAGAAAAGGCCCAATTCTCTCTGGGGAAATTTTGGGGAGGGAAGGCACAAACCAAATGACCTCTTCCCTCCCAGCTCACCGAGGGCTTCTGATGGCAGAATTCCTAAAACCCCAAACCCAATAAAATTCTAACTCCCTGCCCCCTTTTACCACTACTGCCAGTCTGGAGTGTGTTCTTCCACATTTGCTGCATAAACATACGCACCCTGCAGTCAGGTGGTCTGTTATTCTTTGATGGCAGTGGGACCGACCCGACGTTATGTATACTTCCGCAGCTGACTTGAATATATGAGGTCATCGTCATCATCGTCATCACCCTCCTTCCCCACAGTTCACATGTATGAAGCGATCCCTGTGAGTCCCTGCGTTGCATGCATTGTCCCCCTTTGTCCTCACAACACCTCCTCTGTGGGCTGCTGTAATTATCTCCGTTTTCCACAGGAGGAGGCTAAGAACCACGTAAAACTCCGAAGCTCTCAAGAGTTGTGTCTTCTCTTTCTACCCTGCTCCTCTCCCTGCTTGGCGCTCAGCTCTGGGCTCCGCCGACGTCCACACTCAGGGACAGTTGTTTTCATGGAATAGTCTGTCCACTTACTTGGGTCTTCTTGGAGGTCTCTCAGTATTTTTATTTCAGGAATTTGAATTACAAAAGTGATAGATGCTCATTGTCACAATTCAAGCAATGCACAGAAGTGCTAAAGTAAAATTCATAACGTCACCTCTGCCCCTTTTTAACCATTACTGCCCATTTGGAGGATATTCTTCCACATCTTACTATATAAACATACGTACCTAGAGATAGAGTTGTTTGTTGTTCTTAGGTGCAAATAAAACTGTACTCTATCCATAACTCTGTAATTTTCATTTTTCACTTAATATGTAACATGGATATCCCTCGAAGTCAATTCATGTACAGGTATTTCCTTCATCCTTTTAAATAGCAAAATGTCACATAGCATGGTGACATAAGGTATCCCTGGGTAACTGACACACATCACATTGCTTCCTTTTGGCCATTTCAAGCCATGATGCTCTCTACTTTTCTATCTGACACGTAGATTTCCGGAAGTGGGATTTCTGTTTCAGACGTAATACCCATTTTAAACTTCAGTAAGTGTTTAATAAATATTGACAGCTTACTTTTCAAAAAGGATGTAGTAATTTATAGTCCGACCCTGTAGAGAACATTCATTCCTGCACCATTGCCAGCACTATATGGTCTCAGTCTTCCACTGCATTTTTGATAAACAGATGGGCAAAAACTATAATCTTGCTATTCCTTTAATTTGCATTTCCCCGACTGCTATGAGACCGAACAACTTTTTTGTAAGTCTCTGTGGCCCCTGCCTCTCATTCTTGACCACCGTGGTCCCACTAGCCTGTGAAGGCTGTTCTGTGGATCGAGCTCAGGGCAGGAACACAGGGACATCTAAACATCGTCTGTGAACGTGAAAATGGATTTGTTTCACTTTCCCTGCACAGCGCCCCAGTGGGGAGAGGTGATGACAACCCGCTAGGGAGTTCTCAACCTTTGCTACATGTTGGAATCACCCAGAGGGAACTGAAAAATATGGGGTCCCGGGCCCAGCCTGCGGAGAGGGGGAGTTGCTCCGCCTTGGGTGCAGCTGGGTACCAGGAAACTCCACCCAGCGATTTTAATGTGTTTTCATGGTTGAGAATCACTGCTCTTGAGATAATGCACATGAGTTAGAACTGTCAAAGTTTAGAGTCTCTTTATCTTAGATGTGACAGCCACTGGCCTGTCATAGTTGGGAACAGAAGAGCAGAGGGGTAGAGAAAGTAGACAGAGTAGGGAAAACCATGTATTTTTCTGATTCTACTAGGAAATGGAGAGATGTTGGATGACACCTGTCTGTCATAGCAGGCACCATGGGTGGCACAAGAAATGCCTGGGTCTGTTATGTCCACACACACATATCTCAATGGGGATAAGAGGTGACCATGTGGCTGCTTGAAGGACCCCAGAGCCTTTCAAGCCATGGTTGTTGCTGGAGGTATTCACTCATTGGTTCAACTATTTGTTGAGTGACTACTGTCTTCTTGGCACTTTTCTCAGTTCTGGAAATACAGCAGAGAACAGGACGGACAGCCTTCCCTCTTGGAGCTTACATTCTAGCAAAGGACATGGAGATTACAGAAGCAGTGCCCCAAGCCACCATTTAAATCACACTGCCCATAAGTGCTACGAAGGGTGCTGTGCAATTGCTCACAGGGTCCGTGTCTCCTCCTCTCCGAGCTCCTGTGCAGCCCTCCCTCCACAGCCTCAACTCATCCTGAGCACACAATAGGACAGTGAAGTGACACTGTATTCGTAGGTTCAAATTCTTGTTTTTAGCTGAAGTGAATTTACAAATTGAGAATTAGGTTCAAATAGGCTGATTTTTTTCTTATTGCTTCTCCAGTGCTCGAGCTGGCATAGAAGGCTTTTGGTGATGTGACATGAAGAGGATGCAGAAGTGACATCTTCTGCCAGGGTCCTGCGGGGGAGGGCTGATACAGCTGGGCTAAGCCAGGTAAACTGGAAATAACAAAACATTTGCAAGCTCGAAATAATATTACTTATGCTAAATACATGAGTACTAAAGAGGCTCTGAGTAGAAAGTGAAGGGTGTGTGTGTGGATGTGTGTGCGTGTTGGAGTGGGGACATGGGAGGAGGACAAGTCTTATGAGGACTACAGACAGAGAGGGAAGCATTAGCTGAGAGGAAAGGCGGGAACCCACTCCAGCCCCGCCATGAGCTGCCCTTCCTGCCCCGCCTGGCTGCTGGCCCTGGCACTACTCCCAACCGGGCTCCCGAGGCTTCCCCAGAGCCTCAGAAACGTGGTCCTTCCCAGGGCTCTTCCCCCAGACCCCACTGGAAAGAGCCCCTTCATCACAGAGGACACACGTGTCACATGAACTGGACAGCTCACGGGGGGACACGCAATTGCAGATAGCAAGAGAGGCCATAGTTAGGACTGACCACAGTTAATCTTCAATCACTTCAACAGTGCAGGTAAGCCAGGCTTCAGAAAACCCAAAGGGAGTTTCTACTTAGTTTTGAAATGCCATTTTTTCCCTATTAGACGTATAATGGTAGATTGAGAGTCATTTGAGGGCAGAGACTGATTTATTTATTCTGTTGACAAAATAACTTGCTCATAATAGGAATGCAATAACTCTTTGCTACATAAATTAAATAAATATGATTTACTTACACAGAAAAATTTGGGAAGAACTACGAGATATTCCAACTATCCTGAATTCCCCATTTCCCTAAAGGCTCGTGCTCTCTCACGTCTCCAGGCTTCCGGGCATTTGCTTTCATCCCCAGACTGTACTTCCTCTCTCCTTCCTGTTCTCTCTTCCTCTCCAAGGATCCAAATAGCAAACTGCATCCTCCTCCATGTTTAGCTGAGTGAGGTTCTTCCTGTCCTCAGTCGGACACTTTCCCTACACGCCGGCCACACTCCAACCTTGCAGGTGCCGCGTGGCTGGGGCAGGTCTTTTTACCCTGTTGTCTCACTGCAGTGCCTGCTCTAGGAGTCACAGGGGGATTTTGGTATTTTGGCCTCAGTGCCTAGCACGGTGCTGCACTTAGACAGTTGATTAAGTTTCCAAATGAATGAATGAGTGAATAAAGAAATAGCTGTTTCTGTATCCACAGGTAAAAATTAATTTAAGAATCCCATTAAGTAAATAGGTAGTTGGAGAGTTGCCCATCCCATTTTGATTTCATGTAAATTTTGAATAAATGAATAGATAAAATTACTAGTATAATAAAAATAACTGGCACTTTGTGGTACTGGCCTTGTGCCAAACTCATCTCTAAGCACTTTAGATTTAGAATAATTTCTACTCCAGACTTTATCCCTGACTTACTGTAGTCTAGATACACATACACACGCCCCTTCTAATGCGTGGACTCTTGATTATTTATTGTTGCTTAGCTATATAATACACCTAATTAATTTCTTACACAAATCAAAACCATTATGTGAGTTTAAGAACAGTTTTCCTTCTTACGTTTATAGCTTGTGCTGATATGATGACTTTCTATAAAATAGATAACTTCGAAAGAGTTAGAAAACAAATGCTATGGATCCTAAAGAAATAGTTTCCACAGAAATTGGTCCAACTAATGCTGCTTTTCAATCTTGTTTCCTCCCAAATTGGGGGAAGGGAGAGAGGATAAAATAAGTTGTCCAAACTTCATGACTCAAGACAGATGTTTTTATTTTCCAAATGTGTTTTTACATGTTGAGAGAAATGGAAGCTTCCAGATTATGAAAATCATCTTTTTGGGGTCTTTTTATTTTCAGATTAGGAGAGCATGTTTAAGTGACATTGAATTCATAGGATCAACTTCTTGTTAGCTGGAATGAATTTACAAATTGAGAATTAGGTGCAAAGAGGTTGATTTCTTATTGCTTCTCCAATTCGCAAGCTGGGATAGATAGCTTTTGGTGATATGATATGAAAAGTGTGCATTAATAGAACTGATATCTTTTGCCAGAGTTAGTGGAGATGGTGATGGTGATGATGATGGTGATGATGGTGATCAGGAAGGAGGAGGAGGAGGAGGGGAGAGAGCTATCAATAGTACTGTTACTCACACATCGCCATAACACTGCGTCTATTGGTTAATGTGGTGACTAAATGTCAGTTATTTTTCTTAATACTAGCACCGTTGTGAAACTGCAGTGTATCCTGCAAGGATGCTTTGGCCCTTTGTGCCAAATCAGGCATCTTCACCTGGGTAATGCCCTGGAGTTTTATGCATTTTTCTGGGCCCCAAGCACTTGGCAGGCAAAACAAGAACGCAGAGCTGTGGTTTTTTAATGACTTTAGCAGGAGGATTCTGCCAGGATTTCCCTGCCCCTTCTCCCATTGAGCCACTTGGATTGATGTTTTTAGTTGTTTATCCCAAAAATGGATAAACAAAACCTAATGACAACATTGCCTCTTCTTTCGTTCTATTTCGAGGTAATCAGCATTTTTAAATTTACCATCAATTCGTCTTCTATATTTTGCCTTCTTTAAAAAAAAAGAAGAACTAAAGCCCACTAACTGGTTTAAAAGAGATGATTCAAACAAAGCTGGCTTTTTCCTCCTCATGAACTGTGTATATAATTACTTGAATAATGTTGAATTTCACCCATATGCTGGGGAAGGGGTAAAAAAAAAAAAAAAACCCAGCAAAAATAACTACTGTGAATTCAAACTGCAAGTGAATGGAGCCGGCCTCATTCATAAATGTCATATGAAGCTTTGGTTAAAAAGGCAAGTCTGTCATTCCGGGGACAGCAGCTGTTGTTATGTTGAACAAAATGGATACAAATGGGTATTATTTTAAAGTGAAATGCTTAATTTCAGGCCTAACAAGCACACTGTCCTCTGTGTAGTCCTGTGTCACACGAGCCATGATCTCCAGTAGAGGGCTTGATTGCACAGGAAATCAAGCTCCCAGGCTGCGGCTGACCGGACCAGCAAACACACTGGCAATGTTTGAGTTACTATGGCAATCACAAAATAGGAAGGCCTTTTCTTCTTTTCCCCATCTCTGCATGCAGCCGCAGCCTGCTCCTGAATAGGCCACATCTGCAAAAAGTTTTAACACGGTACTCAGATAAAGAAAAGGATCCCAAAAATGGGCACTGACCCGTCTCAAAAAATGTTGCAAATTTTACATACAAGAATTGGGGAGCTGGGCCACTTTGCACAGGTTATGTCATAATGCAAACACAAAGGGATAAAAGCGCAGGGAGGCTTTGGCTGTCAGATATTGAGAGGAGGGAACGGCAGAAGTAAATGACAGCTTAAATGCAGATGTAAGGAGAAAAGTCAAAGATGGGTGACAGAAAGTTACTGGTCAATGAATAAGGGAGAAATTTCAAACACAAAAAAACAGACAAAAGGGTAAAATACAATAAAATCTAGCTATAGAGATTTACTGAGAAAACCCCCCAAAGCATATTTAGCAAATCTTAGAACTATGAAACCCTGTGAAACTAACACATGGCCCTTTAGAAGGGGCCTTTGTGGATGTTTCGCATCCCACCACTGTTTCACGCAACTTGCGCATGGGAGAGGCGAGGATGTTTTCTAACAATGGGGGAGCACCCCGGGAACTGATATTTTAGGCACGGCTTTAAAAAAGGGATGTTTGCTGATGAAAAAAATATATAAAGACAGGTAAAGATGACCCTTGGAGACAGAACTTTCCTGAAATGGAGGGACTGGCTTGCACGACCCCTGTCTTCCCACCACCCTCATTCCCTTCATCACGTACTTCTTTAAAATTTGGCATTTAGATTTATTTGAGTATCCTCATCTCTCCCGGGTCTAAAGGTGATTTGGCTGTTTTCTGGAACGGAGCTGCCTCCCTTGGTGTGAAGGGGAACCTTCTCTAGGTTGTAGGAGGACAAGTGTCCTTCACCTCTGCTTCACCCCACACCCCCTCCACAGAGCCCGGGATGGGCACTTAGGCCTCCCTCCTGAAAAATCCAAGCATCAAGAAGAAGCAAAAATCCTGAAATTAATCTTCACTGCTTTTAACTTAAAGAGCTATTCATGGCGTGAAAGCAGTTGGAAAAGACTTGGGTGGGTAGTGAACTGAGAAGTCGCCATTTGCGAGAGTTGAAACTCAGAGGGAAGAATACTTTTAAATAGCATGAACTCACCACAAAAAGTCGCGGTCCTGAAAGGCGTCCAGAGTCCAGTAAAACTGACACTACATTTCACATTCATTGACTCTTGTCCTTTTGGGGGAGTTTTCGTATGAAGAGAAAGAGACAATGGAAGACAATAGTGCTACCTTATCAAAGTTCATTCATGTAGCCATTTCAAATACTTTTAACTGCTTGTCAATAGGTCTTGCAAGTCTCTGGGATTCTAAACGTTCTGTCACATTTGTGTACTAACCACTTAAAGTTCTGCTGAAGCTTTGTGCCCTGGACTGCCTTCCCTTTATGTGGGTCAAAATGCAAGGCGAAGCCATTGTGTTAACCGGCCTTCATTAAATTCATTGATTTGACCTGTATTTTAAAGACCAAAAGTCAAACGGGATGGGAAGTTAAAGTTCCCATACAAAATCTTCCCTTGGGCGCTTTCCGGCTTCCTTTATCTGTCTTGTGTGTAGGCTAAGGACATTTTAGGGCTGTTTGAAGTCTGGCTTGTGGCTAGAGAAGCTTTTTAGCTTATGTTTCTTTTTGGAGAAAAGTTTGGGTTTGTTTTTAATTTTATACAAGGACAAACAAATGCTAAAGTTCAAGGAAGACTATTGTCTTGAATTCGATTTTCTTCCCAAAGAGCTAGTTTTGTCGACTGTGCCCAGCAGCCTCAGGAAGCTTCGGGCGAGGCTGGTCCTGTCACTCTGCAAGGGGCTATCCGTTCTTGCTCAGAGCTCCCTGCTGGTGAATTGCCAGTTTTCAGTCCCTACGCATCTTTGGACTTAAGTGAGGCTGAGTTTTCTTTTGGGCATATTAAGGAATGGCAGCATTTAAAAGCCCCACCTTTTTATTGTGTGTGTTTTTATGGCAAAAGTGGTCACAAACAGTGCTCATTTAAAGTGTGCGAGGTGGAGGGGCGCGGGCAAGGGAAGAGAGGAATTGTCAGTAAGAAGCCGGAAACATGCCCGTCAGCTATGGCACAGCTTCAGCCTGCTGTTTCTCCCTCCTGCTTTTAGCCTGAATCATTCCCCCATCACCGCTGTGTCCAATTAAAAAGAATAGAAAAATCATCCATTCACTTCATCATAGAAAGACTGCACAAATCAAACTGCTCAGACCACTTAACACAATTCTGAAGTTTTTTTTTTTTAAAAAATAATTCTATCAACACAATTGGCCAGGGGAGAAGATAGGAGACGTGCCAATGAGATGCAGGTGAGGAGTCTGAACCTAGTGCAAATGAAGTGCCCGGAGAAAGGCAGAGTTGCATGACCATCTTAAGGCTCTATGACAAACTGAGAAGGATGCAGAAAGTCCACCAGGCAAATATATGTGCAGAAGTCTCAAAACTTTAGGGACAAAGTTCTCGAAAGTCATGAAGAAATATCTCTTGGCCAAGAGAGCTCGTTTCTAATTGTTGCTAGATACTACCATAGTAAAATAATATAGCATAAATGTTGAGGGAGCTATTGTTATCCTCATTTTATAAATGAGAAAAATGAGACTCAAAGACCAAGGGACTTTTCAAGCCCACACAGCAAATAGGTAGAGGAATAAAACCCACATCTGTGGGACCACAAGTCCACACTGCAAGGAAAACTTCATGTAAGTTCCTTCCAATCACCAGATCGTGAGAAATAGGAAAGAACACATGAAATTAAGTATTGGTAAGTGCTCACTGGGGGGTGGAGGATTATTGCTGTAGATACAAGATATTTTCCTAAGGTTATCTTTTTTTTTTTTTTTTTTTTTTTTGAGACAGAGTCTTGCTCTGTTGCCCAGGCTAGAGTGAGTGCCGTGGCATCATCCTAGCTCACAGCAACCTCAAACTCCTGGGATTAAGTAATCCTTCTGCCTCAGCCTCCCAAGTAGCTGGGACTACAGGCATGCGCCACCATGCCCGGCTAATTTTTTCTATATATAAATTTTTAGTTGGCCAGATAATTTGTTTCTATTTTTAGTAGAGACGGGGTCTTGCTCTTGCTCAGGCTGGTCTCGAACTCCTGACCTTGAGCCATCCACCCGCCTCGGCCTCCCAGAGTGCTAGGATTACAGGCGTGAGCCACCGCGCCCGGCCCTAAGGTTATCTTTTAAAAGAGAATAAAAATACATTTCTTGGGGAAGATTTAAATAGGACAAGTCCATGAAGGTACCCCAAGGAAGTGAGATGTTAACTCTGTCCTCACCCTCACAGAAGTCACGCCCATGTCCTACACCCCTCCTCAATGCTCTTAACAGGGCATGTCTCCAGGACTGGGACAAGGAGTGGTAAGATGAGCCAG
This sequence comes from Varecia variegata, assembly GCA_028533085.1. NCBI lineage: Eukaryota > Metazoa > Chordata > Mammalia > Primates > Lemuridae > Varecia > Varecia variegata. The sequence goes on from CM052445.1 coordinate 6,167,872, forward strand.
GAGGGTCGGACCACAGCCACCATTCCCTGTCCCCTGTCCTGTCTATGTCCTCTCTCTGCTGACCTGAGGATTGTGGTCCCTTTAACACCTGGTGGGACAAAACCTGTATTGTTAAGACTCTTTGATAGTCCACAACTCTAGGAAGTTACTACTTTATATCTTTTCTACAGGCCATTATTTTTCATGGACTACAGTTTTGAGTTTAATATCTCACTTTTGGAGATAAGGAGATTGGAGCTCAGAGACCTCTGGGTCTTAGTTTACTGCCCTTGTAGTAGGCATATGACCTTGTATTAAAAAGGCAATTTCTTCCCTTCCTGTGGTGAGCTAAAATGCAGAGGGAATCTTTAGATTTGTTACCCTTTTTTTTGTTAATTATTAATTCAACAAATATTAATTATTAATTCAAGAAGCCCAGGGGCAAGGCTGTCTCCTCCTCAGGTCCTGAGGGGTTGGAGCTCCCACCCAAGGCCCAGGGGTTGGGACCACCACCTTGGTGGTCCCCAAAGGCAGGGCCACTCTGGCCGGCCCAAAGCACAGAGGATGGAGCCAAAAAGGATTATTCTTGAACCATAAAATCCAATGTAATTTTCCCTGCTAAGTTTTGCACTTGTTTGAGACCCACGACCCCTGCTTCTCTCTGATTTCCTCCCTTTGGAATGGGAATGCTTTTCCCATACTTGTCCCACCATTATATTTTGGAAGCAAATACCTTGTAGTCTGGTTTCACAGGTTTCTGGCTGGACAGGAATTTTACCTCAGGATGAATTATACCTCACTCATATCCTCTTTAGATGATATTTAGATGAGATTTTGAACTTGCTGGAATGGGTTAACTTTTGGGGTTGTTGGGATGGGGGTGGATGTATTTTGCATGTGAGATGGACTGAATTTTGGAGGGGCCAAAGGGTAAAATGTTATGGGCTGAATCGTGTCCCTCCAAATTCACATGTGGAAGTCCTAATCCCCAGAATAATTACCTCCAAATGAATAGTATTTGTAGATACAGTCTTTGAATAGGTGGTTAAATTAAAATGAGGTTATTAGGGTGGGCCCGATATGACAGGCATCCTTGTAAGAAGAGGAGATTTGGACACACATGCACAGAGGGAAACCACGTGAAGATGTAGGAAGAAGATGCCATAGGAGCCAAGAGAGGGCCCTCAGAAGACACCAACTCTGCCAGCAACTTGATCTTGGGCTCCTGGCATCCAGAATGGTCCAAAAATAAATTTCTGCTGTTTAAAGTCACCCACTCTGTGGTACATCGTTATGACAGCCTTAGCAAACTACGGTTCTGATGTTTAATTTTAAAACATTAGTTTTTGTTATTTTTATTGTTTTTGGCTGCCATAAAACACTGCAGGCTCATACTGAGAACCTAAAACCATAAGAATTTTTTTACCTGATGTGCTAATGTTGTATTAATATAAGAAAGAATTTGTCCCGGCCGGGCTCGGTGGCTCACACCTGTAATCCTAGCACTCTGGGAGGCCCAGGCAGGAGGATTGCTTGGACTCAGGAGTTCGAGACCAGCCTGAGCAAGAGTGAGACCCCGTCTCTACTAAAAATAGAAAGAAATTAGCTGGGCATGGTGGTGCACTCCTGTAGTCCCATCTACTCGAGAGGCTGAGGCAGGAGGATGGCTCGAGCCCAGGAGTTTGAGGTTGCTGTGAGCTTGGCTGACACCATGGCACTCTGGCCCGGGCAACAGAGTGAGACTCTGTCTCAAAAAAAAAAAAATAAATAATAATAATAATAATGACCTATGATACCCTTCATACTTTGAAACTAAAAACAAAGAAAAAGAAAAAGAAAAACATTCCCCCCAAAAAGAATGTCATTCTCCCTCTAGAAATCAGATACATTTTATTCCAGTTTATTATGGTTTCATTTTCTAATGTAATTCTTTAATCCATATGAAATTTATTTTTATGTTTGGTGTGAGGATCCAAGTGGACTTTTCCCCACGTTTGGCCAATTTCATTACCCCAATTATTAAATAAGTCATCTCCTCCTGTTGACTTTTTAATATTTAATTTATCTTCATGTTACATTACTATGTATACTAGGACCTATATATGGGTCATCTTTCTGTTTATTCTTCTAGTAGAGCACACTCCTACTACTGTAACATAGTATATAAATCACCATACGGAAAGCCCTCATTAGCCTCTTTTTTAAAAAAACTTCATTTTCTCACACATTTATTATTTAAATTTTTTAATATTTTTAATTGACAAATAAAAACTATATATTTATGGTATGCAAAATGATGTTTTGATATATGTATATATTGTAGAGTGGCTAAATCAAGCTATTTAACATATGCATTACTTCATATAATTTTTTTGTGGTAAGAACAGCTAAACTCTACTTTTTTAGCAATTTCAAGTATATAATACATGCATTATTAACTACAGTTTCCATGATGTACAGCAGATCGCTTGAACTTATTTCTCCTTTCACATGTTTATTATTTTACCTAAACTTTGAATTTTTTTTTTTGAGTTCCAAAGGAAAGGTAATCTCAGTGTGATTTTGATTGGAATAACATTCAACCTATACGCTAATAATTTGGAAAGAATTGCTTGTTTACAAAATGTATTTTTCCTATTCAGTGACACAGTATATCTATTTGCTCATGTTGTTATTTGTATCTCTGAATAAAGATTTCTGGTTTATTATTTTTTTATTTTTTATTTTATTATTATCTTATATTTTATTATTTTCTGTATAAATCCTACATTTCTTGTTAGAGTATTCCTAGGTTCTGTATGTGGAGGGGGGAAGGTTGTTTCTGACATAAAGAGACTTTTTTTTCATTATATACTCTAACTGATTATTTTTTGGTATAAAAATGCTATTCACTGTTATATTTATCTTATACCCAGCCACCTAGGTAAATTATTCCATTAATTTTTATAGTTTTTCAGTTCTTGCGTTTTCCAAGTGGAAATTACATTATCTACACATAATGATAATTTTTCTTCTTTCCAATACAAGTAGTTGACCCTTGAGCAGCATGCGTTTGAACTGCGTGGATCCAGTTTTTTTTCAATAAAAGTTACAGCAATTGTACCTGCCTCTCCCTCCCATCTCCTCCACTTCTGCCTCCGTCACCCCTGAGACAGCAAGACCAACCCCTTCTCTTCCTCCTCTTCCTCAGCCCACTCAAGGAGAAGATGATGAGGATGAAGACCTTTGTAATGATCTACTTCCACTTAATAAATGGTAAATACATTTTCTCTTCCTTACGATTTCCTTAATAATATTTTCTTTTCTCTAGCTTACTTTATTATAAGAATACAGCATATAATACATATGACATACAAAATATGTCTTAATCAGCTGTTTATATTATCTGTAAGGCTTCCAGTTAACAGTAGGCAATTAGTAGTTAAGTTTTGGGGGAGTAAAAAGTTATACACATTCTCTACCATGCAGGAGGTCAGCTCCCCTAACCCTGCATTGTTCAAGGGTCAACTGAGCGCCGGGTGTGGTGGCTCATGCCTGTAATCCTAGCACTTTGGGAGGCTGAGGTAGGGAGGATCCCTTCAGACCAGGAGTTATAGACCAGCTTGAGCAAGAGTGAGACCCCGTCTCTACAAAAAAAAAAAAAAAGAAAGAAAGAAAAAGAAAAATTAGCTGGGTGTGGTGGTGCGCACCTGTAGTCCCAACTACTCGGGAGGCTGAGGCAGGAGGATCGCTTGAGCCCAAGAGATTGAGGTTGCAGTGAGCTATGATGACACCACTGCACACCAGCCTGGGCAACAGAACAAGATCATGTCTCAAAAAAAAAAAAAAATGGTCAACTAAGTATATTAGGTTCAGTTCTGACGCTGAAACCATTGCTTTCCACTACACCACTCTACTTTTTTTTTTTTTCCGTATCTTTTTTGTAAAATCTTCAAAACAATACACCCATGAGATCATGCAACCTTGTTTGACGCATGAGAAAATGAAAGCCCGGCCGAAGAGTTAAGTGATACATCTACGATAGATCTAGGATGGGGCCAATGGGTACAAGCAAGCCTAGGCCAGTGCAAAGCCTCCAGCTGATAAATATAAAATAAGAGGACCAATGGCCCCTATACTGGTGATCTCATGAGAGGCTCCAATCAAACAGATTAGTTTTATTTGTTATATGGTATAAGAAACATTCCTAATTATTGGTAACAGGAAAAAAATCTCTTGTTTTAAGGGTAATGATAGGTATAACAAATTAGAATGCTTAAAGAAAATTTGGGAGTAATTAAAAATATATCTCTTATTCTTTCTTCAAGATACGTGATTATTCCCTCTTGCAGTCCTTGATGATTTCTGTTTTGAGTTGTGGGTCTGTGGAGCATCACCAGCTGCGTGGGGGAGACGGGAGCCCAGCCCCCTCCGGGAAGCCCAGGACCTTGCACGTCCGCTACTCATCTCCTGTCTTGACAAAGGCACGTAAGAACCTCTGTGCCCTCTGGTCTCCAAAGGCCAGCTCTGCTGCAATTCAAACGCACCCCGCCTGGGATGACTGGGCTGTCCTTATTGCTGAAAAAGCCAGCAGACAAACTTGATTTTTTTCCGTTATTCCTATCAAATATTGCTACAATATCAGGTAATATGCAGTGTATTTAACACCCTGAAACACTAACCCCTTATAAGCAAGTAATCCAGGATATACGGCTTCCATAGCATGGTGTCCTGCTCAGTCTAAGCCCAGCTAAGTGTGGGAATCTATGCACATTTGCATCTTTCTAGACTTTTTCTCTAAGTACCAAAAGTGTAGAAACATAAGAACAAAGAGACTTGATGGTGAGGAACAAATACTCCATTGCACTGGTGTAAAGAAAACACTGTCTCATGACTTAGATCTAAATCTTTTATCCATCTTGAATTAATTTTTGAGAATGATGAGAGGTCGGGGCCTTGTTTCATTCTTCTGCATGTGGCTATCCAATTCTCCCAGCACCATTTATTGAATAGGGCTTCTTTTCCCCAATGTATGTTGCAAAGATGTGGAATCAACCCAAGTGCCTATCAATTCAAGAGTGGATTAATAAAATGTGGTATATGTATACCATTGAGTACTATACAGTCATAAAAAAGATAAATTAATACCTTTTGCAATAATTTGGATGGAACTGGAGACCATTCTCCAAAGTGAAGTATTGCAAGAATGGAAAAACAAATGTCACATGTGCTGTCTAATAAATTAGAACTAGCCAATGAGCACACAAGTACATGGAGGGAAGTAAAACTCAGTGGAGAGCAACCTGGGGTGGGGTGGGTACTAGGAACACTATCTGGGTGACAGGCCCACCTATAGCCAGGACTCAAGCATTACAAAAACGATCCATGTAACCTAAAACATTTGTACTCCCTTAATATTTTGAAATAAAAAAGAAGAGAAATGAAAAGAAAGAAAGAAAGAAAGAAAGAAAACACTGTTGCCGTAGCCATCAGCTTCTCTTTTAAACTCTCTTCTGCTTCTTGGGCACTAAGGACGCTGTGAATAGAAGCTATTAGGGCTCAGGCAGTGGGGCTCCCCAGAACAAGCACTGGAGGAGGGAGGCAGGCTGGAGTTTGCTTGCTTTCCCCCCTTTAGACCAAACACAGAGCCGGGTGCAATGCCTGGTTCCAGCCAGCCTTCTAACAGCAAGAAAGGGACGGAAATTGGAAGAAGCCGGGGCCAGGCCTTGTGAGGCCACCCACATCTCTCTGCCAGATTGAGACACACCCCAGCAGCTGTGCCCACCTCCTCTGTCACTCACACGGTCTTCTCAGGGGATTCTCCTGGTGCCAGCGCATACCCACATACTGCAGAACCCGTGAGACCCACTCCAGGGGGTGGCCTTTTCAGGTAGAGCAAGTGGTGACCATAGAAAGACTAGATCCCGTTTTAATGATCTGGTTCTTGTCTCTTATGCCCACAGAACATGTCATCCTTCTACATCCATCTCCACGTTGCTCTGGGACCCTGACTGCTCCTGCGGCGGAGGAATCAGCTACCCATATAAGTGGTACCTGTTTTCACAAGGACAAGGGTGGCTTGTATGAGAGCGCCAGGGTGGTTTCTCATCTTTTGTTATGCAAACTGTTGGTTTTCCAGGGCTAGATGTGCTTCCTTGGAGACCCAGCCTGTCTTCTGCTACAGAGTAGAACACTGGACAGCACGCTCCACTGGACCCTGCAGCTTTGGCAGAGAGACACACGGTTTTGGGGATGGGACGTGGCCACTCTCAATCCCTGAAGACCAGCAGATGTTGCCTCAGTGTGGTGGCACCTGCCACCGAGGCCAGATCCAGGGATCTAGTTGCTAACTCAGCAAACTTACATTTCTCTGCAAGCTTGTAGACATACGTTTCCTCCTTTTTTTCTTCCTCTTCGAGAATTGGCTTTATTAACAGCAAGAATTCAAGAGGTCCCCCCGGTCTCTCGGGCAACTTGAGCCCCCAACCGCCTTTCCCCATAAATGTCCCCTGCAGTCACCTGTTCCGTCCGGGCCTATTTTGTTGCTCCCTTCATTACACATCTCCCTCCACTGACTTCAGCAGCCTCTTCACCGAGGTGCAGGCCACAGTTTCTTTCTGAAGTCTCTGGGTGCATTTTCATACCCATAGCATCAAAGTCCCCACTTCTCCACACATTTGCCAGATACCTTCTTGGAGTCGATGGTCACACTTGGGACTGTAATGTTTGAGGACACAGGGGTGTGTTCTAAAAGCCACGGTTCAAATCCTCCTCTCTGGGATCTGGCCTTGCACCACCGGAAAAGAGCCATGTATTTTGATCCCTTGTGGCTTCCACCAAGAGCTGGGCACCTCTGCCAAATAGCCGACCCTCTCTCCCCCTCATTCCGAAGCCTGCGCCAGAGCTGCAGGGGCCGGCCAGGCCTGCCAGCAGACTTCATCACTGTCTGAGTACGCCCTGTCTTCTCACGTGAAGAAAAATCCCACTTTCTTTAGAAACTTGACATGTGAAGATGCTGGTCTATGGATGCTGGTTTCAAAACTTCTAACATCTTTTTTGGGATGTTTCCACAATTCACCACCTGACAAACTTGGACCACACTTGCTCATACATGCTGGCCTTTGTGTCTGATACATCTGGGACGCACTAATGGGTTCGCCCAGTGGTTCTAGAGGTAATTCCTGCGATTCCTTCTCACTTTGTGATGGTGCTCCAGCCTGTCACCTGCAGGCCTGGCCAGCCAGGGGGAGGGTGGCAGCTGGGCTGGGAGGTGTCTTGACTCTCCCTGTGACACCATCACTGGGTGAGTGGGGGCCAATCCGTGGGGAATTGCAGGGCAGCTCCATAAAGGTAACCCGGATTTCCGTGGGAGAAGAGAGACTCTGAGGAGATTGCAGAGCACTGTCCATAGTGCCTTCTGACTCCAGACAAGTCCCTACCTCACAAGGAGACCCCTTCCCTGGCCAGCCCCCATGTCCACCCAACTGCGATCCTTTGGTCCTTTTTGAGCAATGACTGAGTCCTCTCACCACCGAGGAGAGGAGCGCATCTCAAACATCTCCTCCTCACACCCTCGTTGGCTCCATCGCCTGTGCCCACAGTCTCCCGCCGCTCCGGTGCCTACCGCCATGTCAGCATCCAGCATGGCTTCCTGCAGGGAGACCCTGCTTAGCAGGCTCGCAGAGGCAGGGGTTCCCTGTATTGAACACTCCGCCATGCGTTATGTCATTTACTCCTCATAGCAGCCCTGAGAGGCAGTGAGACTATTACTCCCATTTTATAGAACAGAAAACTAACGCTTAGACAGGTGAATTTTCCCAACTATTGATGAAGGGAAGTGGGATGCAAGTCCTGGGTCGCTGCCTGCAAATCTGTTCCCTTAACAGCACGGCCGTGGGACAGGCTCCTCTGCCTTCAGGAGCCAGTCCCCCACCTCAGCCAGCCCTTCAGCCGGTGCTAACGCCACGGTCTTTGTCAGCATCTTCTGCCAACACTGCCACCCAGCCGCCTCTATAACCAATGCCAACAGCTCTTACAAGAGCAAAAAAGATTTCCCTTAAACCAGAGTGTCTCGACCTCAGCACTATTGGAATTTGGGGCCGGATAACTCTTTCTTGGGGGAGGGGCTGTCCTGGGCATTGTAGGATGTTTAGTAGCATCTCCAGCCCCGACCCTCTAGATCAGTAGCATCCCCCACCGTAGTTGTGACAAATAAAAATGTCCCCAGACATTGCCAAATTCCCTGGAGGGTGTCTGGGGGTGGGGGTAGTGTGTGTGGCAGAGTCACTTGGTTGAGAACACTGTCCTAAGGTCCTCATCCTATCAACTCTCTCCCTGCTTTCGAGCTAGGGCTCCTGAGAAACTTAGGTCTATGATGCAAAGTCTGTCCCCACTGTGGCACTTTGAAACACTACTCCTGCTGGGGCAGGCACCTCTCACCATCTGTCTTCGCCCATTCCAGCTGTCATAACCAAGTACCATAGACTAGGTGGCTTATAAACAACAGAAATTTATTTTCTCACAGTTCTGGAGGCTGGAAGTCCAAGATCAGGGTGTCGGGGTGGCCAAGTTCTGGTGAGGGCTCTCTTCTGGGCTGCAGACAGCTGTCTTCTTGCTGTGTCCTCACATGGCAGAAAGAGGCTGAGGGAGCTTTCTGTGGTCCCATCTATAAGGACACTAGTCCCGTTCATGAGGGTTCCACCCTCATAACCTAATCACCCCAAAGTCCCCATCTCCTAATACCATCCCCTTGGGAGTTAGAATTTCAGCACATGAATGGGGGGACACAATATTCAGACCATTGCAACATCACTGTCCCGTGTGCTCCGTGATGTACAGCCCCTTCCTGGGGAACTCAGATGGCCCCGGTAGAATTAGCTTAATCATATCAGTCAGGCTGCCTTTCGAGAGAGAGAGTCGCTGAACTCTTCACACCCTGTCCTCTGTCCTCATTAGCCATCCTCACCCTCCCGTCCCCTACCCCAGCCCTCTAGGAGGAAAATCCCTCCATCCTTCCTCAGAGGACAGCCTGACCCCAGAGCCTGCATTCCCAAATCCTGTGCCACCCGAGAGTGACGATGAGGTTCAAGTCTCACCTGGGTAAGCATGAGCCTCCACTGGAAGGGGCTGTGCAGAGACAAAGCCTGGACTCCCCCAAAGGTCCCGACCTGCGAGATTCACACAGATACCCCCAGAAATGCCAAGTGGAGGCACCTCTGTGGCCAATTGTCCGGGCTCTCTTTGGGGAGGTGAACGGGCCATCCATCATCGGTTGGCCGTGGCGCCGGCCGCTTGGTCTCCGTGCCGAGGCCTGTCTCTATCAACATCATCTAGTTTTTAGATTTTGCTAATTAAGAAAGGTTCCCACCAGCAACAGCAAAAATCCTCACCACCTCTTTCATTATCTCAGCTTTTCTTCCCCTTAATTACTATTGAGCTCCTGGCTGATTAAATTAGTTTTTGAGGTCCTTTCTGAAATCTTGGGGAAATTATCTAAAAATCATGAAATCAATTCCCTTACGCTGTTTTAATCCTTTATGCCGTAGGCTCAAAGAGGGACGGGCAGACAAGTGCAGGCCCTCTGAGGAGTGTGCAGCTCCACACTGCTTGCCAGCCTTCTAGGGCCTTTGTGGACCATCTGGGTCAATTTCCTTCCAAGTAAATGAAATGCAAATAAAAATTCCAGCAGTTTTTCAGCTGCCGGCTGCCCGCTGATTAGCATGACAGAGGCCGGGAGATGAGGCCTGACCCGGTGCACTTCCCCTCATCTCATTAAGTTGTAACTCCACCGCCGCTGCATTCATGCTGTTTATTGACGCTGAAAGGCGTCTTTATCCAAAACTAGCTAAATTCACATTCAGAGTTTTTACTTGGAAGTCTTGCCTGCTCCAGCCTCCACATGAAAGTGAACCTATTGTGGCTGGCTCATGCGTCCTGCTGATTCCGAAACAATCTGGAGCGTTCCCAAAAATGTTTATTTCACAAGTTTATATCCTCCCATCCTCCTCCCCAGCCGCAAAATGCACAGGGACTCTCCTCTCCACGCAGGAAGAGGCAGGGGTGCGTGTGAGAAGAATCCTAAAGTCAAGTTCTTAGGCATGCTGGGCAGGATTCAGGCCTGAATGACTGTAGGTCGGGTGCAACCTGCCGCAGCTCTCCGGGCCCGCCGAGCTTTCTTACCTGGGCACTGGCTCCTGGGAGGCCTCTGGCCAGGCACAGGCTGGTCCCCTGGGTCACATCTCCTTGATCTCCTTTCTTTAGAAAGCGTGTGAAGGGCGGTTTCCCTCTATCTGTGTCCGTTAACCTTACGAGAAAACAGCATGACAGCGGCCCTGATTTACTGTTGGGGTCCTCGCTGTTTACTGCTTTGTCTCGTGCTCTGTTTGCAGGCAGGGGATGATTCACTGGGGTTGGCAGGTCCCAGGACTGTGTGACCTTCCTCCCGTTTTCACCTAAGAGAATGCTTCACGGGAGACTAGAAGTATTTATCTTTGGAAATTGAGAGTGCAGGGAAAGGAGACGAGATTCCAGAGGAGGAAGTCATTATTATTGTGATTCTCTGTTGCCCCCAAATGAAACATGACAATCAAAACCCAATGCCTATGAGCCATTTGGGATTACAGCTGGGGGGAGAGCTTTGAAATCGAATTTAATGAATAATCTGGTTGATGAGTGACTTTTTTATATGAAAGTAAAGCCTGATGCTTTTTACAGATTCTGGTTAGCATTTAGCCCACCGGCTGTTCGTGGATTTGTACGTGGTAAAAGGGTTGGTGTCCTTCAGGTGCACACCTGAGATCTTTAGCAGTCCAGAAAGCATTTTTGAAACAAGTAAACATCGGTGGACCTATTACATGCTTTACCAGTCTACAAAACCATTTTAACCCTTTGCCCACAGGATCTATGCTGAGGATTATAATATTCCACATTTTTTATTAAATCATTTTCTACTTGGGTTTTCTTTCAGGGCTGGTTCCTTCTCATGGCCTAAATCAGCAGGTTGGTCGTTTTGCGGGTTGGCTTGGATTTTCCTGCTATTGGTGCAAACATTTCATTTCTGCTTGGTTGGCCAACAGGAGGGGTGTGTGGACCTAGGGCTGCCAGCGACGCCCATCCACAGCAACTGTGCAGAGCAGCATCAGCTTTGCTCAGCTTACCCAGCTACGGATGACCAGCACATGCCAGAAGGCTTGCAACTGTACAGGAGCAAAAGACAGCACCAGGGCATGACCTCGGTAGGACCTTCCTGTGGGCTGCAACGCAGGACCCTCGGGTCTGAGAGGCAAGCCCGCGTCTGATGGGTGACTGCAGAAATCTTGGTGGGGGTGGGTAACCCAAGTGAGCTTGCCTGGGTGGCCATCTGAGCTGACACTGCCTTTGAGAAACGAGCCAGGACCCACAGCATTAAAGGTGACATTTTATAAAGGTGCTATCTTACAATGAGTCATCTCCTCCATTCCTCATGACTCCAAAAGTTATATACAGACAGCTTCATTTCTCAGATCAGGAAACTGAGGCTCAGAGAACCACTGTGTTGCCTGAAGCCACGGAGCTGGAGCTAGGAGCAGGTGTCCCTGACCCTGGAGCCCGTACTCCCCACAATACGCTGTCCTGTCTTCTCCACACCACACCACGTGCCACATATTTCCCATCTCCAGTTCAGACATGGGCGCTTACGTGCCTCAAAGTAAAACCACAGACCGTGGGAGCGGCACACAGGACATTTAGCAACCCTGTGGGTATATCTCTTTGATGCTGCCTGCCACAGGCTGTTTGCACTGCCTGACAATATATCTGCCCAGCCAGGAAGCAGAGGTGTGATCACGAGAAGAGAGAATAAACGCCCTCAGTGCCTGTCTCCATCTCCATGGCTGTTGCTGCACCTCACTGGGGATGTGGCCTGAGCTGAGGTTTCTGGGGTACACTCAGAGCCGGGCCAGGGCTTTTCCCATCTTCCCTGCAAGCCAGGCTGTCCCAGGGACCCGGCAGGCCAGGCCACAGCTCTGCTGCCTCCTGCCCTCCTCTCACTATGCAAACCTGGGGGAGGTGATCACCACGCAGGCTGACTCCAAAGTGGCCACTTTCCCCACAGTGGATCAGGGAAAGTCCTCACTCACCATGTCCTTGACGATGAGAATCAATGTTGTCCCTGTTGTGATCATACGAAACAATAGTATATGAAATAATAAAGCCAGAATAGCGGCAGGCTGGCCCGACGCCAGGCACCGTATCAAACGCTTCACAACTGTCCCGGGTGTTAAACAAGTAGAAGATGTCATCGTTAGATCCAGCGGCACCGGCCCATGGTCTACCTTGCTTTGCAGTGCGGTCCACGGGTCAACAGCATCCGCATCGTCTAGGAGCTTGTTAGGAAAGCAGAATCTTGGCCCCACTTCAGTCTTACTAAATTTTGACCTGCACTGTAAGACTATTGCTATGTGGCTCATATGCACATTAAAGTTTGAGAAGCACGGGTACAGAGTTCTCTTTAATTCCAGGATAAAGGAAAGAGCATGATTTTTTTTTTCTCAAGATTTTTAACTCACATGGGACTATACATATGAGTTCTGAGCCAACTTGTACCTTCTTAAATTTATGTTTCCTTTGCACCTGGTAAAAAGAGTTTTTCAAAACACTTTTGAAAGCTTATTCCTTTCAGGCCTTTATGAGTGTTAAGAAGCTTTTACCCAACAACGTCAGTATCCTTGAATGCCTTCGGGGTGCACTGGGCGATTTATCTTGGGTCGTCTTCACAGCAGTCCTGGGAGCTGGGTACTACGGTTGCTGCTTCTCTGTTACAAGTAAAAAGCTAGGCTGAAAGGGACCTGACAGTGGCACTAGGTAAGTGGCACAGCTGGGATTGGAACCCAGGTCTCTCTGACTTCAAAGTCCTCACCCTCCCACTAGATACCAGGCTGACTCAGCGGCCAAGCCAAGCAAAGTAAATTTAAAATGGGTCCAAATCGTATATATTACTATTCTTTTATCTGGAAGGAAAGTGTTTTAAGGCCAAATAAAAACATTCCACGCATAATTGTGTCTTTATATCCCCTAACACACTATCTCATGGAAAGAGCAAGAAATGGGTTGTTTTCTTTTCGTTTTACCTATAATGCTATTCGGGTTGTTGCGTAAGGGATTTAGAGCGTAAGGAAATGGCGGGTTTAGATTCTAAAGGAAAACAACTCAGAAAGGAGACATAGTATCTCTGTGGCCGTAGTTAATTTGCCTGGCCGCCCTGGGGCAGGCTAGCGGAAAAGTGGTGTAATGACAATAAAAAAAAAAGACACTAATGCATAAATATGGGGGCTAGGGGAGAGGGTGGACCACTTCACCAAGGTCATCACCAGGGTCAGGCACTGCCCCATCCCGAAGCTTAGAAATGTCCCTTCCGTGGTAGAGGCCAAGCAAGAGAGAAAATGTGCCTAGCAACACGCAGCTTTGCTCTTTAAATAATAACAGAAAGGATGACTTTCCCCCACGCCTGTCGTGCTGTCCTCACGAACGCCTGCTGGGTTACGTACTGACTCTGCCTAGCCTTGTGAAGTGGAAGTAAATACTCACTCAGAACAATTCATCTTGATGATTTTTGGAAAGAACGTGGTTTCTGGGCTAGAATCGTGGAAGTTCCATAGGGAGTTTCCTGCATTCTCCCTTCACCAGGCCAGTGGGGATTCTCTTTCAAGCTGGGTAAGAGACATGTGGATCAAAATAAATAATCATATAAAATGAATGCATTGTAAGCAAATAAGTAACCCCTCAAAAATGTGTTTCTTTAGGGGGATGAGCAGGAAAGTATTGATCTTTCATGTAGACCCTGTTCAAATTCTACGAAGCAATCAAGAAGCATAATAATGTCACACTAACTTTTTAAAAGGTAATTTGATGGAGAGATGAGAAAAAGGTTGCTTCCTGGCATTTGCCGGGTCATGTGACAAGAATTTTCAGAGCAGAGGCTGATGTGGACGTTGTATCCAAGGAGATGTCAATTTATTCTTTCACAAAACACTTAAAGACCCTGATTTCACCATTTCGCTTAAATTCCAGGTTAGAAAGTTTCCCTTCTCTTTCTTCTCACTGTGCCCTACCCTCCACCCCATGCCAACCTCCCCTATGGGGTCCCCATGCCCTCTTGGTACTGCCTGGCCACCGGAAGGTCCTCAACACAGCAAAACTCCAAACTTGTCCTTCCACTAAGTACTTAGGCCCCAAAATATATTCTCCTCTCTTTTTCCTCACCCCACCCAAATTCAGCAGCAGTGTAAATCTCAGTTATGTGTTGAGGAGAAATCAGGCCTACTAAACTAATTCGCTCTAAGGTGTGAATGATTGATAGCCCCATAAATATCCCGTAGCTATTTGCATTTTAAAAGAGGATTTTATGCACCCTAGTGGATCTCTATTTGCATGCGTTTCAAGCTTGGGAAGAAGAGTTTTGTTTAGTTTTGTTTACCACATAAGCAACTTAGAACCTGTCATATAAAGGGTCAAATCTTTTCGTCATTTATAATAAGTTCACTGGTTGAGTTAAAACCACTGGACCCGCATTATTATTTTCATTGGGCCCTGCCTTGGGTAAAGCCCCTGATGGGACAAACACGTTCTCTGCACTTGATCCCTACAAATCTAGAGCTGGACCAAGAGGATCCTGTGTCCATCTTGCCTCCCGTCATCCTTGCCGGGACAGAAAGTCCCCCCCCCCATAACAAGCTCGGCTGCATTTAGATCACTGCTTGGGTGGCATTTAGCAAGATGAGATAAACTCTGATTTTTGTAATAATCTTCCTGCTCCCTACCTTCCCCCTGCTCCTATTAATATAATAGATTTTGCTATAGCCCCTTAACCTTCCAACTTGTAGATTCACTTCAACTTCCAGAATTCTGAGCTCTGGTCATAGGGAACAGAAAGAATCCCAGATGAGCTTCATTTTCAAGAACAGCAGGCATTTAGAGTGTGTTATCATGTACTGAACTTTTACTAACTGATAAGCACTTTGTTAAGAGTTTAACCTTTACATCAATCCTATTGAGGAAATATCATTCCCCTGTTTTACAGATAAGGAAAGCAAGACTCAGAGAAGTTAAGCAACTTACCCAAGGTTCCACAGCTAGTATAGCAGAGCCAAGATTCAAATCCACATCAGTCTAACTCCTGAGTCCCAATTGTTAGCTAATATGTTGCAGTATATGTAGTAACAGGAATGTCATGATCTTAGAGTCACTTCACAGTGACTCTTGGCCAACCTTAAGGGATTTTCATGCAAGTAATAAATTCTGGCCTGGAAAAAGCCACCTTGAGCGACACCATTCATCTCTTATTCCTTTCTTTAACCTACGGGACACTGCTGCAAGTTAAAGTGGCAATTTTCGGTGTTGTGTATTACAAGATGCTGGCATTAGGGCGATGTTGCCATGCTGGTTCACTAACCTCACGGTCACAGTGAAATCTCTACGCAAGTCTGTGCCACTTCACATGAACCTCATTTTTAATGTGACATTGCAAATTGAATAAGATGGAAAGTATACGAAAGGTTTGACTTTTTACTGGAATTCAGAGATGATTCTTTTCATAAGTTCAGGATCTTTCGAGGTGCTCATAACCCTGCCTTATATTTATATTTTTTATAAACTTGTATTTTGTCAAGTCTTCTCTAAATAGACAAGCTATTTGCTAGTTTCTTCAGTCTAATTCTGGACTTTAAACCGTAACAACATAAAGTGCTAGAATGGGATTCATGAAGACAAAAACAGAAACTAAGTCAGGGATAGAGACTGAAAGTTTTGAAGAAAAGGTTCCCTGAAAGGAATGCTGCCCGTGACGCGTCTTCCCACGTGTGGCACAGATCCAGCCCCTGAGCCATCCTCTCTCTGTTTAAAACAACATCCCATCTCTGCGGGAGTTGAGGGCAGCCTGTGATACAGTGACAAGGACACTGTTTCTTGAAGAACACACTCCCCTGCCAGACTGCCCAGCTTCATTGATTCATTCACATTTTATCTGTCGCCTACAAAGTGTGAGATTCTGTGTCAGGTGTGGGATTCGACTGTGAAGAAGACAGACTCGTCCCTGCCCTTGTGCAGGTTCCGTTCCAGGTGAGGGGCAGAGGGGATTAACCAAGCTGGCCACTGAGACTCTTATCTCCAAAAAATAAAATAAAATAAAATAAATAAGTCTGACAAGAGACGATAGCCACTGCACTCTGTAAGGGAAACAGTTTCCTTGAAATTAGTACAGATAAGTCACCAAGCAAACAGACAAACAAACAAACAAACAACCTCAGCAATAGCAGCAACCCTGGGGGTGGGGAGAGGTAGAATCTGAATCTAGATTTGCTCCAAAATATTATCCAAATATCTACTTTTCAACAAAAAATTATAAGATATGCAAATAAACAGGAAAATGAGACCTGTACTTAACAGGGAAAAAAATAGTCAACACATACTGTCTCTGAGGGGGTTCACATGTTGAACTTAACAAAAACTTCAAAGTAACTGTTATGAGTATGTTCAAAGAACTAATGGAAATCATGTTTAAAGAATTAAAGGAAAATATGATGACGATAACTCGTCAGACAGAATATCAATGTAGAGCTAGAACTTATATAAAAAAGAAACAAGTGGAAAATCTGGATTTGAAAAGTGAAATAACTGAAACTGGAAAATGAAAGTCTCAGCAGTAAATCTGAGATGGCAGAAGAAGTAGGGAAAGATCAATAGAAATTATCCAAACTGAAAAACAGAATAAAGAAAAATGAACAGAGCCTCAGAGACCTGTGGGGCACCATTACGCACAACAACATTTGCATAGAGTCCCTGAAGGAGAGAATAGAGAGAAAAGGGCAAAGATGTTTTTGAAGAAATGATGGCTAAAACTTTCTAAATTTGATGAAAAACACCAATCTGCCCATTCAAGAAGTTTAAGAAACATTATTATGACATGTGAGCTCCTCTCAGAGCTAAGCCATGTAGTAGATCATAACTACTTTTCCTTTCTGCACAACTTTTCTTTTTCTGGTGTTAGCAATGTTCTTTTTTCCCTTTGTCTAGAATATTCTATGTACTTATTATTAACTCAACCCCAAACTCTCCACCACCCCTTGTTTAAATCTGTTGTCAAGATGTTCAGTTGCCTAAGTGGCTTACAAATTTCATTTTGAAAAACTGTTGTACCTGCTGTGCTCCAATTTGAAGTGGCTGCTCTGCAGGACTGGTGCATAGCTCTTCAAATTATTTTCATGACCATGGTGGAGAATATCCCTTCTTCCATCACTGCCAGAGACTGGCTCAAGTGTTCCAAAGACGAATAAAAGAAGCCATAAGTGAAACCCAACAGCTCTTGTCAAATAATACTACAGCCTTAGTCCTTGCCCTAAATTTTGTGGGAGTTACTCCTATGGGGTATCTCTGGAGGGAGGGGCCAACAGGAGGATATATCAAATGATGAGTTAGGACAAACCATTTCTTAAAAACGTGTCTGGAAATGTCACCACCTCTAAGTCAAAGACAACCTGGAAGTTAAGTATCAGGTAAATCGGTATCTCGGAATCTTGAAATTGCTGTTGTGACATTGCCCTTAAATAACACAACACAGTTAATAGCTAGTGGAGGTGTTTGTTTTGGAAGCTTCCTCCCAGCTTTCTCTAGGTTAGAAAGATCCATGTCTTATCATAAGAGAATGAAAAGAACATGTTTAGAGTCAGGTAGATTTGGGCTCAAATTCCAGCCCTACCACTTATTAGCTCAGTAGCCTTGCAAAAATTATGTAGTCCCTTGGAAGTCACTTAAATTCTAGGCACAACAACTCCCTCATTGGGCTACTATTTGTAATCAGCTTTCTGCAAATGTAATTGCCCTGCAATAAACTGCACAAATTTCAAATGTACAATTTGATGAGTTCTGACATATGCATACACGGATGAAATCCACCACTACAATCGGGATAGTAAGTGTATCCATCACCCCCAGAAGTTTCCTTGTGCCCCTTTGAGTTCCCTACACGTATCTGCCCCTGGCCCCGGCCCTCTGCATCCCCATTCCCACTGAACCATTTTCTGTTACTATAGGTTAGTTTACATTTTCTAGAGATTTATATGAGTGGACTCACGTGGTATATGTACTGTTTTTTGTCTGGTTGCTTTCCCTCAGCATTATGCATATTGTTAGGTGAATCAGCAGCTCATTCCTTTTCCTTGCTGAACAGTGTGGAATATACTACGGTGTTTATGCATTCACCTGTTGATGAACATTGGGTTGTTTCCACTTTGGGACTATTAAAGCAAAGCCACTGTGAACATTTGTACCTAAGTCTTTGTATGAGCATATGCTTTTATTTCCCTTTAGTAAATACTGAGGAGTGGAATCGCTGAATTATAGGGTGTGCATATATTTAGCTTTTTAAGAAACTGCCAAATTGTTTTCAGAGCTATTGTACCAGTTTGCATTTCTACAGTAGTGTATGAGGGGTCTAGATGCTCTACATCTTCTCCAATACTTAGTATGGTCTTTGTATTTAATTTTAATCCTTCTAAAAGGTGTGTAGCAGTATCTAATTGTGGTTTTAACTTGTGTTTCCCTAACGACTAATCAAATTAAACATGTTTTCATGGGCTGTTTGTGTTTGGTGAAGTGTCTCTTCATATTGTTTGTTAATTTTTTAAATTGAGTTGTTTTCTTTTTTTCTTTTTTAAGATTGAATCTCGCTCTTTCGCCCCAGCTACAGTGCCCTGGAGTCATCATAGCTCACAGCAACCTCAAACTCCTGGGCTCAAGCGATCCTCCCGCCTCAACCTCTTGAGTAGCTGGGACTATAGGCACCCACCACCACACCCAGCTAATTTTTCTATTTTTTGTAGAAACGGGGTCTTGCTCTTGCTCAGGCTTGACTTGAACTCCTGATCTCAAGCAATCCTCCCACCTCAGCCTCCCAAAATGCTAGGATTACAGGCATGAGCCACCGTGCCTGGACAATTTGATTTCTTATTATTGAGATTTGAGGGTTCTTTATATGGTCTGATACAAATTCCTTATCTTTATATATACTTTGCAAATATTTTCTCTTGTGGCTTGTCTTTTCAGTCTCTTAACAGTGTCTTTCAAAGAGCAGTAGTTTTTAATTTTGGTAAAGTCCAATTTATCATTTTTTTAGTGGATCATGTTTTCAGTGTTATATCCATGAAATTTAGCCCTAATCCAAGGCTACCAATATTTCCCCCATTTATCCAAGAAGTTTAAAAATTTTAGATTTTACCTTTAAGCCTCTCATCCCTCTTGAGTCAATATTAGTGCACAATGCAAAGTACGAATTGAAGTTTGTATCTTACATATAGATATACAATTGCTGCACCACTGATTGAAAGGACTATTCTTTTTCCATTGAATTGCCTTTGCAGCTTTGTCAAAACTCAGTTGTCCACATAGACATGATCTAATTCTGACTCTCTATTCTGTTTTGTTCATCTGTTTATCTACCTTGATGCCATCACTACACTGTGCTGATTATTGTTCCTTTTCAAATCTTAAAGTCAGGTAGCGTTAGCCTACCAACTTTGTTCTTCTTTTTCAAAGTTATTTTGACTATTTTAGTTCTTTTACATTTCCACATAAATTTTAGAATCATATTGTCAATTTCTACAAAGAAAGCCTGCTGGAATTTTGATTGGGGTTGGATTAAATTTATAATTTGGAGAAAATTCATATTTTAACAATACTGAGTTTTCTGACCAGAGTAAGGAATATCTCTCCATTTATTTAGATAGTTTTCAGTATAAGTATATCATAAATTTTTATCCCATCATAAAGGGATAATTTTTAAAATTTTGATTTTTAATTATTCATGCTACTAGATAGAAACAATTGATTTGTGTGTATTGATCTTACATGCTGCAAACTTGTAAATTCATTTATTTCTAGTATTAAATAGTTTGGAGACTCCATCAGATTTTCTATATAGACAATCATATTATTATGAAAAGACAATTTTAATTCTTCCTTTCCAAGATGGATGCCTTTTGTTTCTTTTATCTGCCTTATTGCACTGTCTAGAACCTCCAGTAAAATGCTGAGTGGAACACGCCTGCTTTGTTCCTGATCTTCGGGCAAAAGCATTCAGCCCTTCATCATTAAGTATGGCAATGTCTGTGGAATTTATGCAGATGCCCTTCACAGGTTGAGGAAGTTCCCTGCTATTGGTGCTAAGGTTTCTTGTCATTATCATTTAGAAGGGAAGTTGAGTTTTGCCACATGCTTCTTTTGCATCCATTGAGGGGATCATGTGGTTTTTCCCAAGTTTGTTAATATTGTGAGGTAGTTAGTTGATTTTCTTATGTTAAGCCAACCTTTCATTCCTGGCTAAACCACAGGAGGTTAAAAATGTATAACCTTTTTGATATATGGTTAAATTTGATACGTCAAAAAATATATAAAGTTTTTTTGCATATAGTTTTCTTGTAATGTCTTTGTCTGGTTTTAGTATCACTGTAATCTGGCGTCACAGAACGTTGGGAAGAATTTCTTCCTCTTCAATTTCTTGGAAGAGTTTATATAGAATTGGTAATCTCTTTTCCTTAATACTTGGTGGAATTTGCCAGCGAAGCCATCTGGGCCTGGGGTTTTCTTTGAAGGAAAATTTTTAAATACAAACCCAATGGCTTTAGTAGATATAAACATATACAGGTTGAATGAGCTTTGGCAGTTTGTATCTTTCCAGGAACTTGACAACATCTAATTTGTCAAATTTATAGGCATAAGGTTTTTCATAACATTCCCTTATTATCTTTTTAATATTTGCAGAACCTGTAGTGATGTCACCTATGTGACAATATATATTATAATATATTATTAAATTGTAATATTTGTAATTGTAATTTATGTCTTCTCTTTTTCTCTGATCAATCTGGCAGAGGTTTCAATTTTATTGATCTCAAAAAAAACTTCTGGTTTCATTCATTTTCTGTATTGTTTTTGTGTTTTCTATTTCACTGCTTTCCATTCTCATCTTTGTTATTTCCTTTATTCTGCTTACTTTAGATTTAATTTGTTCATCTTTTTTCTAATTTCTTAAGACGAAAGCTGAGGTTATTGACTGGAGACCTCTCTTCTTTTCCAATACACGTGTTTAGTGTGGTATATTTCTCCTCAAGTCCTGCTTTAGCAGTATCTAACAAATTCTTTTATATTGAACTTTCATTTTTATTCTGTTTAAAAATGCATTCTAACAGCGTTGCACTCTCTTCTCGACGGCTGCATGTAGGAGCTCAGGTGGCCCTCGTGGCTGGCCCTGAGCTCTGCAGTCCTGCAAAGGACACTATCAATATGACTTCCTACTGTTGGACATCTATGGAGCATTTACTCTGTGTCAGTCACTGCCCAAGAATCTCGTAAGCATCGTCTCATTTTATCAGTCAGTAGATATTGATTGAGAGCCTGTTCGTGCCAGGCACTGGCATTCAATCCTCATGACAACCCGGTGAGGTAAAAATAAAAATGGTTACTCCCATTTTACCGACCATGAAACTGAGGCAGCCTGGAGAGAGGTTAACTGATTTGCACAATGTCTCACAGCCAGTAGGTGGCAGAGCTGTGATTCAAACAATGTCTGTCTCTAAGGCAGTGCTGTCTGTCCCCTCTCACGGAGTCTTTGGGGAAAGATTTCATAGGCTTGTCCCCAAGGCAAGCTGCTCCATCTGCCAGGGATGAGGCCAGGAGTCAGGGAGGAGAGGATAGCAAGGCAGATCCTAATGCCACTTTGACCTGGCAAATTGCTTCCCAAAAAACATCAGAGAATTTTTATTTGACCAACAAGATTGGTATTGTTTCTCCCTATGATTGCCCACATCATCCACTTTCCAAACTTCCTTTCTTTTTCTGGTCTTGGTGTCACCTGGCTGAGAGTATTGCCCAATATTCTTGCAAACCTCAGGCCCAGCCACATGCAGGGTCTACCTCTTCCAGTCCGTGAACAAACCTAAACCAGTGCCAGTGGCCCGTGGCATCTGGAGATGACTTTGCTGCTCTCTCTGTAACTGGTGAGCCCCTGGGAGCACGCGGGAGGTGGGGAGGACCCAAGACCCTGTTGTCTGCACCTCTCCTCCCACTTCTCACCTTGGTCTGCTCAGTCCTTAGGACCAGGTTTCTGCCTTGCTTCCTGGGTACAGTCAAACATCTCTGCTGGTACTGGAGGCCTGACGTGAGCCCACCTATTTGGCTAAGTCCTGCCCCCTTCCAACCCACCCCCTCCACCATGTCCCCAGCTACTGGTAGGAATCTTGCTCCAAGTCTGATGGACCTGTTGGAATCATCATCTTTCCACCCACCCAACTTATTCTCCACCTGCCTCTCTTTCCAAAATGTTTGGAACAAAGGAATAAGGTTGCCATAGAGGTAAACTATGCAATGAAAACAAGGTAGATGCAAACAGAGACCTGGAACCTTCAGCAATCCCAGGCCTGCAGAACCCACGCTAACGTGACTGAAAGTGAACATTAGCTAAAGAAAGAAAAGGCCAATGAGAAGACAGGTGGGTCTACAGTGGAAGCTTGGAAAAAGAAAAGTCCCAAGACAAATATTGGCAATGCCCATCCAATCTCTGTCTGGGAATAGGGCAATTTGATCAAGAACTTAATCCAGCCATCGTCTTATGGGGAAGAGGCTGCATCTGTCCATCTCAGCCTAATACCATTATTTAGCCCAACTAACCAACTCCCTGTGCTCCAATTCCAAGCTTACTAATATTGTCATATTAACTCCAACAAATCTACCTTTTTCATAGTTCATCTAATGTGAAACCATGTGTTGATCTGGTCAACTGGACCACTCCATTTTCATTGTAAATTAGTAAGCAGATATTCTAGTTTTATGCATGAGCCTATTGTAATGAGTTAGAACACCCAAGTTTGAGTAACTCCCAAAGCAAATAAAGTTTCTGCTCCTGCAAGGCAGAGGACCAGCCATATCCTGGTCATTGGCAGACTTACCTTGGTGACGATCACCTTGTGGATGCCAGTCAGCCTCCCCATCTGTGACCTCATACCACTTCCACTCACAAGCCTGGACCCCTTTGGAGACCACTGGCAGTTGGGTCCAGCCCAGCAGGTTCCCCTGGGCCGTGGTGACTTGGACCTCTGGCCACCTTGAAATGGATTTGCCTGTGTGTCTCAGGAGGTCTGAGGCTGATGCAGGGGTCACCGACCAGAGCAAGGTGTGCCCACTGACCCCAGACAGGGTGCTCTCTGGGCCCTGGTGCAGCTGCCAGGAGCCCCTGCGCAGGCCCAGCCTTCAGGCTCCTTGTCAGGGGTCCCATCACGAGTTTTGAACAGTCCCTCATGGAACAATATTACTCGTGGTACCACATGATGCTTCAGAGATTCTGTTTACTAAGCATTTTCACATCCTTTCAATTGACTTTTGTACCTATCCCGTGTGAAAACGTGGGTATATTTAGCTTTGCTTTGTAGTTGCGAACACTTAGGCTTAGAGAAGGTAAATGACTTGCTCAAGGTCACTCTGGTAGTGAGTGTCAGGACATGCTCCTGACCACAGATCTGAACAACCACAAGCCCAAGGCTTCTTCACCACACCCGAGCAGCTGCTCACACCAGACGGCCCATGAGAAGGTGTCAGAGTACCAACGGGTCAGCGCAGCGGCCTGGCAGCCCCTCAAAACAGACTACAGACACATGTGGCCGCTGCGGATGCAACAGGGTCCCAGCTCTGCTCCGTGCTGATGCGGGAGACTTCGGACTTGCTTCTTTCCCACCCGCACAGGCACTCCTGTGAACAGATTGCTCCAAGATTTCCTTTAGACAGCATTTTGCATTCAATAAGAGCTTCCTTGGGCTTCATTTCACTTGAGTGTCTGGGGCACCTGTGTGCGTCAAGACCTGACTATAACAATGCTTCCAACAAGCGGAGTGATGATCGCTGATTCCACCCGACCCAAGGGGAGAACAAAGGCAGATGGCCAGGAACGTGGCAAGGCAGCTTTCCAATCCTCCTTAACACGCTCACATCCGTAAACACACGAGCGCCTTTCCCGCTACCGGGCTCTTCCCTCGCTCAGGCCTGCCGCCCCTCCTGCGTCTCCTAAACCCCCCACCTCGTCTCCTAAACCCCCCACCTCTGTCACCCTCTACCCTCAGCACGCCCCACCCCTGGCACCCTCCACCTCCGTCACCCTCCACCCTCAGCACCCTCCACCCCCGGCACCCTCCACCTCCGTCACCCTCCACCCCCGGCACCCCGACCTGGATGTCCTTGTGGGACAGGATGGGCCCTGAGAGATTTCTCTGGTAATTTGCAATTAGCAAACAGCTTTCACCTGCTAAAATAGGCAACTGTTAAAAGTCACCTGTTGTGGCTTTGTGAGTGTCACGACAGTGCTGGAAGAGGCAGCTGTGACTGTGCTCGTTTGCAGAGAACACTGAGGCTGGAGAACGCTGAGAAGCAGAGACGGGGCCTGGATTCTGGGAAGGAGGAGAAAGGACATAAAGTCAGAATTCTGGGAAGGGAAAAGAGGAGAAGAGAAGAGCATCCACTTACGGGGACAGTGGTCCCTTTGTCCCCGCACAGCCACCGTGCTGTGACTAAAAGGAGAAGGGGGCACGAGCATTGCAGAGCCTGTGACCGAAGGAGACATGCAGTCTGTGGTGGCGGGAAGGCAGTGAGCGCTCACCGCGTGCTGCCCACACCAGGGCTCTGTTCCAGGCCGTTTCCCTATGTTTTGGGAACATAGTCCTACCAGGTGAGTTTATGATTTCCATCTTGCAGATGAGGAAACCAAGGCTCAGAGAAATTGCTCAGGGCTACATAGGCAAGCGCTGGGAAAACCCAGATCTACCTGTCTCCCAGGAGTGCAGGCTCCACACCCCCTGCCCGAGGTG
The DNA here is from genome assembly GCA_028533085.1 of Varecia variegata. Classification (NCBI taxonomy): domain Eukaryota; kingdom Metazoa; phylum Chordata; class Mammalia; order Primates; family Lemuridae; genus Varecia; species Varecia variegata. The sequence continues at coordinate 6,192,705 of CM052445.1, forward strand.
CCTCTCCCGCTGCCCCCCCCCAGAACCCCCTTCTCAGTGATCAAGTCTCAGCTCAAGAATCACCTCTCTTGATAAGCTCCCCAGTCCTCTTTTGGCCCCCACTGTCCCATATGGGGACTTCCTGCCTTTCTTTCCTATACGTATGTGAGGCTCGGTGTGGTACGGATGGCGTCCTACTCATCCCTGCCTTACCTCAGCTTCTAGTGCAGTGCCCAGTGTGTGGCTGTCAAATGAGTGAACGAATGAGGAATGCAATGGTGTGTGAATCTGAGCCTTCTGGCCCCGGTCCTTGTCCTGGTCCGTAGTCCTCCCAACCCCCTCTCTTCCCAATGAGTCTTATGCACCTGCACCTGGCAGTCCCTTGGAGGTGGCACCTGCCTCTTTATGGCTCCTGAAGCTGAGGGCCACCCCCACCCCCACTCCACCCCGGATGACTACAGTCTTGGATGAGCAGGACTTAGATGGTCTAGCCTAGAGGCGAGCAAATATTTGGTCCTCCCAAGGGCAGCCTCATGCTTGCAACTTCAAATTCCCTCTTTTGAGGGGCTCAGCGGGGGCTGGGGGGCACCAGAGGACGTAGAAGTGAAAGCACTCAAGCTGTATTTCCAGCTGCCTGAGATGGGTCTCCAGCTGCCTTGGAGGCATCTCCACAAAAGGGAAGCAGCTGTATCTTCCCCTTCATTCAGTCAAGAGCTTTACCAAATCCCCTCAGCGTTCCCTGCATGGGTCTAGAACCACCCCTCTGCATTCCTGCTGCCTCACTGAGGGGCAGCTCCTCATGGAGACTTGGAGCCAGAGAGACCTGCATGCAAATCCCAGCCGTGCCATTTTCTAGCAAGTGACCCTGGGCAGGCAGACCTCCCTGAGCCCCTGTGCTCTCACCTGCACAAGGAGATAAAGCTGCCTCCCTCTGGATCCTAGTCTGTTTTGTGCTGCTGGAACAGAACACCACAGACTGGGAAATTTACAGTGGACACAAATGTATCTGCTCATGGTTCTGGAGGCTGGGAAGTCCCAAGACTGCAGGGCCAGCATCTGAAAGAGGGCCTTCTTGATGGGACGTAGCATGTGGAAGGCACCACTTAGGAAAGAGAGAGAGAGAGGTGGTGGGACCCAAATTCATCTTCTTAAACTCACTCCTGCAATAACGGCATTGATCCATTGGTGAGGGCAGTGCCCCATGACCCAAACACCTCCCATTGGGCCCCACCTCCCAACACCTTCCTAGGGGACATCCAGTTTCCAACACATGAACTTTGGGGGACACATTCAGACCATAGAACTCTGCAAGGGGCAATCTTTGCATTTAAAAATCTACTTGAACAAGGTGCCTTGATGGCCCACCTCCTGGGGGACTTGGCCCTCACTACACTGGAGGGAAGCATGGGCGGAGGGCCCTGTACGCCTATCCCAAATGTGGCAGAGTAAGCATTTACAATGTGACAGTCTCCCTCGGTCTGAGGTGATTCCTATGGTCCCGAGTACAGCTGGGGTGAATCAGGCAACCCCTCATGGTTTTAAATTTTTCACAATGGTGGTTTTTCCCAGCGACATTGAACAGGATCCACTTTCCCACCAGTGCCCTGGGCGGGCAGCATCCCTGTCTTCCCGCAATGACTTTTCCTCAGTGCCCAGAGCAGGAAGCATCAGAACACAGAGCAGGTTCAGCCTGGATCTGAACGTCCCTCCGACTGCCTGGATGAAGGGGTGGCCCCCACCGTTCAGCGAGCTCTGGCGTGGTGGCCTGTGCTCACCCAACGCAGCCTGTCAATGGCAGCTTCCAGTTCTGCCTATCACAGCAACAGCGCCGGGTTTTCCAGAGAGCTGCAGAGTGGCTGTTGAGAAAACTCAGCCCCCAGCAGGCGCAGCATTCATCGCAGCCCAGACCTTCAGTCTGGAGCTCCATCCATCACTGCCTCCTGCCATGCGAGGCTCCAAAACCTGAGCTCCAGGCCTGGCATTTCCCGGAGTCACACGGATGGCTGTCAGCAGGTCCCTTTGTCTAGGGGCCTTTGCAGGAAATGCGCCTCATTCTGATACTTCGTTCCCAAACAGAAGTCTAGACTAGGGGGAAAGACTCCAAATCTCCATTGATTGTGCCTAATGGAGGGAGGTTAATTTGTGGTCTTTGCCCTCAGCTATTACTAAAGAAATAGAGATGGTTCATTTTCATATTTGTGACAGATGCCAAAATAAAATGTTGGCTCTTTCCTTTTTCTTTTAAAGATATATGACTGTTGGGTCTTAATCAGAATGGCTGGTTAGAACGTGTGAGACTAATTAGTGCTCACTGATGTATTTAGTTCATAATCAGAAGCACCAGCCTAAAAACCTCCATAGGAAAAGAAAAAGTTATCTCAAGGTAAAAAAGACCCTGCTCTGAAAAATCCCTGAGAATTATAGATGCAAAAAGGCAAATCATCCTTCAGAAAATGTTTTTTAAAAATGCAGACTCACTATTCTGGGAAAGATTTTATCCTAAATACGGTTTTATTCCTTCATCAAGAAGTTGATTAAAGTAAACGCTGGCTAACTAAAATGAATGAAAGGTCTCTGTGGACACCTGGTTTTTGATGAGTTGGTCGCTGGGATTGAGTTGAAAACATCACAGTATGAAACAGCCTTGTGTGGATGAACCTTTGGAAGGAAAAAGGAGGAAAGACAGCATCGAGCACGGCGGGGGCATTTTGTGGGGAGAGGAGGAGGACTGTGGTGGAGGTGGGCTGCAGGTTCCCCAGAGATCTTGAAGGGTGTTGGATGTGCACGGTTCCTGGGATGGGGTGGACAGACAAGCTTTGCAACCAAGTATTAAAGGACAGTGTGGGCCTGCAGGTGGCAGGTCTTGAGTCAACCTCACGTAAAACCCACCCTACAATCCCCATCACCCCCGATCGCAGTTTCCATTCTAGAGGTGCCCCACATGCTCTTGTGTGTGGTCGCTGCTGTCAGTACTGGCGGCACCCTTGTTTGGCTGACTCAACCTCCAGCTCCAATTCCATTTCCCCAGCTCCCTTCCAGCAAGGGTGGCGTGTGGCAGAAATCTAGGAGGTAGAGCTCCAGTTTTGTCTGTTCTTTGAGAACCGCTTTCCAATAGGCAAGTTTTAAACTGTTTCACACCAGGGAGGAAAAGACTTGTATCTAGCCACTAATGCTATTTACAGAGTCTCAGGCAGGATGATTTTGTACCCGTTTATGTCACTTTATACTTTAGAAAGAATAAGTACCCTCCCCACAAAACCTCCGCCGAACTCCAGCACATCTCAATGTATGCATTGATGACTAGGACGAATACATTTTCTTCCACATTTATGGCGTTAAATCTCTAGCCCTTATTTTTAACCCAGCGCTATTTCTGAATCAATTTCTATGGTGAGAGAATACCTGGGCATTTAAATCCATCAAAAAGGAGTAAATGAGCATTTCAGATACATCTATCAAGAAGAAATGCCCCTTCTCCCCCATCATTGTGGGGCTTTGTCAGTCGCCTGTCAGATGAATGTCCGTGTAAGTGTTTATTAATCACTCCTGCACTCGCTGATGGGCCTGAACACTTTGCTCCTCTGCGTCTCTGACACGCACCAAGTATGCAATGGGTTCTTCTATCTGTCTCTTGAGCACAGTTGCTTACTTTGTTAAAGTTAATTTCCACTCATTTCTGGCTTTGATGGGAAGATTCCTTTATCAATTCAATTCATGTGTGTTGTCTGCAATCAAGGCAATATTGTCTGCTAATGCGAGGTACATTCGATGCTCTCTCTCCATTTTATGCTAACGCCTTTCTTCTGCTGGTCCTGCTGGAGAATCTGGGGAGAGGCCGTCTCCCCGGCTCCTGTGACTGACGGAGCCAGCAGCCATTTTCCCCTCTCAGAATTCCCTGGCTGGAGGAATGATGACTGCTCTTTTTCCCAGGAATCATCTGGGTTGAAAAAGAAGTCAGTGGAAAAAAGAAGGTTATGGGGACATGTAGTGGCAATTTGGTATTCCCACCACTACCCGCAGGAGCCAGTCTTATTCTGAAATTCAACACCCTTTACACTAGGCCCTTACAAGGGCTCTTTGTCTACTCTTCCTTCACTATCCCTCTATCCCCACAAAATTCCCATTATATCCCCAACACAGACTTCTGTGCATCTTCTACCACTGTCCTTTTCAACTTCTCTCTCTTCCCCACCTCATCCATGCATCTGTACCCCATAACCAAGTTCTACCCTTCCTGAAGATCCAATTCAAGCTTCCCTCCTCAGAGAGGCATTTCCTCCCTGCCTCTGGGCAGTGAGAGCTCGTCTCTGATGCCTCTGGAAATAAGACTGTGCTGGCACGTGCTGCCTTGTGCCACACTGTGACGGCAGCAGGACAAGACAGAGCTGGGCAGTAGAGCCAGGCAGACTCAAGGCTGAGTAGGGCTCACAAACAGACCTCTATGGCTATGGGCAGTCACTAAATCTCTGTAGACATTTCTTCATAACTAAAATGCATGAAATAATATCTATCATGTGGCACTGCTGTCAGTATTCACAATAACTCTTGTAACCTAGTTATCACAGTTCTCAGATGATGTGTGAACCCAATAAGTGGTAGCCATTGTTATGAATCCCAACTAGACAGCAAGTCCCTGGAGGGAGCTGGGTGGGGATGATGCTTTTCTGTACTACAGAGGATGGAAAGTTAAACCTATATGTCTCAGACTCCCTTGCAGCTAAGGTTCAGGTTATACATAAAGTTCCAATAATTAGATGTATTTGTACAATATCTGGAAGACAGAAGAGAGGGAATATATGGCAAGAACTATGAAGGGCCAGGCACAATGGCTTACATCTATAATCCAAGCACTTTGGGAGGCTCAGGTGGGAGGATCGCTTAAGCCCAGGAATGCAAGGTTGCAGCGAGCTGTGATTGTGCCTCTGCATTAAAGCCTGAGTGACAGAGTGAGAATCTGTCTCTAAAAAAAAAAAAAAAGAAAAAGAACTGTGAAGGATCTGAGGTTTTACTCTACCTTTAAGCTAACAATTAGTCAACCATAGCACCATAGATGCTGGTAGAAGACACAAGACTCCTGGGTCAGAAACAAAGAATTTTACTACTGATGGCAATAGCAATAGCTAGAATATCAGAATTTTCTTATGCTGGCTCCTCAAGCCCCAATTCCCACAGGGCAACATGAACAGGGCCAGGTGGCACCTGCAAACATACTGGGTTGTGTTAAAAGAGAGGAACCCTAAGTGTAGAGAAACCAAATATTTTATACTGGACAATAGGCATGCCTGCCCTTCACTCTGGAGGGAGACACTATCTCTATTTCTATATCCAAGGATGTTTGCTACACAAGCTCATTCTTGAAAAGATGGTCTAGAACAAAGGCAGTCATTTGCCTTTACAAGATGTGAAAAGCACAACAGACCCATGGAAAACTGTCTCCCAACAAGACAATCTTCCTGCTGCCAGCTGTTGCTTTTGGCAAGGATGGTCATGGAGATTAGGGGTTTTCTACAGTAGCATTCCAGACTCTAATCACTAGCTTCATGGTGTCAAAGGAAATCATAGAAACTCAAATGCCTAATCCCAGAGCAGAGCTATGACAGTGTGATTTTTGAGGTCAACTGTTCCTGTGGCAGCCTCCTGACTCCCCTCTCTCTTGATTTGGCAGGTGAGCCAGCTGTTACTGAGTCAGGTCTGCTGACCCATCTGGAGTGGGTTCTCTTTCCTATGTGGACAACTATAAGGAGAGACTAAACTTTATCATTGTCCAAAGCTCCAGTGCTTTCCACTATAAACTTCTGATGGTGATGATGATATAGCAAAAGAGAAAAAAGAATGAAGAAAGGACGAGTAAAACAGGAAAAGAAGAAGTAGGAAGGAGAAGAAGATCATTATTTTTCTCATTCTTTCTCCACCAAAATCTAACATGTTCTCCAAAAAGAAAGCTCTCTCCAAGTCTCAATCTACTACAGTCATTGAATAGAGAAGCCTATGTCTTCATTACGGGGACCCCAGCATCCTCAGTTGAGCTCCTGTCTCTTGTTTGATTTACTGTTTCCTCTTATTTCTCTGGGACACAAGGGAGTTTCTTAGCTGTTCTTACATGGGCTGGGCACATCCTTGGCTAGATCAGGAAGAAGACTGATCTCAGTGGAATGTTCCACATAACAAAAATGTTCTCATACCTGCCACAGCATCTCACTGGGGTGGAAAAGAAGGAAAAGGTTTAGGTCTTTACCCTAATGCATGGTTTCAGGGTGCTTCCTGGAGTGAGGGCTCTAGCTGTCTGGACTACTCCCAGTGGCTTTTTTTCAGTGTGTCTGGGACCCTCCACCCTTTTCTGCCCCCTAATAATGAACCAAAATGCTCATCCCCAGTCCTGTGTGGCAACTTCTGAAATTCCATCTCTCAGAACTGCCTTCTGAATTCTCTACCCCTCTGTGCTGCACTGTGCTATTCTTGAGTTCTCAGGTTCTGGCACGGGACTTTGCCCTTCCTACACGATGCAAGTGGCTGGAGTCTGGGGCTTGCATGAAATTGCCCATATGAAATGTGCATATGATAGTAGCTAACATCTAGTGAGCACTTACTGTGTGACAGACACAGTACTAAGTGTTCTTATAACTCATTTCCATCTCCCAACAATTCTATGAAGCCAGCACTACTGTGCTCCGTATTTTATAGATGTGCTGACTGAGGTTCAGAGAAGTTAAGCAACTGGCCCAAGTTCACAGCCAGGGTTTCTCCAGAGACCCATCTCTTACCAACCACGTTATCCTGCTCAAAGCAGGAACTCAAAGATGTGTTCAATGAATTAGAGGAAGAGTGGCAGAAATTTTTGATTTCTCCCATTATCCATTCTTCCCTTCATCTTAGCAATAACCACCGTGACATCCAAGGGTCCAGCTGGGCCTGTGCCCACCTGGCTGGCTACTTCTCTCTGCCTGAGTTGCCACATCCACAAAACAGAAATAATCACATACCTCTCTCACATATTTCTCAAGTGTATAGACTCCCAGTTAAGTAGATTACTAGCCAAAAACTGTCCCAAACTATAATATATGATAGAAAAACATACTTTAAATTCCTAACTTGTAATTCATTTTACTGATTGTGAGAATTAAATAAAACAGTACATATGCCTGGCATATAATTATTAAATTCTGGTCATTTGATTGGATTAAACTGAACACATTCTATATGTCTGTCTCTGATGAAGAATTGAGAAACTCGAAAGAAAGCTCCCTGCTTCAGATTCTGTCATAAAATACAATGACAACATATTTTAGCAATAAAATGAGCTACTGATTTAAGAATATAAAATCTGTAATGTTATAGCTTGGGACAGTTTTTGCTTAGTAATCTACTTGACTTGGTTTGTAAATATTTTCAAAATTTCCTCTCATAAACCGATTGCCACCAAAAAAAAATATTCACAGGATAGGCATCGGTTTCCACCATCATCTTCTCGAAGTGCTTGTATTAACCAAATCAACAGGCCAACCCCTCCCTCTGAAGTCAGCTTGACAAAGCTACTTTCCACAGAACTCAGCCCCGAGAGCACTAAGTACAAGTCTTTGCACCCATCACCGAAACAAGAAATCAGGAAAAAGATAGTGGAAAGTCGGGGTGGATAATGTTAGAACCTGCCCCATTAATGACACCTTAGATTGAGGGTGGGGATGAAGAAGGCAGTATCTGCCCCTATATGGGGCCACTTGCATTATAAATGGAGTCACAGCCAGAGTGCAATCATGGGAAGTGAAGTTCCTGGCAGGGTCAGGGACTTGTTCAAGCGGTCCCAAGACAGGACAGTAAGTTGGAAAGACCTCACAGGTTGGTTCCAATGTACGCTTTGATCTGCCACAAGAAGTGAAAGCTCAGGGAAGTGCTTGTGTCTGCTGTGCAAGCCAGACAGAGCAGAACTCGTGTCTTAGTGCTGTCCCGGGATAGAGCCAGCTAAGCTTAGCTCTCAGGCTTTAGCTGATGCGAAGCGTCCCATGGTGTTAGTCCTCACTTTATAGCTGGAGAAGTAAAAGAAAGTGTGTTTTCCTAGGCATTCAGTTTATTCATTAACTCTACATTGTTAGCTGGGAACAAGATTTCTCTCTGAGGTATGGAGCCCACTCGGAGCAGCTCCACTGATATGCAATCATCTGTGGATTCCAGCTGTTCTATTTTTTTTTCTTCATACAAGTCTTACTGTATTGCAGACATTAGCCTAGTACTCCAAAACGACATAGAGTTCCACGCAGTTAAATTACTCAAGTAATGATGACAGATACAACTTGCTTTCTGAGAATCACCAGGGTTCTTGTGAATGAGGAACACTCGCCAAATGATGAAGACATGAGCCTTTGGAAGCACACGTGACTGTGAGACAACATGGCCCCAGAACCCACCAGTGGTTCATCAGCCTCTGTGCCAATTATGGATAGGAATGCTCAACTCCCTGCCGGGTTATAGGCATCACTAAGAAAGTTTCAGAGCAGCCCCTGCAAGAATCAAGGTCTCTTGGCAATAGCCTTCTCCGGGAGCCCCTTCCTTTCTTCTGAAAGTAATTAGGAACAGCTGGCATCAGTCACCGTGGCTCTGAGAAATTGCCCACCCAAGTACTTTGCTGAACAAAATGGGAGCTTGGCTGTGTTAGCTGAGAATGGGATGGAGGTGGGGGTGAGGGGCACAGAATCCCCAGGACTTTTAAAACTAATCTGCTCTGGTCTGCTTTGTGACATATCACGGAACTTCTGCCTTGAGCAAGACCTCAGTTCCTGCCCTTCCAGTGCCTCATCTTTGATTTCTTGGGTGGTTTTGAGCCAAAGCTTTCAGAGAACGGAAGGTTGGGGGAGGGGACGGGGCCTGGGTTTGCTCTGGTAAAATGGGAAGAGAGGAGAGTGTGGAGGGAACGAGCAGCCACAGGACAGCGCCGCTGCCCGGTTTATTGCTGTATGCTGCCACCTGGCTGATCCCGGGCTGCAGGCTCCTGTGGCAGAGAAAGGAAAGGCGGAAAACGTGGAGTCTTACACTGGGAGGTCTCAGAATCCAGCGTCCTGATGGGAATCCCACCTTCAGCCACAGACCATGGATCCAGCCTCCTGACCCAAGAGTCACTGTCACCCATGAAGGCCAAACAGGAACTGATTCTGAAGGCCAGGCTTGAAGGCAGGGTGTTCCTTCATCAACAGAAAACTGTCTTAGGTGAGACTGTGCCGTCTGCCTCTAACCCACCATGTTTTCTTCTTCTTTAAACCTACAAACTCGTCTTACTGAAATCCGTAGTGAGATGTTCCACACTCAGGTTCAAGATCCCTGAGTAGGAGAACACTCGCATCCCTGCAGAAATTATCTTTGTTTCCAGTAATGTCAAGGTGGAAGAGAAAAGGAAAAGGGTTGGGGTGAATACATTAAGCTGGAAAACCCGTGCCCAGAGAAGGCCTCACCGACGTTCCTGCGTCCTGTCACCCAGGAAGGAAAACGTACAGCTCGTGGTTACTGAGGCCACGCTCTGTCTTGGACAGTGTCTCATATGGAATAAACAGTGATCTCTGGAGTGAGAGGTGCAAGAAGGCAGTGGCTGTACCCCAAGCCGAGCACATGGACTCAGGAGAAACCCCCTGGAAGGGGAGCATGTGTGGGATGTCAGGGTGGTGTCAGCAACAGACTGGTCTGTGTAAGGCTTCCCAAAAAGGACCCCCAAAAACATACAGGAAAAAGAGGTATTTTACCATAAGGCCAGAGGTCCTGCACACGTCACATAGAAACTCTAGGTTACTGATATTAACTGCCTTCGACTAGAAAACCTGGTTACTCACATTCAGGCTGCACGTGCATCATCTCTGATCCTTTCGGGAGAGGTGGTGAAGTAGCATTCCAATTTTACTACATGAAAACTAAATCACTGAGTGCTGATGAAATCTTGTGATTCTCATCACAAGGCAACGATGATCGTCCAATAGTTGCAAAGAAAGGACAGCTCCTTTATTGGCATCAGAAGTAACATTAAATGTTTATTAAGTATACATGATGTGCCAAGTGCTGTGATAAAGATTGGTGACACCAGTATAAATAAATCTTTATCCCTGACCTTAAGGTCTTGTAATCTAATTCAGAAGAAACAAGATGAAATCCCAGCAGTTATGGCATAATTACAATGAATCCTTCATTTGGCTTGATTCTTATTATCTGGCTGGATTGGGGGTTGGGGACAATATTAGTTACAATTAGATACAGGTCTATATAATGGAAAACTCAAATAATAATTAAAAAGCTAAATATTGACCTTTTGCTCACGTAAGGTAGGTAGGTAGGTCCTTGATTTTCCAGGGATCCTGGTTCTTCCCATTTTTCTGCTCCGTTATTTCCAGCACAAAGTTTCTATCTTCAAGGTCATCTAATGACCCAAGATGGATGCTAAAAATGCAACATCCATGCTCCAAGGGGAAAGGGAGAGGAAAAGAGCAAAAAGAGTGTCTGCCAGCTGATGACGCTCTCCTTGAACTGTCTCCCCACCTCCATGCTTTCTGCTTCCAACTCACTGGCCAACCATTTGTTGAAAGGAAGACTCAGATATCTGGTGCACACTCTCTTGTCCTAAGTAAAAGTGGAGTTCTGTTGCTAATGAGGAGGGGAGAATAGATATTGAGTAGACTACTAGCAACTTCTTACCCTGGTAATAAAGAAAATTAAATAGAGAAGCAGAAAATTGCCTATTCTCTAAAAATTAGAGATCCAGGAATGTAAAGGATCTCTCCAAACCTTTTTGAGCTGCCATGTTAGCAATGACCTGTGATTAGCAAAGGTGAACCACATAAACTTACCCAACCTTAGAAATTATTAATATAGAAGACCTCTAGGATTGGAAGTTTTCAACCATCTTTCTTAGTCATCTCTAGAGTATAGCTCATCTTTTTGGAAGGTTTTTTGCACATTTCTGTTGCAGAGTTTCAGGTGAACAGCAAAACCACATTTAAAACATTTGAACCTTTTAAATTGCTGGCTGCTTATAAACATAGCCACAATTCTCCTAAGAGATTATGGTCTGCTGGGGCCATATTATGCCAGTAAAAAATTTCAGTTCTTCCCAGGCAGCATGAAACTTGACTCTTACAGTGCTGCTGGGTGAGGATCCAGCTTTATGGTCCCAACTTAAAATTGCTCCTCTTTGCCCTGATAGGAGGTCCCTGGGATACTCAAATTCATAGAGATAAAAAGTAGAATGGTGGTTACAGGGGTTGGGAGGAGAGGAGAAATAGGAAGTTGTAGTTTAACAGGTACAGAATTTCAGTTTTGCAAGATGAATAAGTTCTGGAGATTTATTGCACAACAATGTGAATGTAGACAACACTACTGCACTGTATGCTTTAAAATGGTTACGATGATAAATTTCATGTTATGTGTTTCTTACCAAAATTTAAAATTTTTCTTACCTTTTTTTTAACTAGAAAGAAATATTTAAGAAATGGTTTCTTTTCTCCAGCACCCTCTATTCTGATCCCCCCCCCAAAAAACTGACTTAGCAGTCCAGAGGAAGAAAGAGACAAATAAAAGGCACATGACCTGAGGCAAACTGTGCTCCCTCTCCTCCCTTGACCTAATACTGACCAGCAACCACTCGGATGTGAGTCTTTTAATAATAACCCCACCTAAAGCGATGCTGCTGTCTACAGGGTCACAGTCCTCAAAGCAGCCTGTGACTAACCATCTTCCCAGGGCCACATTGTCTTCTGTTCTCCCTCCAGTGCTGAGCGCATCACGCAAAACCTCAACTTGCATTCAGAACACTTGGGTTAATTCATGTAGCCACTTACTAACTGTGTGGTCCTACACAGGTCCCTCTCTGTGCAAGAGTCTCAGTTTCTTCATCTCTAGCTGGGGTGATACCCTGAAATACCCTGTCAATGTCAGCTGTCTCACGATGATGACCTGGGTGTAGGCAGCCAGAGAAAACACAGCACATTTGAATTTCAGATAAACACCAAATAATTGTTTGATATAGATGTGTTCTATACATTCACACAACATTTGGGAAAAGATTATATTAAAATTTTTCTGTTGTTTATAGGAAATTAAGATTTTAACTGGGTAGCCTGCATGTTATTTGTTGAACCTGGCAGCCCTGCCTGTGTGGATTTCCCTGGTATAGCTCCTGGTTTTCCTTTTTCTTCTGTCTTGCTCACTTCTCTTTCTACCTCTGGCTGTCTTCTTTGTCTTGCAGACTGTCCTCCTTCCACCTGCCTCCTTTAATATGGGAGTTCCCCAGGGATGCATCTACAATCCTCTTTTTTTTCTCTGCACCCCCTCTTTGTCCTCATTTTTCCTAAGACTAAAGCTACCATTTTTATATACATAAATTCCAGATGTCTCTCTCCATCTTCAATCTCTCCACTCATTCCTAGATTCACATCTTCACCTACCTGTAGGATGTCAGCAGAATGCTCTGAACATTAAGGATTAAAGCAGCCGGGTGCGGTGGCTCACACCTGTAATCCTAGCACTCTGGGAGGCCGAGGCGGGTGGATCGTTTGAGCTCAGGAGTTCGAGACCAGCCTGAGCAAGAGCAAGACCCCGTCTCTACTAAAAATAGAAAGAAATTATATGGACAACTAAAAATATATATAGAAAAATTAGCCGGACATGGTGGCGCATGCCTGTAGTCCCAGCTACTCGGGAGGCTGAGGCAGTAGGATCGCTTGAGCACGGGTGTTTGAGGTTGCTGTGAGCTAGGTTGATGCCACAGCATTCTAGCCTGGCAACAGAGGGAGACTCTGTCTCCAAAAAAAAAAAAAAAAAAAATGGATTAAAGTGCAACACATCTAAAATATGACTTAATGTTGCACCCCCAACAGGTGAAAGTTGGTCCTACTCTTGAGTTCCTTGTCTCTGCCTTTGAGATCACTACCCACTCATTTTCCCAAACAAGCAGCCATGTGGTCTCCAGTGTGTTTGCTCCATCTCTCTTTCATGCCATCACACTCCAACAAACACACACACACACACACACACACACACTAATTGTTCCTATCCTTACCCTTCAAGTTCTCCCAAATATTTCCTTGTTCTGGTCCTGCCCCACCCCAGTTCAGGTGGTCATCATCCATTGCCTGAACTAATGCAATCTTCTCCTTACTTGTTTCCCTACCTTTGTTCATCCAATAGTCCAATAAATATTCATTTGCAAGCCAACTCTGTTGGACCCTGCTCTGGCCTCTCTCTGTCCCTAACAATAGAACTTCCTGCTGCTCCGTTATATTTCTCAAGTTCAAATCCAACTCTGTTACTCTGCATGCTTAAAAATCTCACAACAGGATCAAGTCCAAAGCAGTTAGTAGGGCCCTTCATGATCAGGTCTCCACTTCCCATCCATACCCAGGTCTGGGCACCACACTCCCCCACCTCTCCCTTGAGTTCCTCCCTCTCCTGGCTCCCAGCTCCTTTCAGCATTCCCTGGCACAGCAGGTGCTCCCCCTGCCCCCCTGCTCAACTGAATAGCTTGTTCTCTCCCAGTAGAGTGGTCTGAGTCACTACCGGTCTGGTCAGGGGAGCAGACCTTTTCTTTACAATGAGCATTCCCATTCCACTGCCTTCAGCTAGAAAAAGCAAACATGCTCACTGATCATTCCAGAGCACATACCATATCTCGTCCTTTTCTAATCAACCCCTCTCTTATATACCATGTAACGACCTTGATGACAAACCCTAACCTTGAGCTATTGGGTTCATCCAACTCCTGCAGAGGGAGACACTGGAACTGCCTTGAATGGGACCATCTATGAAGGAGCTTGAGAACCTCTTGTGGAGGGCTAGGGACCAACATGTTGACTTGCCCATCTGCCATTCACTCAGCAAACACACTGAGCTCCTGTAATGATCAGGGCACTGGGTAGGGCTGGGAGAGATTCAGACAGCCCCTGCCCTCCAGGGTTTCACGGGTCATGTGCTCCACGCAGTGCTTCTAGGTGTATTAAGTAGCCATGCCAGGAAGCCCTCCTAGCCACCCCACCTCCTGATTCAGATCTCTTTCATTCACTTTTTCATTCAGCAAATATACACTGAGCTCCTACATGTACCAGGGACTTTCTGAGTTGGGATACAGCAATGCACAAGATAGACAAAACCCCTGATCCGCCTGGACATATATCTCAGGGGTGGGGGATAGAAAAACAAATGAGCAAAGACACATAAAGTCAGAATGTGCTTATAAAGTAAGGAGAAAGAGATGATATTTTAAACAAGGTCGTTGGTCTTCCTGAGAAGGAAACTGACATTTAAAGAAAAACAAGAACTAGGTAAGGGAACCACGACCACCACCACCACCGCCTCATTTGTGCAATTTTTACTGCAAATATCTTAGAGCTACGATTCCAGGAGAAAAAAAAAAATGGTGTGTTCTCTCTACCCATAGGCGAGGAGACAGAATGAAAGGAGAAGAAAAGCCCGGAACAACAGAAATTATTCCGTGTTGAACTGTCCCTGATGGACACTTGAAAACCAGCTCGGGGGCAGAGCTTGCCGGGCCGAGAGGCTCCCCCGGCCCCTGTCTCGGCTGTCAGGCTAATCCCGCCACCTCCTCCCGGCCCGCCCCGCCCTAGGGGCGTTTGCTCGGGCGAGTAAGTTCAAACCCGGCTGAAGCGAGCCTTGGGGGGCGCTTTGCACTGACAGCAGCGGGGCCGCGCGGGAGACCCCGGGCAGCGGCCCCGGAAACCTGGCGGCGGGCAGAGGCCGCGGGGTCCGGAGGGCCGGGCTGGCGGGGTGCGGGCGGCCCTGACCCCTGCGGCCCGCTAGCCGGAGCCGGCCTGCTCGGTGGGCACGGAGCTCCTTCCGGACGCGGACACGCTGCGGGGCGCGCCCGGGCCCGCCGCACAGGCAGCCCCTTCCCGGCCGCGGCCCGCGGGCTCCGAGACCGCGGGCTGCAGGCGCGTCCTTTCCAGGCCGCCCGAAAACACTGTCGCGGATGCTATTTTGCTTGGGCCAGGGTCTCTCCCGCGCCGAGTTGCACAACAAACCATTTAAACATTTCAGCACAAAACCCCATCCATTGTGGGGCCGCACATTAAAAAGTGTTATTCGCTTTGAAGTTTTTGTCTAATGGCTCTAAACTGAAAAGAAAATGTTTTCCTATTACTTAATTCAATCATAGCGAAGAGACTTGGTAAAAAGCCCACGGATTTTGCCCCAAAGTGTGACAGAGTTCTCTTTGTGTTTGCTTATCCTCCGCTGTCACACACTTTAATTCGCCTCTCTTTATCTGGCATTCAAAACTTTCTTCAATGACATTCAATAAGGTCCAGAGGCTGGAGGGAGAGGGGGGAAAAACTGGTTATTCCTCCCCCCAGCTACCCCCCCCATATTCGTTCCCAGTAGCTTTGGCCTTGCTCGCATTCAGGGGCTCTTAACCCCTTCGTCCCTGGGCGCGCGGGGCGGCTCCCGGCGGAGCTCGGTACTGGCCCCTCAAGGGCTCCGCTCCCGGGCGCAGCGCCCGCCCCTTCCAGCCCGCGGGCCCCGCCCGCACCCGCCTCCTCAGCCCGCCTCGGCCCAGCGGGGAGCCCTTCTCCGGGCCCGGGGCCGGCTCCGGCTCGCTCTTAGCGGCCCAGCCCAGCCCAAATTTCCCAGAGAGCAATTAGAACGGGAATTAGGCTGCATTGATGCGTTCCGGCTGGTTTGCAGGCACCACCCTTGAGGGGGAGCCTTGGAGCCGAGACCGCGGCGTAGGGGGCAGTCGTGCCCTCCGCCCCATGCCAGGTAACCGAGGGAACATCGAACCCTTACCTCTGCTAGATGGCATGCTAGCAGGTTGGCGGGTTATTTCCCCCTTTGCCCCCTCCCTTTTATGGGAGCAGGGGTTTTTCCTTCCAAAACAAATTCTCTTTCCTTTTTGATCAGTTATAATTTGTTGCTGTTGTCATTGCAAAGATGTCATCAGTGATGAAAACCCATGCAGACGCATAGGGTTTCGGTAGCCTTATTTCTGTGCACTGCTTCCCCTACCCCCAAGCTTCCCCCTCCATTTCTCACTATTCCATTCAGGGCTCAGAGTAGGTGATGGCAGCGATTTGGTTCCAATAAAATCGAAAGTAAACGTCTCCCGTGAAAAGTCCCGGGATGTAAATTCGAAATATTTATGCTAATTTCCCATTGTATGGAAAAAGCTCCTGAGCGAAACAGCTTTGAGCCTGAGGACGATTTAAAAAGCCAAGGCTGTGTACCCAGCGCCGGGCGTTTGAAGTTGTTTAACCATTGTGTGACCAGAAAGGAGAGAGTGACGCGGCAGGAGGAAGAAGCCTGGCCTTGGGGACAGCGGAGCTGGGTCAGGGTTGGCGAAAGCAGCCGAAGCTGAGAATACAACTGCGTTCGCGCCGCCCGGCACTGCCGGAAGGCGGTGGTTTCTGAGCGCGCTACCGGAGAAGCGCGAGCCAGTGCAGAGGATACCTGCAAGATCCGCGCGGGCAGAGACGTCCACGCTCGCCACATTTAAGTGGGTGCGAGATCTCGATCTGCATGGTCTAGGCTTTCATTCCCCATCCCCGTCCCTGTCTTTGACTCTGAGCGACTACTTTTCTCTATTTTACATGCAAGGCCCTGTCAGTCGAAGGGAAGGGCTGGTTGGCCAGCATCTGCGGAACAAAGACGGCGTTGCAGGCAGTGCCAAAGTTAAGACTATTTGAGAAACTTAGAGAAAGCAGAGAGACCGCGATCGGGCTAGTGTCGGATGGGGAACAGTGAACCCTTCTCCTCTAGTCCCACAGGCGCCTCCCTCGCGCACAAACCCTGGGCCTCCTGCTTCTGACACAGGGAGAGGAGAGGGATTCCACAGGTGGATCGGAGCCGGCTGCAGAGACGCTCAAAGGGGCACAGAGCTGAGCTGGCAGAACTGAGTGGAGGCAGCATGCTTTTTGGGGCAGGGGAGATAACAGAAAGAAGGGGACCAGGACCAAGTGGGCAGAAGAGATGGGGGTGTGCGCCCGTGGGGATCTGTCTGGAGAGGCGAGGCAGCGGGGCTGCAAAATCAATAAGATAAACGGGCCGATCGCCATGGCAAAGCCAAAGAGGAGTAAGGAATAAAGAGAAAGAAAAGAATATTAAATCGCGGGAGAATGAGAAAATAAACCCGCAAAAGGGAGAGGAGGGGGCGAGGGCGCCTGTTACGGCGTGGGTGGGGTTGACAAGAATAGAGTACATTATGCAGTTCATTTAGTTAACAAGTGAAATAATGAGGAAGCGTGCAGAGTGAATGCCAAGAGAAAAGGCACAAAAACCCTATTGAGAGGCCCCGGCCGCTCCTGGCGTAGCCCATCACATGGCAATAGTCCTATTTAAGCGGCGCCGCCGGCGCCTTTCAGCACCACTAGCGCTGGCCAGCACCCCGCGCTCTTTGGGCGGCGCCCGCGGCCGCTGCCGAGTCGATTTCAGCCCCAGCCCAGCCGCGCCTCCAGCCGCCGGGCACAGCCAGCTGCGGGCGGCCGAGGCCCGAGAAAGCGCCTGGAGAGCCCGGAGGTCCGGCGGGCGCAGGGGGCGGGCTGGCTGCCGGGCGGCCGCGCGCCGGGGCCATGCCGCGCTCCTTCTTGGTGGACTCGCTGGTGCTGCGCGAGGCGGGAGAGAAGAAGGCGCCCGAGGGCAGCCCGCCGCCGCTTTTCCCCTATGCGGTGCCCCCGCCGCACGCGCTGCATGGTCTCTCGCCCGGCGCCTGCCACGCGCGCAAGGCCGGGCTGCTGTGCGTATGCCCGCTCTGCGTCACCGCCTCGCAGCTGCACGGGCCTCCCGGGCCGCCCGCTCTGCCTCTGCTCAAGGCGTCCTTCCCGCCCTTCGGCTCGCAGTACTGCCATGCGCCCCTGGGCCGCCAGCACTCTGCTGTGTCGCCCGGGGTCGCTCACGGTCCGGCCGCCGCCGCCGCGCTCTACCAGACCTCCTACCCACTGCCGGACCCCAGGCAGTTCCACTGCATCTCCGTGGGTAAGCGGGGCCGCGGCGCAGAGGGACAAGGCAGAGGTGATCAGAGGCAGGTTGGCGTGCCAGGAAAGGGGGAAGAGGGACCCTGGGCGTGCTAGGGGCTGAGAGGGTCATGTCGGGGACCTGGGGGGGAGGGCACAGAGTGGTGCGCAGATAAAGGGCCAGGAGAGGGTGAGAGCAAAGATCCAGGTCCTGGAGGGGGGTCCAGGGCGCTCCATAAAGGGGGTCCAGAGCTGCGTGACTCCAGGAGAACCGGGATCCCGCAGGTCGGTAAGCAGGCACTCGAGGTGGAGCTGCTGCGGGTGGTGTTGCGGGAGAAGGGGTGAGTGAGAGACCAAAGTCATGGGATTCTGGCGGCCGCCTAGCAGGGGACTGGGTCCACAGAGCAAAGGTCTGACCTCTCTGCTTCCCTCTCTGCTCTGCCACCCCCTCTAGACAGCAGCTCGAACCAGCTGCCCAGCAGCAAGAGGATGCGCACGGCGTTCACCAGCACGCAGCTGCTAGAGCTGGAGCGCGAGTTCGCCTCCAACATGTACTTGTCCCGTCTACGCCGCATCGAGATCGCGACCTACCTGAATCTGTCCGAGAAGCAGGTGAAGATCTGGTTTCAGAACCGCCGGGTGAAGCACAAGAAGGAGGGCAAGGGCGGCAACCACCGCAGCAGCGGGGGTGCTGGTGCTGGCGGGGGCACACCTCAGGGCTGCAAGTGCGCGTCGCTCTCCTCAGCCAAGTGCTCCGAGGATGACGACGAATTGCCCATGTCTCCGTCCTCCTCGGGGAAGGACGACCGAGACCTCACGGTCACTCCCTAGGCGTGCGTCTCTCTAGGTCGCTCACCCCAAGACCTCCCTGCGCCTCAAAGACTGGTCCCGGGACGCAGCGCTGGTTCCCAGGCACCCGCTGCCAAACGACTGGGCGCCCCCCTCCCACACGGATTTGGCACCGCTTTACGGAGGCCCCGGGCCCTGGGCAGGGCTGAGAGCTGGGCAGAGACCTGCCGGTGGTATCCCTGCCCCAGGGCTCGCGCGCATCCAAAGCGAGCTCCAAACTGTGACCCTGCAAGCGCTTGAGTTCTCCTGGGCAGTGCAGCGCTGCGGCCCTCGGGCACGCCCGCCTGGCACAGCGCCTCGCTGGCCACCCGCGCCTCCTAGTCCGCCCTCTCTGGGCTGGCTCAGGCTTCCTTGCTTCCTCTAGTCTTCTCTGTCCACGGTTGAGTTCTGCCTTTCACCCCGGATGCCCGTCCACTTCTCTCTTTTTTAAATGTCTTTCTCTCCCTCCTCACCTCTTTCCTTGGTCGTTTATCCACATCTCCCACTCTCCTCCCCATACATTTATGAACTTTCTTTTCCCTTTCCCTTCCTCTCCTCCAGAACCTCCTCCTTCAGACAGTCCGTTTGTCCCTTGATCAGGCCTTGCTGTCCTCAGTCCCTGCAGCTCCTCTCCCTTAGGAGAAATGCCCGTGGTGTACATATTGGAGAAACCGATTCACTCAGTTTCCGACAAACAAGCTCTGCATTCCCCCAAGCATAGCCCCCGGCTCTCCGCCTCTGGCAACCCTTCTTCCCCCGTGCCCCCACCCCAATCCGGCACTGCCCTGCCTAGCTGTGTAATTGTACGGTCTCTGTAATACCAGAAGATATTTATTTATTTATTTATGTACAAAATTTTAAATAAACTTTTTTTTTCTTAGAAATGCCAGTGGCTCTGGGCCCTGAGGCCTCCGCTCTGGATTAGACAGGCACGGACTTTGATTGGGGCTCCCTGCTGGGTCGGGTTGGAGATGGGACTGGGGAGTCGAGCTGGCTCCTCACCTTACAACTCAGCCAGCCCCTCCCGCGCCTGCAGCCCCGCGGAGACCCTGCCTTCCACGCCAACTCAGTGCGCTTCCGTTCCCGAATGCTCCAGCCTGGCCCACAAGCGTCCTGGAGCGCAGAAAGTGGAGCTGGAGGGGAAGGAGGGAGATCTCCCCGGCTGCGCCTTGGGTCCCGACCCATGCAGCGCCTCCTATCCTGCCTGGGGTCCACCCCCAGGCCCTAAATGTTTCATTATCTCTGCCGCCAGCCCAGAGGACAGGAACCGCTTCCCTGAGAGCGCACGAAATCCGTCCTTCGCTGCGCTCAGATTGACAACGATTCATTAGGGAAAAAATCCAAGTCTTAGGGTTGATGCGGCCTCTTCTCGAAAGGGCCTCCGCGCATTGCTTTGAGACAAATTCCGTCTGCAGCGTCCTTGGTCGCAAATCATTCCAGGCGAGGAATGCGAGGACCCTGGAGCGATCCCGCTGCAGGGAGTCCCAGTTTGGGACTCTGTGTAGCCGGACCCCGTGGCTCTGGGACCTCGTGTTCTCACCAATTCTCATTACAATCGCACATTTCCCTACGACTTAAAATGCACACCCCAGCCCAGCCCCAGCGGGGCTTTTTATGTGCTATGATAGACGAGGAGAAAAACAGGAGGTGCATGGGGTTCTGCCAAGGCCGAGAGCGCACAGCCACAGGAGGGGGAGTATTTCTGGGATCCGGGAAACAGCAGATCAGGGTTCTCACCGTACCCTGAAAACTCGCATTCTGCGTCCTGGAAAAGTGGGCCATCTCTTTTGCTACCAGAAACCCACCAGCTACCCAACGCACCCTGGGGAGCGCCAAACTCCCGGTATCTGAGCAAAGCAAACAAACGCGTCTCTTTCAGCAAGAAAAATATTCCAGTTGGGGTTGCTCAACATTTGTGGGTCTCATTTCTAAAGCCTTCTATCTTTTCCTTCAAATCGAGCTGAGTGCCGGGTATTTCTCCAGTTGCCCTAGAACAGGGGTGGGCCGGATCTGGCTCCCCACGGAGAAGCCCTTTCTCGTTCTTCCTGGAGCAAGAAGACGGAGTTTTGCCGGAGACTGAAGAGAGCCTCCATCAGTTTGAACCTCAGTCTCTCTTGGGGGGGTTGGGGGGACCAGTTCTCCGCCATCCCGGAGGAAGGCGTCATTGTAGCAATGTAAATGAAGTCAAGGTGCTTCAGGGCACACTGTGAATAGAATCCCAATTAGTGTTTTATCATCAATGATGATTCTGATACTTTCTCAGTTTTGCTTTAGGGCCCTTCTGTGAGTAGTTGCTCATCCTTTAGCTCCAGCGAAACCCGCCAGGCAGCCTTTGACTGGGATTTGGAGGCTGGTGGCAGCATGACCCCCAGGGGACAGGTTCATGGGAGGTCGGAAGGGCTTGCTTACTGCCCTCTCCACCCCTGGAGTACAGGAGGGGGTGGTCTTGTGCACGTGGGATAGGTTCTCGCCAGCGCTCGATGACAGATCCCTCGACCAGAAGTGCAGTTTCGTGCCTGCCAGAGAGCTGAGTTGGGGGGGTGGCGGTGGGGTGGAAACGGGGCTAAGAGATATGCGAAGAGGCTGAATACCTCCTCCCCACGCCCTGCGTCTCATCCCCATCCCTCATCCTTCAGTTTTGCCACCCTGCCTAGGGGTCCCTCCCGTTCCCAGCTGTTCGCAGAATCTGCAGATCCACAGCTGCGCGCCAGGTCCGCGCGGGTCCTGTTCTCCCACGAACGTGTTTCCTGCTCTCCGCTTCTCTGCCCCGCTTCCAGAAGACCGGGCTTTCTGCTTTCTGGTGGCTGGCCTGCCGAGCAGTGGGCGGAAGATGCAGCAGCCTCCTTGTGGCGGTCCCAGTCGTGACTGGAGCGCAGCGCTGGGGAGCGTGGAGGCGGCTGCGGCGCACTGGGGCCCTCAGAATCCCGCAGCCGCCGGGATAGGCGGCGACCGGCATTTGAGTCCCAACTCACTTCCGCTCAAACACTCCTCACCCTGCGGTCTCTGTCCTGAATGCAGAAATAGTCCGGGTGTTGGGTAGTGCCAGGAGGCCTTGGCCGGCAGTCAAAGCCTCTCCTCCGCTGTCTGGGTTGGGGCTAGCACAGGGTGCGATTGCGGCCGGGAGCTACTGGCTTCATCATCTGGGGAGACACAATCCAGCCTTTAAGCCACTCTATTCTGAGCTGGAATTTGGGGCTTGCAAGGCAAATTGTGAAATTAGAAGCAAACTGGGTAATCAGGATGAAATTTCCTGGAAGTTACCATTTAACGTGATTAATCTAAATACAGATGCCTGGGTTTATTTCAGGGACAGCCTCTTTCTTCTTCTCTGTGCAGTTTAGTAGCTAGGGGTCTGGGCCCTAGAATCCAAGTGCCTGGCCTTGCAATCCATTTCCATCGTTTACTTACAAGCTGGGAATCTTGAGCAATCCACTGGTCCTTCCTGAACTTCAATTTCCTCATCTGTAAGTGGGGATTCTGTTCGTAGTTTCTCTGCGGGGTCCCTGTGCAATATTAATGGATAGAATTCACATAAAATGCTAAGCACAATGTTTGCCATGATTCAGTGAATGTTAACTAATTTTGCAGTTGCTGCTGTAATTGTCCCTTGCAGTGTCTATAACTGTGTCTGGGGCAATGTTGGTGCTGAATTATTTACTGGATGCTGAAGTGACCACTCACACACAAACTTAGACCAAATCCACCACTGAAGGGGGAAAGAACACATGCAAGTGCAAATATTTCCTGGATTCCCTGGAGGCAGTAGATCAGAGAAAAAGGAGTGCTCCTCTCTGCAGAGTGCCACCCAGGTGCCAGAATCACATAAGGGTCCCCTTTCCACTTTCATTTAGACCAGTTCCTCAACCTGGGCACTATTGACATTTGGGGCTGGATAATTCTCTGTTGTGGGGAGCTGTCCCATGCATTCCATGATATTTAGCAGCATCTGGCTTCTACCCACTAGATGATAGTAGCACCCTCTCCCACTTGTGACAGCCAAGAGTATCTCTAGACATTTACCAAAAGTCCTTGGGGGGAGGGATCACTTCAGACTGAAAACAACTGATTTAGATCAGTATCATTTCTATTGAAGTCTACAGTGGCCAGGATTTGGTGTCCTGGCTCTGAGCACACCTTCCTGCCTTTCTTTCAATTATCCCTGCACTGGGCATGTACACCTTCTACATCCCATTGAACATCTGAATCTTCTATATCCAGGGTATCAGACTACGCACTGCGGTGTGGTGTGAGAGGAGGGAGGAGAAAGAGAAAGTGAGGAGGGGTAGTGGAGGGAGATAGCAGAGACAAAGGCCTTTCCTGCATGGTGGGCACATGCAGCTGGTCTGTATGGGCTCCGGCATGTAGGTTGAAAGGGTGAATCAGTCAGAGGTTTACTGGCTGAGCAGAGTTTACAGGGCTTCTAGGGCCTTTCCAATAATATTCTATCCATATGTCTCATGTCATGGCCTTGTACACAGTTGGGCTCCCTCTTCTGTCCATGGGTACCCACGAGGCCAATCTTTGGGCAGAAAAATTTTAGGAACCCAAGATGGCATCCTTCCAAATCTCTCTCTCTCACACACACAGACACACATTCACCACCTCTGTTATGGTTCTTCCTGGAGCACATGCCTTTATCTGTTTTGTTAATGTCTGAAAGTCATTAGATAGACATCAATTCTTTTTGATTAAAGCATCTCATATTTGATTCAAATATAAGTACACCTGAAAATAGTAACCACTGTGCACTGACAGTCATTCACTTTTCCTGACAGAAGGCTCCAGAAGGACAAAGGTGTAGAAGGGCTCTGAGGACAGAGCATGAGGTACATAGAAGAGGTGCAGGGGCAAGAATAGGGTTGGGGGAGGGTTCCAGAAGTCCCACTGGCACCAATCAGTGTTGCCTGACACCATCTGCCCCCCCCACCCCTGAATATGGGGGGCAGGTGAGTGACTGTGTTTACTAGATACCTTCAGAATCTGACTTTACCCACAAAGTAAAGAATAAGTCAATCCCAATGAGGCAATAACCTCATGAGTCCAGCCTTTCCCAAACCTTGCATGTGATTATCAACAGGCAAGTTTCTAATACTATAGGGGTGTGTGTGTGCACATGAGCGTGTAGGAGAGGCTGAAACAAAAGGAAAATGATTAAAGAGTTGGTGAGTCTAAGAGGAGAACCAGATAATCCTGAAGTTGAATGTCCTGCTTTAGTGATCAAGCTGTCACTATGAATTCAAGCCCTGGTGCCAGGAGGCTCCTTTGAAACCACCAAGGAAATCCAAGGCACTCTAGTCAGGGCAACAGAGTGAGACTCTGTCTCAAAAAAAAAAAAAAAAAAAAAAAAAAAAAAATTAGCCGAGCATGATGGCATTCACCTGTAGTCTCAGCTACTCAGGAGGCTGAGGCAGAAGGATCACTTGAAGCCCATGAGTGAAAAATAAAGAAGCTACTTTAATCTGAAAGAAGTCTATTGACTCACAGAACCAGTTACATTCAGGACTGGAGCTGTCCTTGGAAGCTGCAGGGATATGCTGAGGTGTCTGGGCCTCTCTCCTTATCCTTGGCTTTGCTTTTTCCTCTGTGTTGTCCTTATTCTTCCATACTGTGGACAAGGTGGAAGTGAGGGTTAAAGGGTAGGGAAACAAGGTCAGGATGGCAGCAACCAGCTTATGTCATCCCAGCCAAATAGGACCCACAAAAGAGCCAGAGTATTTCTCTCTCGCTCACTCCCCCCCCCAGCTCTATAGTGATGGCACGTGGCCATGGCATCAGCCCGTGAGCATGGCAGGCATTGTCCAGGGTGGTCACCCCAGAGGTGACCATTCTAACTGCAGATTGGCACTGCCGGGGTTCTATGCTAATCCTGTGGCTGTGGCCAGGAGTTGCACTCTGGGGAAATTTAGATTGGAGTCCCCACCAGAACACAGGAAATGTAGCTGGGGGTTGCTGGAAGGAGAAAGGATGCTAAACAGACAAAAGTGCAGATGTCCACTCTGAGAGCCAATTTCTGATTCATGTTGTAGTGCAGTGGTTCTCAAAGTGTGGACCATGGGCCCTAAGCCTTCCCTCAGGGAGTCCAAGAGGCCAAAGCTATTTTCATAATAATAGTACTAAGACATTATCTGCCTTTTTCACTGTGTTGACATTTGCACTATGGTGCAGAAGGGAGCAGTGGGCAAACCTGCTGGGGCCTTAGACAAGCCGAGCAGTGGCAATGAGCTGTACTAGCAGTCATGGTGCTCTTGATGCCTCCCCCCCGACTCCTACAGCAAAAAGAAATCCAGTTGCACATAAGAACGTTCTTGATGAGAGAGAGGTTAAAATGATAATTTTATTAAATTTCAACTTTGAAGATGTGGCTTTTTAATATTCTACGTGACGAAATGGTAAGTTTTCATCTGCTGCAAACCAAAGTATGTAAAACAGTAGTAGAAAAGCACTCACATGATTGTTTAAATGGCAAGCTGAACTGTTTGTTTTTTTCATGGAAAATCATTTTACTTGAAAGGACTGGCAGACAAACTGGTTACTCAGACATGGGTATTTAGTAGACATTTTCTTGAAAACAAATGAAGTGAGCCTGTTACTTTAAGAAAAACAGCTGAAAGTATTTGTTGCCAACTATAAAATTCGAGGTTTCAATCAAAAATTGGAATGCTGGAACACATCTATTCATCACTATGAACTTGACAACTTCTTAATACTTAAAGACTTTTCTGAAAAGATCAGTGGTAACATTAACAAATGTATATAATATTATAAATGTATATAAAATTATATAATATTAAAAATACTATATAATGAAATGTGCTACCATATAGATGATCTTCATTAACTCAGTGAACCAGTATTTGCAGATGACCAAGGTATGATGCTGTGATGAAGCACAGTAATCACTATAGCTCTGTGAGCCACAGTGAAGCCATCTTGTGTACAGGCTCACTACTGCTGTGTGATTCATAGGCCCATGACCTATGAGCTGAGAGAAGATTACATGAATAACAGAAAACAATAAAAAATAAAGTGATTAACTTGTAAGTGATTGTTTTAAATCAGTAGGTGTGTATAGTCACATTATACTATGCTGGAGAAATGTTCCTTGGAGAAATGTTCCTTGATTTAACTGATGCTATCTGCTTCTGTAAACTTGCTTGCGTATACAATATAATCAAAACAGGGGGTCTGGGGCTGGTCCCAGGCCCCCTGATAATGGAATTTATTACAAAACTGACTCCACCTTGCTTACTCAGACTCACGTAAGACCCTGATGTAAAATAGTATAAAAACCCTTCCTCTTTTCGGGTTGAACGCTGCTCTCTGTGCTGCCGCCTTTGGCGGTGCAGAGGGTAGTCGCTGGCCAGCTAATAAAGACTCCTAATTTGGCTCAATTCGGCTTACAAGTCGTCATTTTCTTGCATTCTTAGACCATAACAATGCTACAAAATTATGTACAGGTAAAAGATCCATTCAAACTTCAAGGTAGATTGGCAGATTTTTCAGGTAACAGAGTACAGTTTTTTTTATATGATTCTTGGTTCCACATTATAACTAATATTAAAGAATTTCAAGTTTCAACATAGAATAAAAAAAAATCTACAATTATACTTTTTAAAGTACTTGTCTGTATGAGACTGATTTTCTTCATATATTTCAAGGAAAACAACACATCACAAAAAACTGAATGCAGAAGGAGCTAGGAGAATTTAGCTATCTTCTCTTAAGCCAGACATTATCCCATAAATTTGTGCAAATAAAAGAATATATATTAAAAAGAAAAAAAAAGCTAGACATTAAAGAGATTTGCAAAAATATAAACCAATGCCACTATTCTCACTGAGTTTTTTTGTTTTAGATATTACCATTATTTTTCTATAAATATATTATTTATGTTAAAAGGTAATGGGTTTATTATTATTGTTTAAAATAAATTAGTAAATATTTTCAAATATAGTTAAGTTTTAATAGAGTTAGCCCACGAAACCAAAAGTTCTTTGGAATCCTCAAGACTTTTTAAGAGTGTAAAGGGGTCTCAAGACCAAAGCTTGCAGGGAGCTATTGTAGAGTTTTAATAGCAAGAGCGGCCAGCACTACCAGATGCGTATTAACTCTCTTAATCCTTGTCATAGCCCTGTGAGGCAGGAATTATTGTAACCCCCATTCCACAGTCGAAGAAACTGAGGCACAGAGAGATTGAATGATACCCAAAGGCCAGACTGTTGGCCTGCGGAGACCAGCGGATTCCAGCCCAGGAGTCCGGCTCCAGAGTTGGTGTTTCTAACTTGTTCAAGACACTATCTCTTTCCTACCAACCAGTTTATGAGGCTGTTCATTTCTTGTCCACCCAGGGTACCCAGCTCATGTTTCTATCACCTGTGCCATTATGCCCAATGCCCCTTTATTAATGTCATCTCACAGGCCACAGCGCAAGGGAATTCCAGCTGTGAGAGAGCTGCCCAGCTGCCATCCCTCTGGTGACCCTAGTTCAGCCTGATGTGCACGTGGAGCTCTTTGCATGGCCCTAACAACCACTAATCTATCTGTGGCCAGATAGTTTCTCCTCATAACCGTGGCCTAATACACCAAGCGTAATATGACACATGGCTGAATAACTGAAATCCCATTTCCCTCAAGTACCTTTTAATTAAAATGTTAATTTGGGCACGCATAAGTTAACTCCACTTCGGCCCAGAAAGAAGGGTTTGAACTCTAAAAGGATTTTGGGATTCTTTCACCAACTTAAGGCATTTTGGGGATACGGTTGGTATGAAAGATGCTTCAGAAAATGAAGTTGTCACATATTGTATGTGTCAATAAACCTTTCAGCTCACTGGCAGGATCCAAGCGCAGTAGGGCTAGAAAGGCATTCTGGGTATTGGCATGCAAATGAGCGTGTCAACAGCGGTTAGAGTGTACCTTGGGGTGGTAAACAAGCTGATTGTCATGGGAAATGTTGTGGGCTCTGCTCTGTTTGAAACTGTTTTGCAAATCCCTTGTTTGGTTCCATTTCTGAAAGTTGAGTTTGTGAACACAATAATACAGCTTAATACCAAACTCCCCATCACATGGTCCTGGGATGCCTGGCAGGGTTGTGCGCCCCATAAAGGGCCATCCAAGCGGGCATGGCCAATTAGGTCTGGAATGCATGGGCCCTGAAGCATAGACAGAGGCTGAAGTAAGACTTCAGCCACAATTAGAAAAGGATGCCGCCGTGTGTGCAGATCTACTGTTCCAATCGTGGATCTGCCCACGCCCTGTGGCCGCTCCCTGCCCGTGTGAGGGCTGTCTCTCTCCCTGAGATGTGCTGGCCCTCCCACCCCAGCCTGGCCGCCTCCTACTCAGCCTCCTCTGGGAAGCCTTCCCCACCTCTCCAGGTGGAGGTGGCGTCTCCATCTCAGGTGATCCGGCCCTTCTGCTGGTCCCTTTGCAGCACTGCCTCCTTCATTCTCAGCTGCATGGGCACAGCTTCCACGCCAGGCGCTCCAACCACAGAGAACGGCACTCTGTGTGCGCATCTGTCCCCTGGCTAAGTGGTGCTCCTCAAGGCCGGAGACCGTGTCTTCCTCATCTCAGCATCCCCAGGGCCTGGCACGTGGTGGTCACTTGGTAAACACCGTGTGTGTGCAGAGTCTCTTCTTCTTACCTGGAGGAAGATGAAATCAATAAAAATACTGAATCCTGACTTTTTTTGAGCATGAGTTCCCTCTTCCCTCTTCATCCTGCTTACGGACCCCTTCCCTGCAACCCCTACACCAGCCAGGCTTCCCACAGGGGTCTGCTCTCTGAGCTTCCCCAGGTGTCACTTCTCTATAGCTCCGCTGCTGACCCCTTCCAGAGACACCTCCCCTTTGTCTTCCAAACTAACACTAATGCCTCTTGCAAACCCCTCCTCAAAAACCCCACTTCTCTGAAAAGCCCATTGTCTGGGAAGCCAGCCCTGAAGTTTCCTTCTACAGAAAAGGAGATCAGCTTCCCAACAGCAAGTGTCTGTCCCCTCATCCCCTCTGAGAAGGAGCAGCTTGAGCTGGGTGACCACAGCGAGAAGGACACCGCCCAGTCTGCCTGCCAGGTAACCTCCCTGTTGTCCTGTGGAGCCGGGCTACAGAGGGGGAACCACTTCCCAGCCTGGTACCTTGTCCTGGGGGGGAAGTGACCTGAACTGATGAGGGGACAGGGCTGCAGTGTAACATTGATGACATGCTCCCTGGCCATATTGTGGTATTTTGGGGGGCAGAAGTTTGGTCATGGAGCAGAAAATGTTGTACATAGTCTTATTCAAAAATAATGTAGGTCCGTGTCGGGGTCTGCCTTCCATTCTGTATGTCTCCTGTTGTAGTTTGGGGTTAAATCATGGCATGCTTGCATAACCCATGGTTGTGAGCTGAATTGCAACCCCTCCAAATTCATATGTTGAAACCCTGAGCCCCAGTAGCTCAAATGTGACTACATTTGGAGATAGGACCTTTTAAAAAGGTGATTAAGTTAAAATGAAGCCATTAGGGGGACCCTAATCCAAGTTGACTGGTGTCCCTATAAGAAGAGGAGATTAGGACACAAACAGACACCAGGGGTGTGCACACACACAGAGGAAAGCCCGGGTGGGGACCTAGCAAGAGGATGACCATCTACAAGGCAAGGGAGAGACCTCAAGAGACCAACCCTACCAGTCCCTTGGTCTTGGACATCCAGCCTCCAGAACCGAGAGAGAATAAATTGCCATAGTTTAATATCCAGCCTGTAGTATTTTTGTTATGGCAGCCCGAGCAAACTAATATACCCACTGTGTGTTCCGATCTGGTCTTTTGCAGAGAAACCTCCTGCACCTGGAATCTGCTCCTCTGTCAGGTGTGGGAGCTCTGCCTCAGCATCAAAGGACAGCACAGCTACCCCCCTGCAGCTGTGGCCATGCCAGACCTGGCTGTTCCAGGCACACCCAGGCTTGGCCAGGCACAGGTGAGGTGGGTAGTACTGGCTGCCACCGAGCCCCCAACCCTCTCCCAAGCATCCCAGCTGGCTGTGACCCTCCCTCCTTGCTCATGCATGCATTGTTCATTCAACATACATTCGTCTATATATCAGGTGACAGTGAGGAAAACAATCTGACTTATGAAGCTTACAGTCAAGAGAAGGAGAAAGACTGTAAGCAAATCACCACACGCCAGAGAAAAAGCCACAGTCAGTTGAAGAGAGCAGGAGAGAGAAACCACAGCAGGCTTGGAAGGGACCTGAGATTTTAAGGGTGAGAAGGAGTTAGGAGGCACAGACGAGGTGTGGAAGGAAGTGATAGAAGAGCAGCTCGTGCAAAGGGCCTGTGTTGAGCAGGCACAAGCCCTCTCCAGGCACTGAAAGAAGACCCAGGGACAGGAGTGCAAATAGCGGGCAAGAATGGAGAGGCAAGATTGGGGAGGAGCTGCTGAGCCTGGCTGGTGGGATCAAGGATTGTGGATTTTGTTTTAAAAGCAATGGAACTCATTGAAAAGTTTTAAGCAGAGGGTTAACAGGATCAGGTCTGTGTTTCGAAGGACTCGCGGTGGCTGCAGTGTGGAACATGGGTGTGAGGGAGCGAGAACGGGCAGGGGAGACGGGCTCCCTGGCCCTGCACCTCAGCAGGCAGCCCACAGCCACCTGGCGCTTGTCTGGAGAGATCCTGCAGGTACACAGCTGGCTGGAGAGCCAATTCCTGACTGGTGTGATCTGGGCAAAGGTCCCCTCACCCTGCAGAGAAAGTTCCCTCTCATCTGCCTGCTGCAGAGCCAGGACCCGCCACAGATCTACTCTTTCAATGAAAGCCCCAAACCCTGAAGAAATGCAAACATTTCTACAGGACAACACCTTAGCCCGAGCAGCCTTCATGGATGAGTCACCAGAAATGAGCTCACTGGACAAGCACCCGGCAGCGGGAAGGCAGTTTCTTAGAACGGAGTCTCCTCTGTGAAGGTCTTGCTAGGGCGATGCAGGTGGGCCGGGCTGCAGGAGGCAAAGTGCCTGACTTTGTCCTGAGCAGCCAAGAGAGCTCAGGAGGGCTGGGAGCATGGAAGGTGGACATAGAGGAGGCGAGAGGGGTCGAAGGAGAGCCTTACTGCTGCGAGCGCTATATCATCACTAGCTCTGTTTTCCACTTGAGCTTCAGTTCAGAGACGCTAAGCAATGTGCCTCAGGCCACACAGCCTGGAGGAGCAGATTCAGGGCTCAAACCTTCTGTACCTGGTGCTGCAGTCCCCCGCAGCAACAGGCCTGGGAGCCAGCTCTGAAGATTCCAAGCAATGGCCCCTGCGCTCCTGGGTGATGAACTGTGAGGACCCGCCCCAAATACCATCCCATCTGTAAGTGACTGGCACAGAGGAGAAATGCAAGGAATATTGAACAAATGAATGAATGAATGAATGAGTCATCATACAGGCAAGTGCTTTCTAAACAGCAAGGAGGCCCTGGACTTTCAGGGGGTTTTAATAGCTTCAGTCCCTTTAATCAAAAAAGTCCTCTGGAGTCGAGTCCCTGTTAAAAGGCAAATGGCACTTCAGAGGCCCGTACCTCAGCCCTGAAACCCTCCTAATCCACATCCATCCACCCAGCACGTGCACTGAGCTCCTCCCATGCACTGCGCCATGGTTCTGGGGACACTGCAGGGTACAGCACAGACGGGGTCACTGCTTTCACACCAGCGGGGACCAGAGACCCCAAAGCAAGTAAGCATATAAATGAATCAAATAACTACAGACGGCCACAGGATGAGATAGGAAGGAAGGAAATGGGTGTTTTGAGAGCACAGTGGCTCCCCTTACCCAAGGGGGACACGTTCCAAGACTCCCAGTGGATGCCTGAAACCACCGATAGTACCAAACCCTGTATATTCTGTTTTTCCTACACATGCATACCTATGATAAAGTTTAATTTAGAAAGCAGGCACAGTAAGAGATTAACAATAACTGATAATAAAATAGAACAATTATACCAATATGCTGTAATAAAAGCTATCTGTCTCTCAAAATGTCATATTGTACCATACTAACCCTTCTTGTGATCTGTTGATCGGATCGCCGCGGCAGCTACTAAGTGACTATAATAAAAACTATTCATTGGATAGTTCTCGATGGGAGAAAGAAATCATCTGATTTGTGTTTTTAAAAGATTGTCCAGGCTGCTCTGAGGAGAACAGCATGTGGGCCAAGCCGGGGACAAGCAGGGAGGCCGGTCAGGGCCTGACGATGGTGGCCAGGGCAGAGCTTGGGGCGGCTTGGACAGGGTGGCAGCTGCGATGGTGGTGAGGGTAGTGACACGGGTGTGCTTCCAGGGTGACATCACCACTTGCTGATGTACCTGATGTCAGGACCGGAGCAGAGTGCCTCGAGACTTGTAGGTTTCCGGCCTGAGCCGCTGGATGAAAGGTCCGGTCATCTACTACCCTGGGAAAAGGTCACTCCCGTCTGGGCCACCTTACATCGAAGATGCCCATCTTCCCAGTGGAGATGCTGACCAGGCAGTGGACATACGCATCTGCAGTTCCATTAGCAGAAATGAAAGGAAATAAGAACAGAGAGGGAGGTAGAATCCCTGACGAGAGAAAGCTGGTAGGAGAAGGAGCCTTGGTGATTCACAAGGACAAACTTCCTTCTCGCCACCATTTCCAATTCAATTATGTTCCTAAAAAATATTCCTGAGCACTTGCTACATGGCAAGCACTACCTAAGGTGCCGTGGACTCAGCAGGAAGCAGGAGAGGCAGAGCCCTGTCCTCAAGCTCTTTACACTCAGGAGGAGAGACAGCCACAGGACACGTAAACGCCGTGCGTGCACCCGAGAGCGAAGGTGAGGCAGAGCGCGGGGGTGCAGACTTCCCCCCGGCGGTCCAAGAAGGCCTTTGAGGTAAACCTGAATGATGGGAAGGCCATGGCCGTGGGGAGGAGCATGGGGCCTCCCAGGACAGAAAGGAAGCCAGTGCCAAGAGAAGACCGTGGACCAGCACCGTCCCAGGTGTTGGCAGGGCAGGGCCTGGTGGCCACCGGAGGGCTAGAAGTCACACCTGCAGGACAGCAAGCTAATGGAGTTTTCAGCAGGGGACAGACACTCGGGAGCATGCTCTGGACCGAGGGCTCTGGCTGCAGGGTGCAGAATGGGTGGTGGTAGAGCGAGTGTCTGGGGGCACCCACACACGCACTCGCACGTTCACACACACGGGAGGAGCCTCAGCCCGTGTCAGCTCACGGGCCGGCGCTCGCTGGAGGAGCCTCGCTTGGGCCCGAGAGGGGCTGAGGCAGACCTTTGGGTAGACGGGATGGAGGTATTCTAGGATGAGGAAACAGTATTTGCAAATGTCCAGAGAAGAGACTGACACTTTCAGGAAATGACAAATACCCAAAATGAGGGAAGGCCACAGAGTACCCTGGCAGCCCCTGGTGTGGTGGTTGGGGTGCGGGTAGCACGAGGAGCCAAGGTCAGAGAGCTAAGAACAGACGCCACGTGGAGAAGCCAGGTGTGACCTGAGATCCATGAGAAGCCACAGAGGATGTCAGGCTGACAAATGGAGCGTCCATGAGGACATCGGCTCCCAGCGTCCGCTGCCTTGCGGGCTCCCCATCCCTGTCTTTGCTGGCCCTCCTCCACGTAACTCTTCCCCGGTCCTGGACTTTTCTCTTCCTTCCTTTTCACTCAGTCCCCTGCTGTCCATACCACCACATGCCAGGGACTCCCAAAGCGAGAATCATCCATCCATCCATTCATTCATTCAACAAATCTCTACAGCCAAGGATGTGCCCGGCATTGTTCCCGGTGCTGGGGCTACCACGGGAACAAGACAGACAGAAGCGCTGCCCTCTGGAAGGCACGGCCTGGCAGGGAGACGGCGATAAATAACACACCCAGCACATGCAGAAGTTGTCTGCTATTTAGTTACTACAGGCTATGGGGGGATCACAGACTCCTCCGGCAGAAAGGAAGTGCTGTGTGTGCAGAGGGAGGTGCAGTTTTAACCAAAGTGGTG